>VWZI01022484.1:294755-314582 GCA_013396835.1 Psilopogon haemacephalus | reverse complement strand
CCAACTCTCTCAGCCTGTCCTCATAGCAGAGCTGCTGCAGCCATCTCAGCATCTCCATGGCTCTCCTCTGGACTGGCTCCAACACTTCCATGTCCTTCTTGTGTTGGGGACACCAGAACTGCACACAGTGCTGCAGGTGGGGTGTGAGGAGAGCAGAGCCAAGGGGCAGAATCCCCTCCCTTGCCCTGCTGCCCACAGCTGCTCTTGCTGCAGCCCAGCACACAGTTGCTGTCTGGGCTGTGTGTGCACGCTGCAGGCTCATGTTGAGCTTTGCACCACCCCAGACCCCCAGGTCCTTTTCCTCAGGGCTGCTCTCCAGCCACTCACCACTCAGCCTGTATTTGAGCTCAATGATCTCTGGAGGACCCTTCCAACATCTAATGCTCTGTCACTCTATAATTGTGTGAGTAAATGTACTGTGATCAACCAGACCTGGCCTATGACAACCACTGTTCTTCCTCCCTGCAGTTCAGAGATGCCGGGCAAGGAGGTTTGTGTAACCAAGCCATCATGCTGATCACAGATGGAGCGGTGGAGGATTATGAAGCTGTGTTTGAGAAGTACAACTGGCCAGATCGGAAGGTTTGTCTGGGCACTGATCAATAGAAAGGGTGAGGGAAGGTCATGTCCTGCTGTGCTGGGAATAGAAGACCGTGAGCCAACCAGCTGAGTATTCACATCCTCTAATACCCATGTGCATCCCAGCTGGAGACACAAAACAGAGCAGCTAGGCAGGAGCTTCCTGCAGTGATTTGAGAGGAGGCAGATCACAAATGGGTATCTGGAGGTCAGTGAAGAGTTTATTGGTATATGGTATATGGTATTTTATTGGTATATGGTATTTTTTTTTCCACATGCTTCATTTTCTAAGGGTGTGGGCAATCAAAACATAGAATCGTAGAATCATAGAGTGGTTTAGGTTGGAAGGGACCTCAAAGATCAGCCAGTTCCAACCCCCCTGTGCTATAGGAAGGGACACTTCCCACTAGAACAGGTCACTCAAGGCCTCATCCAGCCTGGCCTTGAACCCCTCCAGGGAGGGAGCAGCCACAACCTCCCTGGGCAACCTGTGCCAGTGTCTCACCACCCTCACTTCCTCCTAAAGTAAAGAACTTTCTCCTAAAATCTGGTTTCAATCTCCCCTCTGCCAGTTTAAACCCATTCCCTCTCATCCTGTCATTACAAGACCTTGTGAATAGTCCCTCCCCAGCCCTCCTGTAGGCCCCTTTCAGATACTGGAAGTCTACTAAAACGTCCTCCTGACAAGAAAATCAAGACTGAGCTGGGTGTTGTAACATAAGAAAGAACTTCTGCAAAGAATTTGAATCCCATCCAGTGCTGTTTGCAATTGGTCCTGTTTGAGAAAGGTTTGGTTCTTATGGTGGGCAGAGGAATGCCCACTCAACCTCTCTCTGTGCCTTCCAGCCCTATTTACTTTGAACTCTGTGATTAGAGGCTTGTATCAGCAGAGCAGACTGTGAAAGCGAAGTAGGTGATGGCTCATCCTCAACCCACCTGACTTATTTGTTTACCTCATCCTAGCCAGGAGCAATGTACAAACAGAGAGGACCAGAGCATGGGGCTGCTAAAGTTGATTTCAGGAGTGGCTCTTTTGTTCTTGGCCACATACAAGAGAAATGGTGAAGCTTTCTCTAAATGATTCCTACAACCAATTTGCTCCCTTGAGGAAAGGCCTCCTGTGAACTATAAACCCTTCTGCATGTGGTTGCTGAGTGCCTGGAAGAGCTGCTATCACAAACTTAAACAGAATTGGCACTTCTGCCTTGTTATGCAGATGATGCTGGGTGCTACTTGGCTTTCTGGGCTTACTGTAATGGGAAAATATGTTCCAGCCCACAAAATGCAAACCAAATGGGGCGAGAGGCTTCTGTGTCTGCATGAAGGCATAGATAGTGCTCTGCACTACAAATACACATTCACATCGGTGTAAATTGGATGACAAAGCTCAGCTATTTGCATTTTAACAGTCTTACAGGATGTTAGAAGTTGGAAGGGACCTCTGGACTTCTCCCAGTCCAGCCCTCCTGCCAGAGCAGGACCAGAGAATTTATAGCAGGTTGCACAGGAACACATCTAGACAGGACTAGAAAGGCTCCAGAGAAGGAGACTCCATAATCTCTCTGGGCATCCTGTGCCAGTGCTCTGGGACTCTTCCAGTCAAGAAGTTCTTCCTCCTGTTGAGCTCAACTTCCTGTACTGTAGTTTCCATCCCTTGCCCCTTGTCCTATGCCAGGGCACAAGTGAGCAGAGGCTGTCCCTGTCCCTTGCTTCCTGAACCCCCAGCCCTCAGCTATTTATAGACATTGCTCAGATCCCCTCTCAGCCTTCTCTCCAGACTAAACACCCTCAGTGCTCTCAGCCTCTCCCCATCAGTCAGTGCTGCAGTCCCTTCAGCATCCTTGTAGCCCTTCCTTGGACTCTCCTCAACAGATGCCTCTGGAACTGTCCCTCTTGAACTGGGGAGCCCAGAACTGGATGCAGTATTCTAGATAGAGCCTCACTAGGGCAGGGTAGAGGGGGAGAAGAACCTATCTCGATCTGCTATGGCACATTACAGCCTAATTCTGCTTTCTTTTCATCCCTGTTCCCAGGTCCGGGTTTTCACTTACCTCATTGGGCGGGAGGTCACTTTCGCAAGCAACGTGAAGTGGATTGCCTGCAACAACAAAGGTGATTCTGATGGCTTTAATCAGAACAAAACAGGTCAGAACAACCTGGCTGTTTCTATTTTCCCAGCACCAGAAGCAAGGGAAAAGTAGCACAGGAAAACCTGAGATTGAGAAAATCAATTAAAAAAAAAAAAAAAGTGAGATAAGAATAGATTTACTGAGCAGAATCAGACAACCATGGTACAAAATGCACAATTCCCTTAGCCTATTGGCAGAAAAAGCACGAGGCAAAGTAGCAGGAAGAAAGAAGGAGGAGAGCCAAAAGCCCAGGCCAGAAATCTGCTCCCCCATCCTCCTTGTCCTGCTGCCCTCCCAGCAGAAAGTACAAAACCCAAAAACTCAGAAGCAGCAACCAGAACAGGAAGCCTCTCATGTTGCAATCTGAACTTCAAGCCCCATCACACTTTGCTCCTGCCAGCATTTTCATGCTTGGAGCTGGCATGGCTGCAGCATGCTGTGGAGAATAGACTAGACTAGACTAGACTAGAATAGGCCAGGTTGGAAGAGACCTCCAAGATTATCCAGTCCAACCTGTCACCCAGCCCTATCCAATCAACTAGACCATGACACTAAGTGCTCCACCCAGCAGCAGGTTCAACTCAACCTATGAGAGGTCACATGTGGGCTGCACCCATGGGGCCACAGAACCTTCTAAGGCTTACCCACTACACCTGAGGCTCCCAAGCTCTTGGTGGGAAGACAAGCTAAGGAAAAAGCAACCTCTGCTAATGCACATGAAATGTGCCTGTGTCCCATTAACACAAGTCCTCTGTGCTGAGCATCTACATTTTCCTATCACAGTGCTAAGGGATGCTACGATGTAGTCACAGAATCACCCAGGGTTGGAAGGGACCACAAAGATCATCTAGTTCCAACCCCCCTGCCATGCCCAGGGACACCCTACCCTACATCATGCTGCCCACAACCTCAGCTAGCCTGGCTGCAAACACCTCCAGGGCATTGGCCCCAAACAGCTCCCTGGGCAACCCATTCCAGTCTCTCACCACTCTCATGCTGAACAACTTCCTCCTCACCTCCGCTCTGAATCTCCCCACCTCCAGCTTTGCTCCATTCCCCCTACTCCTGTCACTACCTGATAGCCTAAAAAGTCCCTCCCCAGCTTTTTTGTAGGCCCCCTTCAGACACTGGAAGGCCACAAGAAGGTCACCTGGGAGCTTCCTCTTCTCCAGACTCAACAGCCCCAACTCTTTCAGTCTGTCCTCATAGCAGAGGTGCTGCAGCCCTCTGAGCATCTTTGTGGCCCTTCTCTGGACATGATTCAGCATGTCCACATCCCTCTTGTAATATGGAGATTTAGGCTGGCTGTAGTCCACCCAAGTCCCTGTGCTTATTGTGTCCCAACTGATTGCTTTTGACCATTTTTCTAAAACTCTCTCAGAAAGCCTGACATATTTTGGCTCAAGGTGCAAGGGAAACATCTCTTCTCTAAAGACTTTACAGCATTTATTACAAGGCCTGTAGGTTAACTCGTATATCCTGGCCAAATTCTCTGTGTGCCAGTGGTTTCACTGAGGTACCAGAATAGCTTATTAATACCACCCTAAATCAAACATTCTCTCTAGCTAGCATGAAATGGCATAGATAGGAAAATCCATTCAGAGCAGATGAGTCATAGAATCATAGAATGGTTTAGGTTGGAAAAGACCTCAAAGCTCATCCAGTTCCAACCCCCTGCCATAGGCAGGGACACCTCCCACTAGAACAGGTCGCTCAAGACCTCATCCAGCCTGGCCTTCAACACCTCCAGGGAGGGAGCAGCCACAACCTCCCTGGGCAACCTGTGCCAGTGTCTCACCACCCTCACTGTTAAGACCTTCTTCCTAACATCCCGTTCAAATCCCCCCTCTGCCAATTTGAACCCATTCCTCCTCATCCTGTCATTACAAGACCTTGTGAATAGTCCCTCCCCAGCCCTTCTGTAGGCCCCCTTCAGATACTGGAAGGCTACTCTAAGGTCTCCTGGAAGCCTTCTCTTCTCCAGGCTGAAAAGCCCCAATTCTTTCGGCCTGTCCTCATAGCAGAGGTGCTGCAGCCCTCTGAGCATCTTCATGGCCTCCTCTGGACTCTCTCCAGCAGCTCCATGTCCTTCCTCTACTGGAGGCTCCAGAACTGCACACAGTATAGTGGGGTCTGATGAGAGCAGAGTAAAGGGGGAGAATCACCTCCCTTGCCCTGCTGGTAATGCACAGAGTCACCTCTGTGTGTTTGGGGCCAGCTAAAAAAAAAAAAATCCATCTAGTCTTCTCTGAGTCTGTAAGGATAAAGGAGGAGAGGGATGAAGAAAGTATTGCCTGTTTGGGCATAACTTGGTTCCTGCACGCCTGGAGACTCTCAGTGATGTTTGCTGCATCACTGTCCTGCTTAAACAGAGAAAGGAAGGGGAGACTGAAGCTGGGGGCTGACTAGCTGGATACCTCAACTTCTTTCCTGCCTGAGCAGTGGCTCCAGCAGATTATCATATGCATGGATGTATGTGCTACTGAACATAAGTGATGTGCAAGAGCTGCAGAATGTCTGTGAGCTGGAGGATGTTCAAGGCCTAAACATCCATGGCAGCACTCTGTTAGCACATGTAACATGTAGCTTTTGTTAGACGAAACAGACCCCTAGATTTGAGTTTGTATATCCAGCCACAAGCCCAGTGACAGGGAATTCACTGAGCTGCTAGTTCACTGCAAAGCATGAGAAGGAATCCCTCTGGATAACCAGAGAACACTCATACATGCTCTTAGCACTTGGAATTTTTACTTCCCAGACTTGAGCTCCGCAGAAGGCTCACTGAGTTTGGTTCCATATTTTACAGCTCTTGCAGCCCTTGTTTTCAAGCATGCCAAGTCTGTTTCCACATCACAAAGACTTCCAGTGAGGATCCCTTTCACACTGCAGTGCTTTCCTAGCCACAACAAAAGTTTTCCATCTGTCTGACATAGTCTGCCCTATACCCATTGCAATCAACCAGTTCCATGAGGTGAGAAAAAGGACAAAATCCCCTGTGAGATTACACAGTGGTAGCATTTCCAACTTAGTTACACAACTACCTTTGAGGATCTTTCAACAAACTGAGACTTTCCCTGTAGTCTTTTTTGCAGTTTTAGATTGTCATAGGTCATGGAATCATAGAATGGTTTAGGTTGGAAGAGAGCTCAAAGATCATCTACTTCCAACCCCCTGCCATTGGCAGGGACACCTTCCACTAGAACAGGTTGCTCAAGGCCTCATCCAACCTGGCCTTGAACACCTCCAGGGAGGGAGCAGCCACAACCTCCCTGGGCAACCTGTGTCAGTGTCTCACCACCCTCACTGTGAAGAACTTCCTCCTAACATCCCATTTCAGTCTTCCCTCCGCCAGTTTAAACCCATTCCTCCTTATCCTCTCATTACAAGACCTTGTGAATAGTCCCTCCCCAGCCCTCCTATAGGCCCCCTTCAGATATTGGAAAGCTGCTATGAGGTCTCCTGGAAGCCTTCTCCAGGCTGCAGAGCCCCAACTCTCTCACCCTGTCCTCAATAGCAGAGCTGCTGCAGCCCTCTGATCTTCTTTGTGGGCCTCCTCTGGACTGGCTCAAACAGTTCCACATCCTTCTTGTGGTGGGGGCTCCAGAACTGCACACAGTACTCCAGGTGGTCCACCTGCAGGGACAAATCTTTGGAAGCAGAAGCTTGCATTCTCAACTTCTGCTTCCAGTGGGTAGATGGAAGTAGTCACCATTCTTGGATGTAAAGTCTTGAAGAGCAGAGTGCTGAAAAAAAGAGCTCTGGAAGAGAAGTTGGGAGTCTGAGCAGGTTGAGTTGAACAGGCTGATTGGCTAGTGTGGGTATGTGTTTGCTATCAGGAGCAGAGGCAGCTTGAGCAAAGGGCAGACCCAGAACAGCACTTGAGCTCTAGTTGCTTGGCTTTATGCGTACTCAGAACTGAGAGATGCATCAGCAGAGTGGCTTACAGCTCTGTTTCTCCATGAAGGCTACTACACTCAGATCTCCACGCTGGCAGACGTCCAGGAAAATGTCATGGAGTACCTGCACGTGCTCAGCCGCCCCATGGTCATCAACCACGACCACGACATCATTTGGACTGAAGCCTACATGGACAGTGCGGTAAGGACCTCTGGCACGAGTGTTTAGTCAACTAACAGTAGGGCAAAACTGGCAAAGGTGTTAGACTCTCAGCTAGGCTGTTAGGCATATAGAATCATAGAATGGTTTGGGTTGGAAGGGGCCTCAAAGATCATCCAGTTCAAATCCCCTGTGCTATAGGCAGGGACACCTCTCAGTAGAATAGGTTGCTTGTGGCCTCATCCAGCCTGGCCTTGAACACCTCCAGGGAGGGAGCAGCCACAACCTCCCTGGGCAACCTGTGCCAGTGTCTCACCACCCTTACTGTGAAGAATTTCTTCTTAACATTTAGTTTCAATCACCCCTCTTCCAGTTTAAACCCATTACCCCTCCTCCTGTCATTACTTGGAAACCTATCCCAACTTTTCACATCCTGGTCTCCAAGCTGGTGACACATGGGTGTTATGGGTGGAGCACCTGATGGATAAAGAACTGGCTTGATGGCCACACCCAAAGAGTGGCTGTCAATGGCTCCATGTCACAGTGGAGGCAGAGATAAGCAGAGTTCCTCAGGGATCAGTCCTGGGACCAGTCTTGTTCAGCATCTTTGTGGGTGCCATGGACAGAGGCATTGAGTGCAGCCTCAGCAAGTTTGCTGAGCACCCCAAGCTGTGTGGTGCAGCAGCCAGGCTGGAGGGCAGGGATGGCATCCAGAGGGAGCTGGACAGGCTGCAGAGGTGGGCACAAGGCAACCTCAGGAGGTTCAACAAGGCCAAGTGCAAGGTCCTGCAGCTGGGTTGAGGCAATGCCAAGCACAAATGCAGGCTGGGCAGTGAGTGGCTGGAGAGCAGCCCTGAGGAGAGGGACTTGGGGGTGCTGGTGGATGAGAAGCTCAAGATGAGGCAGCAGTGTGCACTTGCAGCCCAGAAAGCCAAGCAGAGCCTGGGCTGCATCAGGAGCAGTGTGGCCAGCAGGTGGAGGGAGGTGATTTCTCTCCCTCTACTTCACTCTGCTGAGACCCCAGCTGGAGTACTGCATCCAGTTCTGGAGCCCCTGGGACAAGAGGGATGTGGACATGCTGGATCATGTCCAGAGAAGGGCCACAAGGATGCTCAGCAGGCTGCAGCACCTCTGCTTTGAAGACAGACTGAAAGAGTTGGGGCTGTTGAGTCTGGAAAATTGGAGGCTTCCAGGTGACCTTCTTGTGGCCTTCCAGTATCTTAAGGAGGCCTACAGAAAAGCTGGGGAGGGACTTTTGAGGCTATCAGGGAGTGCCAGGACTAGGGCGAATGGAGCAAAGCTGGAGGTGGGGAGATTCAGATTTGCCATGAGGAGGAAGTTGTTCATCATGAGAGTGGTGAGAGCCTGGAATGGGTTGCCCAGGGAGGTGTTTGGGGCCACATCCCTGGAGGTGTTTGCAGCCAGGCTGACAGAGGCTGTGGGCAGCCTGATGTAGGGTAGGGTGTCCCTGGGCATGGCAGGGGGGTTGGAACTAGATGATCCTTGTGGTCTGTTCCTACATTGACTGATTCTGTGATTCTATGATCTCAATATCTTATGTGTGTCAGAATCTAAACAAGCTTCTGTGATCAGTGTCAAACCAGGACGTTGGCTGCTTGATAGAAATTATTGGTCTCTTGCTCTGCTGGGACAGAAAGAAATATTTTCTTTCTTGCACGCTCCTGGAGTTGAGATCTGTTTGCAGACTGAATCTGCAGGGGTCCAGGAATAATCACACAGGCACAGCATGACTTAGCAGTGCTTCTGTGAAAGCAGGTTACCTTCTGAAGGATTAGACACAGGAAAGATTATTTACATCTCAGGATATGGGTCACAGAGATTTATTCCCTCTAGCCCAGCAGCTAGGCACATGCTGCTTCCCACTCAAAGATCCAGATCTTAGTTTGGGAAGCAGGCTCACTCTTTTGTACCTTGGGCTAACAAGTCCTAACATCACTGCAGAGGTCCTGTGCTCAGAGCCCTGTGGGTAAAGGTCCCACTGCAAAGGACCACCCAGTCAGCACTTCCAACACCCCTTGATTTGCCTACCCTAAGACGTTTGGTCCGTGAGAAGGTGCTAATTACCATGGCCCAGGCAGTTTTGGAATTCAGAGAAGCAAGGGAAAGGACAAAGGAACAGAAGTAGACCACCACTGAGGGAAGCTTCCCCCGACAGAAGACACTTCTCTATCTCCACCTCCATCCCTTTTCACATTGCAAAATGAAAAAGTTACAGATCTTATTCTGGGGATCTCTCTGCTGGGTTTTTTTTCCCACACTGGACTCTTCACCCCAGAGAAGTGTCTGTATAACAGTGACAGTAGAAACAACCCCAGAGTCTCAGCACTCTTTGTTACTGTCTGAGAGGGAAAAAAATCTTCTAGAAACATTGAGAATGTTTTCACACACAATCCCACTGTGGGATTAAAATTATTCACTCTAATTTGGCCAGCAGCAGCTTTAGAGTGTCCAGAGCAGAACATAGAGTTTTCATTTTGAAGATCCCCAGTGAGAAATATAATCTCAGCAATTTGGAGTTAAAAGTAAGGGTGCTAACTTGAGCTTTGTATCAGGACACGCGTGGAAGTTTATCTCACATGTGGCAGTGCTCAATGCTGTGCTCAGTCAAGACCATGCAAAGCCCAGGAAATGCCTTCAAGGCAGCTAGACTTGCACCATGGTGGTGAACAGATACTCAGCTCCTGCATGGAGGCACTGTTCCCCACCACTGAGGCTGCAGCTGTGGCACACTAGCTCTGTGAGGGTGACACGGGGGTGTCTTCTGCTGCAGGACCTGTGCCACGTGAAAGCCTGAGACATGGCACCTCAGTGTGCTAAGCAAAACCTTCAGGACTGCTACTAACTGCACAACAAGCTCCTCTGTTAGCAGCCATGCCGCCCCCAGCACTGCTGCCTGCTGTCACACTGCCCAAGGCAGCCATGGGGATTTGTCTGCTGCACTTCTCTTGTTGCACCTCTTTTCTTGCCGCTTGCCTTGGCCTACCATTCTCTTCCTCCACCCCGACCTCTCCCCTCAATTCATTCCTCCATTCGTGTATTCATTCACCTGTTCATCCGTGTCTCTCACTAGCTGCCACAGTCTGAGGAGGTAACAGCAGCCTTGTGTTGTCGTGAGCACGCTGTGTCTCTTGTGCTGCTCGGTGTGTCAGTGCTCACAGCCACAGCTGGCCTGTACATCTGGAAGGGAGGTGGGAGGCACAGGACAGGGGCTTAGACTGCTAGCTGCAGCACTGAAGAAGCCTTTTAACACTGGCAAAAAGATGAAAGGAAATGCTGGATGTACTGGAGAGCTGTGCTGTTGGCTCAGAGTAGCTGGGGGGTGTCTGTGTTGTGCTGTAGCTTAGTTCACTGCGTCTCTTTTTCTGTACGTCCAGTGAGTGCTGGAGGTGTTTACTTGCTGTGTGTAGATGCAAGTGTTGGTGTGAATGGGAAGCTCCCACAAAGAATCAACCAGAGAAATAACTCAAGATACCAGGCTCAAATCTCCATCAAACAACTCTGCAGATTTTCAGCTGGCTCCTTTATGGCTCCTAGCATGCGTAGTAACGGAGACAGGAGGCCATTTTCTGCCTTGATACTCAGTCAAATAAGAGATAGAAGGAGGATGATACTGGCATCAAAGCATGCTTGAGAGACTCCCTTACATGTGTCTTGCCTGTCTTAGCTCCTTTCATGTGTGTTTTTAGAGCACCTGTATTCTGCAGAAGTGGCACCATCTGCTACCTCACCATGAGTGCATGTCCTGTATCCCCTGTAGAGATAGCTCACCATGGTTTGTGTTTGGATCAGCATTTTGTCTGTTCTTCCTAGGCTTTGTTGCTTGAGTAACAAGTACACATAAGCAGGCTCTCTGTGCATTTGTGCCTTTTAAATATTTGCCTGTGTTGTTTCTCATCTGTGATATTCATGTGTTTGCAGTGTAGATGTCTTGTTTGTGATTTTGCTGGTATTTGTGCTGTCTTTCTCTGTTCTGTGCTCCTTGTGTTGGTGGATTTCAGTCCTCATGCCTGCACTCCCAATGCAGGGTGTGTTTGTGTTGCCTGTCTCTGTTCTGTGCTCCTTGTGTTGGTGGATTTCAGTCCTCATGCCTGCTCTCCCAATGCAGGGTGTGTTTGTGCTGCCTTTCTCTGTTCTGTGCTCCTTGTGTTGGTGGATTTCAGTCCTCATGCCTGCGCTCCCAATGCAGGGCGTGTTTGTGCTGCCTTTCTCTGTTCTGTGCTCCTTGTGTTGGTGGATTTCAGTCCTCATGCCTGCGCTCCCAATGCAGGGTGTGTTTGTGTTGCCTGTCTCTGTTCTGTGCTCCTTGTGTTGGTGGGTTTCAGTCCTGTTGCTAAAGCACTCATGCCTGCACTCCCAATGCAGGGTGCGTCTGTGCTGCCTTTCTCTGTTCTGTGCTCCTTGTGTTGGTGGGTTTCAGTCCTCATGCCTGCATTCCCAATGCAGGGTGTGTTTGTGTTGCCTTTCTCTGTTCTGTGCTCCTTGTGTTGGTGGATTTCAGTCCTGTTGCTGAAGCACTCATGTCTACTCTCCCAAAGGGTGGGTATAAATCGCGCCACCACTTCTACAGGCTCCTGTCTTTTTGTTAAAACATCTCTCTAATTTCTCCTGCTTCGACACGTTTCCCTGGCTTTCATCCCATCCTCATCACCCCACACAAGCAAGCATCCATCCCACGATCCTCTTGGATACAGAGGACTGGAAAGCGCTGACATCTCTTTTTAGAGTGTTGTGGGAGGCAAGGAGGTGGCTAATTGTAACCAGCATTTGGGCTTCTTGGGAATTCCAGTGCCTTTCATGCAGGTCGTCTGTTGTGTTGCATTTGCTAACACGTGGCTCATTGTTCTGTGGCAGCTCTTTGCATCTCAGGCTCAAAGTCTGTTGCTCATGACAACGGTGGCTATGCCAGTCTTCAGCAAAAAGAACGAGACGGTAAGTGCCAGGACGGCCTCGCTCTCCTGCCAGCCAGCAGAGGGGGAAGCATGCGGTGGGGCTTTGTGGGGTTTAAAAGTTCTTGGAAGAAAAGCTGGCTGCTAAGGGGCTGCAGCAGACCTCTGGCAGAATGTGTGGCCTATAGTTTATCTGATAAAATGATAGCCTGTCGGCTCCTCCAAGCACTATTTCTTCAAATATACCTGTTAACTAGGACACTTCTCCCAGGTTTATCCCTTTCCGTTTTCAGACTGAGCCTAATTCACAGACCCATAAAATTCCAGGCTGGAAGAGGTCATTATCGTGTCTAGCCTGTGCATTTTGTGGCAGCCCTTTACTGTTCATAGAAATGGTCCTTTGTGAGCCAAATAACCTCTGCTTGGCAAAACCAGACCTGAGCTCTCCATTCTGGTTTCTCACTCTTCATTAAGAGCTGGTGTTTAAATTCCTCCTTCAGTTTGTTTGACCTCACTTGCCTGTCATAATGGCTTTGTCTGCAGGATTAAAAAACCTCTACCCTTTGGTATCTTCTCCTGGCAAGCACCTTCTGCATTTCAATAAAATCAGACCTGCCTGTATTTTGATAAAAGGGTTGTTTTTCACAAGGGCATTTCCTTCCAGTTTTCACAGCCTTTAAACACTCTTTCCTGCAAGTTTTCATAGTTTCTCATCATTCTTTTAAAATCATAGAATCATAGAACCAGTCAGGGTTGGAAGGGACCACAAGGATCAGCCAGTTCCAACACCCCTGCCATGCCCAGGAACACCCTACCCTAGAGCAGGCTGCCCACAGCCTCAGCCAGTCTGGCTACAAACACCTCCAGGGATGTGGCCCCAACCACCTCCCTGGGTAACCCTTTCCAGGCTCTCACCACTCTCATACTGAACAACTTCTTCCTCATGGAAAATCTGAATCTCCCCACCTCCAGCTTTGCTCCGTTCCCCCTAGTCCTGTCACTACCTCACAGCCTAAAAAGTCCTCCCCAGCTTTTCTGTAGGACCCCTTCAGATACTGGAAGGCCACAAGAAGGTCACCTGGGAGCCTCCTCTTCTCCAGACTGAACAGCCCCAACTCTTTCAGTCTGTCCTCATAGCAGAGGTGCTGCAGCCCTCTGAGCATCCTCCTGGCCCTTCCCTGGACATGCTTCAGCATGCCCACGTGTTATCAGGCTGATCCAAGCCGTTCTGCACGATCACCTCACCCTTGTTGTTGTTTAAACTGTCTGAATGCCAGGTTTATGCCCTTGAAAATTTTTGTAATGATTACATATCACTTTTGAGTCATGGTTAGAAACGCTGACTTGTACTAGCGAGAAATCCTCCTCTCCATAAACACTATGGTGGCTCCTTGAGACTTTCTGAGCTGTGTTGGTTGGGTTTGAATGAATACAAGCCTTGAGAAAACAACAAGAGGTACTAGAGGGAAGGCAAGAATGTGCCTTTAGGGGGACAGCTGCCAAAGTTTTGCTTCTGAAAAATGGCTTCTCCTTTGTTTTTAAGAGATCTCATGGCATTCTCCTGGGCGTGGTGGGCTCTGACGTGCCGCTGAGGGAGCTATTAAAACTTGCTCCACGGTATAAGGTAAGGGATGGAATTGAAATTGATGCAGTTTGTGCTTTTTGTGGCAAAGTTCCCAGGCGTTCTTCCACGAGCACAGCTGGAAAACCATTCCTCTGCCTGCAGGAAGAACGAGGATTGTAAAGCAAGAGATGCTGGACGTGGCAGCGTGTGGTTTCTGCACAGCACATGGGAAATCATTCACTGCTAGGAGCTCTCAGGCTGCTTCAGAAAGAGCTGGTGGTGATTCAGTAGATCAGAAATAGGTCACGGAAGCCTTGCATCTTGACCCTCAGAAATGGCACAGACCTGGCAGCCTATCTCAGTAGAATTAAGGTTTTATATTCTGTTCCCAGTGGACAAAAGCTGCCAGTACCAGCTGGCAAGACATAGCCTGGTCCCACTGTCAATGTTCTCAGCAGAAAAACTGAGGACTGAATGGACTACAGGGAGCCAACTTTTCTCTCGTGCCTAAAAGTTCCTTTCTTCAGGTCAGTGTGAAGATTTCTTGGCAGGACAGTGTGTAAGAAGTTGGGTCTCACTTGCTAGGTGGAGTATTTGCTCTCCAGAGTTGTCAGTCCAGCAACTTTCCACTAAGTCTCTGTTCCATGTATCTAAAAAAAAAAAAAAGTTCATCTCTAGGAAACCTCTCCAGAGTTGTACTTTCTGGTTTCTGCTGTAAATTCTGTGCAGAGACCTTTTTGCTCAGCCAGTCTGCACAGCAGGAGACAGCAAGCACATCTGAGGACCACCATGAAATCAGGCAACTTCAGCTAACGTTTCAAGTTTGAGTTGTTGTCCAACAGCTATCAGACAACTGCTACCAGCTAGGCAGCTGCCCACAGGCTGATTGCTGAAAACTCACAGGACTAAAAGCTATGAGTATGGTGTAGTGCTTTCTGTCAGGAACAGTATGGCCAGCAAGACCAGGAAGGTCATTCTGCCCCTGTACTCAGCACTGGTTAGAACACACCTTGAGTGCTGTGTCCAGTTCTGGGCCCCTCAATTTAAGAAAGATGTTGAGGTGCTTGAATGTGTCCAGAGAAGGGCACCAAGGCTGGTGAGGAGGCTGGAGCACAGCCCTGTGAGGAGAGGCTGAGGGAGCTGAAGGTGTGCAGCCTGGAGAAGAGGAGGCTCAGGGCAGACCTCATTGCTGTCTACAACTACCTGAAAGGAGGTTGTAGCCAGGTGGGGTTGGTCTCTTCTCCCAGGCAAGCAGTGGCAGAAGAAGAGGACACAGCCTCAAGCTGTGCCAGGGCAGGTTCAGGCTGGACGTTAGGAAGAAGTTCTTCACATAGAGAGTGATTGGCATTGGAATGGGCTGCCCAGGGAGGTGGTGCAGTCACCATCCCTGGAGGAGTCTGAATGAGGCACTTAGTGCAATAGCTTAATTAATTATATGGTGTTGGGTGATAGGTTGGACTTGATGATCTCAAAGATCTTTTCCAACCTGGTTAATTCCATGATTCTGTGACAGATTCTGTGCAGGGCAGACCATTCCCATGCAGCTGTAGGAAGTGATCCTTCAGGCAATCCAGGAACTCTGAGTGCTGGGGTGCATACACTCAGCATACAGAAGCTGGCTGATTTGTGTCTGGTGGGGCTTTGTCCAGCACCTTCAATTTTTATATAAGTTTACAAGTTGTTTTTTTTTTAATTGTTTTTGTTTGTTTGTTTGTTTGTTTTTTCTACGAGACTAATTAATTCCTTTTCATCTTCCTCCCTCCACAGCACTCAAATCCCGTGTGTCACAATAAACATTTTTTTTTTTTCTGGGCCAAAGAAGGGCACTGTTCTTTCCTCCAAGTAGTGCCAGGGAAGGAGGGGAAATTATTAGAAGAATTCTTTACCTTGGAGGCAGGACACAACTTCCCAGAAGCTCTTTCAACTTCAGATCAGTTTGGAAAACTCAGATCCTCACCCTGGGCCTCCCTGGCATATGAGTTACAAAAGGGCCAATTCCAGAGTTGCAGCCTTTGAGAATTTGTACGTTTATGACTGCTCTTACCAGGCTGTGAAATTTCAGCTTTAACAGGGCAATGAGGAAGTTTGCAATAGTCCTCATACAATCTCTTGGTTTCATTCTTGCCAAACTGAGCTGAGCTCAGTCTCTTTTGGGAGGGGAAAAAAAAAAAAAAAAAAAAAAGTCACGCAGAGAGATTCCAAAGCTTCGATCTGGCATGTGTCAAACACAGGATCCACTCTCTCCAAAAAGGCACAGGCAAATGTCTCTACTTCCCTGCTGCCCTTCCAGGATTGTCTCTGTAGGAGTATAAACCTGCAATATACTTTCTTTTAAAGACAGAAACCTTAACCACTCTCTTTTTCCCTAGGACACCCCTTCTTTTGGCAAGCACAGGCTAGCAGTAGGCTTTTAGCAGCTCAGGATTTAGCTGGAGCTTGTGTTACGTACGGACTAGTAATTGCTGTCTCAGAGACCTGTTGCAGATCAGGTCAGCCAGTGTTTGCCCTTATTAGATTCTACTGTTCCTTACAAAGCATTTTAAAACTACAGGCTTGTACACTTGGCTTAGGCTAGGGCTGCCCTTGCCAAGATTGAAACATAGTGCAGAGCTTCTCTGAAGCCTGAGCAGGTTTCCATCTGTAAGCTTCCTACTCCCTTGTTCGTTGGCTCCTGTGCCTGTGTGGTGATGGCCATACAGACCCGGCCCCGCTGTTTCTGTGCTGTGCCTGACATTCCCCATGGTTCCCATTTTCTATGCAAGGCTGCTGCATAGAGCTTGCTCTGTCTCTGAGTGGCAATTGTCCATGGGAACAATCAGACTTTAGGGGGGCCATCTTCTTCTGACTGTGTGCCCATCCTTTTGTGCGTCCAGGCACAGTCTGCCTGCCTGCACAGAGATCCAGAGATACCTGACTGGGGCTTCTGCTGCTCCATACCCTTAGCAGGAAAATACTGTTGAACGTTGGTGGTGCCAGGGGATCAGTGGCACCCATTACACAGCAGTTTCTAATTAAAGCACTAATTAATGCCTCTTTCCCCAGCTGGGTGTCCATGGATACGCCTTCCTGAACACCAATAACGGCTACATCCTTTCGCACCCAGACCTCCGTCCCTTGGTATGTATTAGCTGTGATTAAGAAGGCCCTGTAAGGCTCCCCTGGGAGCACGAGAGACAGAGAGATCAGTTCTACACACACATATTCATAGCTGCACACAACTGTGTGTGATGTGTAAGGCTCTCTGCTTGCCTGCTCTGTGTGTAAGAGTGCATGTGAGGGATGTGTCCTGCTGTACTCTCTGTGTTGCGTGTGGATCTGTATCCACAGCAAGGGTTCACTGAAGAAACAGTTCATTTTGCTCAGGCAAATCTCCTGCAAGAACATTCCACATGAGTAGCATCCCAGCAGTAGCCACCCAACATCTGTAGTGCTGGGGAAGAGGAGGCTCAATGGGGGACTTTGTCGCTGTCTGCAGCTACCTGAGAGGAGGTCATGGCCGGGTGGGGTTGATCTCTTCTTGTGGTGGTTTAGCAGTTACCTGCCCCCCCACCCTTTGAAAATAACCCAGGCTAGGACTCAGTCAGCTGGAAGCTGATAAATGGAGCTTTATATTTAGAGCCATGCACAATATACAAGCAGATATTTACAATGTATAACAGATATTTACAGATATATACAGAGTAAAGGTGATACAGAAACACCACAGCCCTCCCAGAGATCAAAATCCCTAAGAGGGGTTTCTAACCACCCCTACCACCTTTCCCCCCTTCCCCAATCTTGTCTCACCATCTGTTAATGCAGCAGATAGGCGAAGGTAGATGGGCCAGGGGGGGTTAGCAGTAGGAAAGAAGTTTGTGGAATTATTGAAAATCAGCTACAAAAGGCAGGAATAAAGGAGCCATGCAAGATGCAGCTACAGCCCAGAGAGGTCTGAAGCAGTCTCACTTGTCTATATTTGGGTTAGAACCCTTAAAACATTTTTTTTTTCTTTCTCAGTAAGCTCTGAGGGAAGTAGCACCATCAGTGTTTTCCTTTCTCAGCCTAGAGTCTAACTTCTCATTCAAATCCTCCAATTAGTTCAAACCAGCACACTTCTCCCAGGCAAGCAGTGACAGAATGAGGGGATACAGTCTCAAGACGTGCCAGGGCAGGTTTAGGCTGGATGTTAGGAAGAAGTTCTTCACAGAAAGATAGGTTGGCATTGGAATGGGCTGCCCGGGGAGGTGGTGAAGTCCCCATCCCTGGAGGTATTTACAAAGGTAGTGGATGTGGCACTTGGTGTCATGGTTTAGTTGATTAGATGGTGTTGGGTGATAGGTTGGACTTGATGATCATGACAGTCTTCCAACCTGATTGTTTCTGTGTGATTCTGTGACATTTGGGGAATTGGAGAGTAGCAGGGCCCAGTAGCACACATCTTAGCTACATGATGTAGCCCCCAGCACAAGAAGGGCATGGAACTGTTTGAGCCAGTCCAGAGGAGGCCCACGAAGATGCTTAGAGGGCTGCAGGAGCTCTGCTATGAGGACAGGCTGAGAGTTGGGGCTCTGCAGCCTGGAGAAGAGAAGGCTTCCAGGAGACCTTATAGCAGCTTTCCAATATCTGAAGGGAGCCTACAGGAGGGCTGGGGAGGGACTATTCACAAGGTCTTGTAATGACAGGACAAGGAGGAATGGGTTTAAACTGGCAGAGGGAAGACTGAAACAGGATGTTAGGAGGAAGTTCTTTCCAGTGAGGGTGGTGAGACACTGACCCAGGTTGCCCAGGGAGGTTGTGGCTGCTCCCTCCCTGGAGGTGTTCAAGGCCAGGCTGAATGAGGCTTTGGGCAATCTGTTCTAGTGGGAGGTGTCCCTGCCTATGGCACAGGGAGGTTGGAACTGGATGAGCTTTGAGGTCCCTTCCTACTTAAACCATTCTATTACTCTATGAATCTATGATTCTATGAAAAGTCAAAACCAATTTAGAGACTAGCAGGCTGCAAAGACCTTCTGAATTTTGAGTGGACACAACGATGCCTCTTCCTTATGGTACCACCATGTGGCTCCTATCCTCACGTCTGTCTGCAAACACAGCATGCAACAATTTCACATTTCATACCTCTGCCTGCAGGCACAAATCCGTGCTAGAAGTGTCAGTGTGGTTACTGGCAAGAGAAAGTGGTTCCACAGGGCTTCACAGCAGCTGTCTGGAAAAAGCAGCTTTGCACAGAGAGACCAGAGGCACATGTAGCTACTTCAGCCTGTGATGAGAAGGGGAGCATCATCTTCTAGAAGAAATGGTGCCAAGCTGTTCAGGCTGGATGCTAGGAAGTATTTTCTTCACAGAGACAGTTCTCAGACATTGGAATGGTCTGCCCAGGGCAGTGTTGGAAGCCCCATCCCTGGAGGTGTTTAAGCAGCCTGTGGAGCTGGTGCTTAGGGACATGGTTTAGTGTTAGCCAGGCAGTGCTGGATGGAAGGTTGGATTGGACGAGCTTGGAGGTCTCTTCTGGTCGGATGTTTGCTGCAACTCTGATCTTTCCAGGATGGAGCAAGGTGAAGCAGCCAAGAGCACTGCTTTATCCCTCACCTGAAATTGGCTTCTCTTAATTTGCTTCTCACCTTTTCCTTCATCTGGAAGATTGACTGAGTCAGCAAGCCCTAGGTGAAGCTGGAGCATGTCCAGAGAAGGGCCATGAGTATGCTCAGAGGGCTGCAGCACCTCTACTATGAGGACAGAATGAAGGAATTGGGGCTGTTGAGTCTGGACAAGAGGAGGCTCCCAGGTGACCTTCTTGTGGCCTTGCAGTATCTGAAAGGGGCCTACAAAAAAGCTGGGGGGGGACTTTTTAGGCTCTCAGGTAGTGACAGGACTAAGGGGAATGGAGCAAAGCTGGAGGTGGGGAGATTCAGATTGGATGTGAGGAGGAAGTTGTTCATCATGAGAGTGCTGGGAGCCTGGAATGAGTTGCCCAGGGAGGTGTTTGGGGCCAGATCCCTGGAGGTGTTTGCAGCCAGGCTGGCTGAGGCTGTGAGCAGTCCGATCTAGGGTAGGGTGTCCCTGGGCATGGCAGAGGGGTTGGAACTGGCTGATCCTTGTGGTCCCTTCCAACCCTGACTGATTCTCTGATTCTGTGAAAAGCCTACCTTTCTGTCAGTGGAGACAAAGCTCTGTTCCCATTAGAATTAACTCTCCTGCTGGTATCATAGTGTTGATGGTTTACACTCTGAAGTGTGGGGGGGAAACCTGCTTTCTTAGAAGCAAGGGTGCTGTGATGAATTGTTTAGAAAAAACACTCTCACAAAGGAGATTGTAGTCTTTACCCGGAAGTTTACCTGTGTTGTTGCCTGTCCCTTGCTCCTGGATCAGCCTCTCCTGCTTGAACTCTTGTAGCTCTGCACTGTCCACATAAAGAAATGCATGGAACCAAGAAAGCACTTACAGCCAAACCCTGCCTTCCTGGTCAGAGAATGAACGAGGCACCTCTGCTTTTCAAATTACAGATCCAATCTTTAAGGGTTAACTTTAGGAAGTTGCTAGCCACTTACTTGGGTATCTTTCCTTTCTTCCCTTCCCTTCCCTTCCCTTCCCTTCCCTTCCCTTCCCTTCCCTT
>VWZI01022484.1:248650-275116 GCA_013396835.1 Psilopogon haemacephalus | reverse complement strand
CACACAAGGAAGGAAGGAAGGAAGGATATAAATGAATAATTATTGTTGTTATGTCAAAATGCACAGCAAAAGGAGAGGCTGCAAACAAAAGGGATTTGTCAGGCAGGGTGTGGGGACCTCCAGGGAAGCCAATGACCTGACATTGGAGACATCTCTCCTGAGCGCCCACCGCCTGTCTTGTCCTGCCTTCAGATCCCACCTTCCTGCCTTTCGGAGCAGCCGTTTGCTCAAGTCTCTCACTCCATGCACCCCTAGGGATTGGGTATTTCGACACAGCGCCGTGACCNGGGCGGGGCGGGGCCGCCCGGTCCCCGGCTGCCGTCCAAGAACGAGCGAGTGGCCGAGGTGCGGTCCGGCTGCCGGTGGAGAGCCCGGCCCCGCGGGTCGGTCGCTGAGCCACATCTGCCGGGGGAGGGATGCGAGGCACGGGGCGGAGCGCCCGAGCCGCAGTACCAAGGGAGAGCTGAAAAACTGAGCCAGAGGCCCCCATGGCGAGCAGTGCTGCGGGAGGACCCTAGAGCTAGTACGTTTGCCTACCCCGCGGGTCTGCTGTAGGGGAAGCCCCAGGTGACGAACACAGCCCCAGGGGTCCAATTGCGTTGCCCCAAGGCGGGCTGCCGCTCCTTCACGCCCTACAAAGGCTGCCCTGGGTTTTCTCCCGGCAGGAAATTCCTGACACAGAAGGATAAGGAAAGTATCTTCACCATGGACCACTTCCCTCTGTGGTACCGCCGGGCAGCCGAGCATCCCCCCGGGAGCTTCATCTACAGCATTGTCTCAGAGGATGATTCAGGTAACCCCAACCTGAACACCAAAGCAGACAAGAGGGGAAGAGAAAGATTTTCCCACCTTGCACCCAATCCCTTTATCACTGCCTTCGGCTTTGTGGGGAGTGCTGAGACTTGGCCTTTTGGCATCATCTTTGCACTTAGCATAGAGGCAGAGCAGCTGTCACCAAAATACTGGCCACACGAGAAAGACAAAGCTCCGAGCTGTAAGGAAGGCAGTCCTGGCTCTGTAACATGAGGTTGCAGAGGAGGTGAGGGTAAACACAGAGTCTAAGCAGTCTGAAGGATTTAAGGAGGTGGGGGGGTAGGAACTTACAAGATCCTTGGGCTGGAGAACCTATGAATCATGAGAAGGAGTAGGGAAAGGTATCACTGAAGAGCTTAGATATGGAGGTGTGACCAGGTGTGGGAGGTAACATCATCAGGAGGGCTGGATGAAGGTAACAGCTAGGACTGATAAGGCACCAGTGAGTACTCAACCAGGAAGTTTAGAGAGTGTCCATATTTTCTATCACCACTTCCCAGGACAGGAAAGGATGGTTTTGTTATGGAAGATGGTGGAGGAAAAAGAAAGGCTTATTCCATAGCACCCTCTTGGTGAGGCTGTCTTATTAGTCTTCTGTCCCTTCATACTACTAGTCTGGCACCTCCTGGCCAGTTAGGGAGCTCAAACATGAGAGCTAAGCAAGATATGGCATTCCACTGATTCTTGCATTGAGACTTTGGTTCCTGTGAGTTTAAGGGGCCAGTCAGGACCTCCTCAAAAGGCTGGAAGAGAGCAGAAGAGCCTAAAAAAAACCAACCAAACAAAAAAACCCAATGAAAACAACATACTCATCTGAGACTGACACACAGAAGGCAGAAATCCCTTCTGCACTCCTCCATGGCCCTTAGCGCTCCAGCTCTGTCATGGAGCTCAGCACTTTGGCTGCTAAAGCTTTTTGTGGCACAGTGGTGGGAAGCTGGTGGGTGGGAAAGCAAATAGCAAAGAGGAGAAAACCAGACTGTGAGGCAAGAGATGAACCAGGATGTAAAGAGAGAGGGGTGGAAAGAGAAAATACGTGAAACCCTCCAAAAAAGCCTCTCTCTGCCCAGCACCCTTTACATCTCACTTAAAAGGCAAGTGCAGAGAGAGAGAGAGGCATGGCAGGAAGGACCTTTTCCTCCCCTGAATACAACAGGATTTGCTCTTTGGAATAGAGCACAGGTTAGAAAAGCAGGCAGTGGCATCCTGTGGTGCTTCTGAAGGCAGCTGTTACCCAGGCCACAGGGGTCATAGAATCAGTCAGGTTTGGAAGGCACCACAAAGATCATTTACTTCCAACCCCCCCTGCCATGCCCAGGGACACCCTACCCTAGATCAGGCTGTCCACAGCCTCTGCCAGCCTGGCTGCAAACACCTCCAGGGATGTCGCCCTAACCTCCTCCCTGGGCAACCCATTCCAGGCTCTCACCACTCTCATGCTCAACAACTTCCTCCTCATACCCACTCTGAATCTCCCCACCTCCAGCTTTTCTTGATTTGCCCCAGTTCTAAGAGCCTAAAAAATCTCTCCTCAGCTTTTTTGTAGGCCACTTTAGACACTGGAAGGCCACAAGAAGGTCACCTGGGAGCCTCCTCTTCTCCAGACTCAACAGCCCCAACTCCTGAGGAAGGACTTTTTAGGCTATCAGGTAGTGACAGGACTAGGGGGAATGGAGCAAAGCTGGAAGTGGGAAGATTCAGACTGGATGTGAAGAGGAAGTTGTTGAGCATGAGAGTGGTGAGAGCCTGGAATGGGTTGCCCAGGGAGGTGGTTGGGGCCCCATCCCTGGAGGTGTTTGCAGCCAGGCTGGCAAAGGCTGTGGGCAGCCTGATGTAGGGTAGGGTGTCCCTGGGCATGGCAGGGGGGTTGGAATTAAATGATTCTTGTGGTCTCTTCCAACCCGGGCTGATTCTATGATTCTAAGCAGAAATGGAAATGCTGGAGCTCTTGCAAAGGAAAGAAGCCCTGACCCATCTGTCTGAGCAAGAAATTTCCATACAGCACATGAGGAGGAAATCAGTTGGAGGTTAAATCGATCATGCTGACCTTCAAAGTCTCCCCTGGCAGTTCCAAAAGAGGTGCCCCAGCTGAAGCTAATCTAGTGACTTTAAAAAAAAAAACCAAAAAAAACCAAAACCAATACCACAGAAGTGGAATCTGTCACATGGACAATTTGCAGGCTGCAACAACTGCACTAACAAAGAGAGAGGAGCTGAGGTTCTGTTGCTTAAGCCTACTCAGCCATGCTATTTTAAATGCCCTCTGGGAGCTAAGGGATCTGCACAGGGCTGGCAGATGTGACACAAGACCTACAGGACACTTTAAAGCAGCAGCTAAAGGATAATTGGGAGACCCTTGGGTGTAACAGAGTTTAGGCAGCAAAGCACCAGAAGACTGTTTCTAAAATGGAGTACACCCCAGGAGTGCCTGGGAGTGCTGTATCTGTCTCTCCAGTTTGGAGGGCTGGTCTGGCTTGGGTAGCAGAGCTGGATGTGAGCTTGGTCTTTGCTGTGTGAGAGTCTGCATCGGAGTTAACCTGTCTTGCTTCTTCTCTGCCTACAGAGTTTAGCTGGTACATGAA
Organism: Psilopogon haemacephalus; assembly: GCA_013396835.1. Classification (NCBI taxonomy): domain Eukaryota; kingdom Metazoa; phylum Chordata; class Aves; order Piciformes; family Megalaimidae; genus Psilopogon; species Psilopogon haemacephalus. Next base: position 271,721 of record VWZI01022484.1, on the reverse strand, counting down.
GGAGAGCAATTTCTGGGCTAAGAGAAGCTCTAGGTGCCCATCACTGAGGAGGCCAATCCTTTGGCTTTTGTGCAGGGCATGCTGCTTTTACCACAGGACATTAGCTGGAAGGGTGAGAGAAAGAGGGAAAAAACCCCAAACAAACAAAAAAACCTCTATTCATAGCTCTTGAGTTTGCTTTTGTGTCCTGACAGATGCAGTCCTCCAAACTCCTGGATGTTTTTGAGCTGAGGCATAGGTACACAGTGTGAGCAAGCTGCTCCCCCTGCTTTACAGCTCTCTGACGGTAAGCTAATCGAGCTTCTTGTGTTTGTGTCTACACAGAAGGAGGTGGCCTACCCCAAGTGGTGACAGTGAGCACAGCCGTGGCTGTATCTGTGGATGGGAAGATGGGTATTGCTGCAGGTAGGACATCCTGCTTTCTCCTTCCCTCTGTACTGGTCTCCTTGCACCTTGCGTGGAGAGTGGGAGCTGCGAGGTGTCAGCTTGTCATGGAAGGGAATTGGCAAGAGGCACAGCAGCCTGTGCTGTTGCAAACTAGATTAAACAGGGACTGCTAGAACAGGTACTGGATGGCTTGAGAAGCTTTCTGAGGGGGAAAGTGGGTGCTTGAAGAGAAGCTTCCTGTCTTCAGTGCTGGTGAATCTGTGGATGGAGACAGCTGCTCTGGAGCATGAGTAGGTCGAAAAGTCCATGCAGGTTTTGCGCTGTTTGCAGGAGGCACTTTTTGGGTTGGGAAGAATGGCACATTCCTGCATCCCCATCGTGACCCCAGCCAAAAGTTCTGCTTGTGGAATGGTCTTGTTGCTAGATTTCCAACTCAGTCACAGAGGTTGCCAAATTTCATCTCTGTGTCTGAGCTTTAAACCCCTTTTGGCAGACCTTCACTAGACTTAGTGCCCCTTACGGATTTTCCAAAGGCAGACACAATTTCCAACAGAACCCCAAAGCTTCTGGAGAGTTACCATTTTCTGCAGCAATTGCCTCAGCCTTTATGTGAGTGCAAGGACCAGGCAGTTAATGGAACAAGCAACATGAATCTACAGTGCTGCCATCCTGTCCAACTTAAACACTCTGTGTGGGAGTACCAGGATAAGAGAAACTGTAGCTTGGTGCAATCTTTTTAGACATGGAAGCATTGACTCTTTGATGGCCACACCTAAAGAGTGGCTGTCAATGGCTCCATGTCCAAGTGGAGGCAGTGACAAGTGAAGTCCCTCAGGGATCAGTCCTGAGACCAGTTTGTTCAACATCTTTGGGGGTGTCATGCACAGAGGCATTGAGTGCAGCCTCAGCAAGTTTGCTGAGCACCCCAAGCTGTGTGGTGCAGCAGCCAGGCTGGAGGGCAGGGATGGCATCCAGAGGGAGCTGGACAGGCTGCAGAGGTGGTACAAGCCAACCTCAGTAGGTTCAACAAGGCCAAGTGCAAGGTCCTGCAGCTGGGTGGAGGCAATGCCAAGCACAAATGCAGGCTGGGCAGTGAGTGCCTGGAGAGCAGCCCTGAGGACAGGGACTTGGGGGTGCTGGTGGAGGAGAAGCTCAAGATGAGGCAGCAGTGTGCACTTGCAGCCCAGAAAGGCAAGCAGAACCTGAGCTGCATCGGGAGAAGTGTGGCTAGCAGGTGGAGGGAGGTGATTCTCCCCCTCTGCTCTGTCCTGGTGAGACCCCAGCTGGAGTATTGCATCCAGTTCTGGAGCCCCTGGGACAAGAGGGATGTGGACATGCTGGAGTGTGTCCAGAGAAGAGCCATGAGGATGCTCAGAGGGCTGCAGCACCTCTGCTGTGAAGAGAGACTGAAAAGAGTTGTAGCTGTTGAGTCTGGAGAAGAGGAGGCTCCCAGATGACCTTCTTGTGGCCTTGCAGTATCTGAATGGGGCCTATGAAAAAGGCTGGGGTGGGACATTTTAGGCTACCAGGTAGTGACAGGACTAGGGAGAATGACTGGATGATCCTGGAGGTCCTTTCCAACCATAGTGATTAGATGTTGCTGAGGGGTTTGGTTTAGTCAAGGACTTGTCAGTGTGAAACCTGTGATTGGACTCCATGATCTTGAAGGGCTTTTCCAATCTGAGAAATTCTGTGATTCTGTAATAGGACAAGGGGAAACTGAGAATAGCAGAAGAATAGGTTTAGATTGTGTCTTAGGAAGAAATTCTTCACTAGGAGGGTGGTGAGACTCTGGAATGGATTGTTCAGAGAGGTTGTGGATGCCTCCTCCCTGGAGATGTTCAAGGCCAGGTTGGATGTGGCCTGGAATAAGCTGGGATGGTTGAAAGGTGTCCCTGCCCATGGCAGGAGGTTGGAGTAGATGATGTCAAAGGTCTCTTCCAGCCCAAGCCCTTCTCTGATTCTGTGAACACTCTTTGATCTCAAGAATAGCAGCTTTGAGAGTAAGGGTGTAAGTTTCTCCCTATCTCCCTTTGCACTAATATATATCTAATCATCCTGAGTGGCTAGGACCTGATTCTATAGAACTTCAGCCCACAGCAGAGGACGCAGTGCAAATGATGCTGGGCACTGCTGTGATACTACTTGATGGGTGGACAACTCACTGGATAAGGAATTAGCTGGATGGTGGCACACAGAGAGTGGTGATCAAGGGCACAATGTCCACTTGGAGACCAGTGCCAAGTGGCATTCCTCAGGGGTCAGTGCTGGGACCAGTGCTGGTTAACATCTTTGTCAGTGACATGGGCAGAGGAATCAGAGCATTCTCAGCAAGTTTGCAGCTGGCACCAAGCTGTGTGGCACAGTCGACTTGCTAGAGGGCAGGGATCCATCCAGAGGGACCTGGACAGGCTGCAGAGCTGTGCCCAGACTAACTTCATGGCATTCAACAAGGCCAAGTGTAAGGTCCTGCACCTGGGTGGGTGCAATCCCAAGCACAGCTCCAGGCTGGGTGAGGAATGGCTGAGAGCAGCCCTGAGGAACAGGACCTGGGGGTCTGGGGTGATGAAAAACAACTGTGTGCTGGGCTGCAGCAAGAGCAGCTGTGGGCAGCAGGGCAAGGGAGGGGATTCTGCCCCTTTACTCTGGTCTTCTGAGACCCTACTTGGAGCACTGTCTGCAGTTCTAGAGTCCCCAGCACAAGAAGGACATGGAACTGTTGGAGAGAGTCCAGAGGAGGCCACAAAGATGTTCAGAGGGCTGCAGCAGCTCTACTATGAGGACAGGCTGAGAGAGTTGGGGCTTTTTAGGCCAGGAGACCTTATAGTAGCCTTCCAATATCTAAAGGGGGCCTACAGGAGGGCTGGGGAGGGACTATTCACAAGGTCTTGTTATGACAGGACGAGGGGGAATGGTTCAAACTGGCAGAGAGGAGATTGAAATGGGATGTTAGGAGGAAGTTCTTCACAGTGAGGGTGGTGAGACACTGGCACAGGTTGCCCAGGGAAGTTGTGTCTGCTCCCTCCCTGGAGGTGTTGAAGGCCAGGTTGGATGAAGTCTTGAGTGACCTGTTCTAGTGGGAGGTGTCCCTGCCTATGGTACAGGGGGGTTGGAACTGGCTGATCTTTGAGGTCTTTTCCAACCTAAACCATTCTATGATTGTATGATTCTAGACTGGGTACAGGAGAGAGGTGAAAGAAAGAGATGGGGGGTGAGTGGAGATAGGGCAGTAGGCGATCAGTGCAGATTGTTGCTGTTGTTATTCTGATGGCATCATCCTTCAGCGGGGCTGATCCCTCAGGGTACTCTCAGAAATTTGGTCCCGGGCACTGCTTCCCAGAAGGCCAAACAACTGCGTAGGGTTGCATTATGTGGGTGAAAGCAGGCCAGGTTCTATAAAAAAGAGAGAGACTTCTGAAGTGGCCCTGTAAAAGTGCAAGTGGTACAGAGCAGCCTGTCACTCTGCCACTGATTGTTACTGTCACTTGTTTGACTCCCTGGTGCTTGGAGGGGGGAGATTTGTAAGCGCTCTGACATCTTCACTGTGCATGCAGAGAAAAATTCATCTGTGGGATTTACAGCCGTGCCTGTGGGGAGGGAGCACCCCCAGTTATCCCCGTGGGGAGGACACCAGTGACAGGGAGAGTTGGGCCTCTTTTCTTCTGGCAGCTGAATGGCAGTCCCCAGCCAAGGCAGAGAAAGGCAAACTGGTCAAATCAAACGTCCAGGAAGATGACACAGGCCTGGACAATGTCAGGGTGTGAGGGAGCAGTCAGCTGGGATTAGAGAGCTGTCAGCCTGGAGGGCTGAGAACAGGGGTGGCGGAGAAGTACAAAGGGCCTCCTTCTTTCCGTTTTCACAGAATCACAGAACTCCAGAGGCTGGAAGTCACCTCCAGAGACTATAAAGTCCAACCTCCCTGCCAAGGCATTCGTGTGTCTCCATACTCTCACAGGGCTAATTACTGAATGTGCTGTGGAAAATGGAATAGTTACAGGATTTATCCTTCCCAGTTACTATCAGCACTTTTGTTTTGCAGGTAGTTGGAGATGATATTTGCCTTTCATGCATTTAGCTCTAACTTTAGAGTACATGACCAGGAGAGAGGTGATGTATTTCTAGGCTTTTCACCATCCATGCCTTGTCAGACAACATCCCAAACTCCAGCAAGAGATTAAAAAAAAAAAAAATTAAATCTATTGTATTTCATCACACCTCCTTAGAATCATGCAATCATAGAATCACTCAGGGTTGGAAGGGACCACAAGGATTATCTAGTTCCAACCCCCCTGCCATGCCCAGGGACACCCTACCCTAGGTCAGGCTGCCCAGAGCCTCATCCAGCCTGCCCTTAAACACCTCCAGGGATGTGGCCCCAGCCACCTCCCTGGGCAACCCATTCCAGGCTCTCATCACTCTCATGCTCAACAACTTCTTCCTCATACCCACTCTGAATCTCCCCACCTCCAGCTTTTCTTGATTTGCCCCAGTTCTAAGAGCCTAAAAAATCCCTCCTCAGCTATTTTGTAGGCCACTTTAGATACTGGAAGGCCACAAGGAGGTCATCTGGGAGCCTCCTCTTCTCCACACTCGACAGCCCCAACTCTTTCAGTCTCTCCTCATAGCAGAGGTGCTGCAGCCCTCTGAGCATCCTCATGGCCCTTCTCTGGACATCTCCATCATGTCCACATCCCTCTTGTCCCAGGGGCTCCAGAACTGGATGCAGTACTCCAGCTGGGGTCTCATCAGGGCGGAGCAGAGGGGGAGAATCACCTCCCTCCACCTGCTGGCCACACTTCTCCTGCTGCAGCCCAGGCTCTGCTTGCCTTTCTGGGCTGCAAGTCCACATTGCTGGCTCATGTTGAGCTTCTTGTCCACCAGCACACCTTCATTCATTCTGTACTGGGAGAGGGAGAGAAGATTCAACCCTCAGCAAAATGGGTGCCTGAATAGTGTACAAAGGGATACTGGCTGGGTTTTCAGTTCTGGTTTGGCTTCGCTCGGTAAAGAATCATAGAATGGATTGTGGGGAGTCTGAGGCATTCCTCTCCCTGTTAGAGATGCTGCTTCACATGAGAACAAGTGAGGAGGTGACCACATTCAGGAGGGAAGCATCCTCTGCCATGCCCTACCTTCTCCCATTTTCAGCCATCTCTCTCTTTCCCCTGCACACCAGGCTTCTGTGTGTGGGACAGGACGAGGGGTAATGGGTTTAATCTGGCAGAGGGGAGATTTAAATGGGATGTTAGGAGAAAGTTCTTCACAGTGAAGGTGGTGAGACACTAGCACAGGTTGCCCAGGAAGGTTGTGGCTACTCCCTCCCTGGAGGTGTTCAAGGCCAGGCTGGATGAGGCCTTGAGTGACCTGTTCTAGTGGGAGGTGTCCCTGCCTATGGCACAGGAAGGTTGCAACTGGATGAGCTTTGAGGTCACTTCCAACCTAAACCATTCTATGAGGAGCACACACAAAGGGCTCAAGGTACCCCCAGGTCTCTTGGCGAGCATGGCAGAGCCCAGGCACAATCTGCTTGTGCAAGCTGAGTTGCTGTGGTTTCTTTCCTGAGAAGCCACACAGGCAAACCTACCCTCAGCTTGCTTCTACCTGCTTCTTTGAGTTAATAATATCAACCTCCTGTATTGTGCTTTGGCTCTTCAAAGCATTATGCAAACATTAAGTAATGCCTGGCTGATTAATTATAATTAATTAGAAGGCAGCTATTCTCCTGGGATGGCAGTGCGGCGACTTCCGCACACACTGACTTCGCTGGAGATGGAAAATAAGGAGTTGTGATGGCAACCCTCCCCGAGCCAAGTCCTGCCCCAGATAGCACTGTCATCTGCTCCCTTCCCATGAGTCAGTGGCCTGGGGCTCTCTGGTCCTCAGGAGGTGCACAGCAGAATTCACAGGGAGCTGCTGACAGAAGCTCTTAGTGAGTGCCTAATGAAACTGCTGGGATCTGTGCGGCAGTTGAGCTGTCACTTTGGGCTGGGCGTGATGTGCCTTGCGCTGCCTGACCTCCCTGCTCAAGCTGGGAACTTGTCAGCTCTCTGCCAGTCTCAATGGGGGCAAGTGGAGGCTTCTTCCCATCAGATTCCTGGCCATGGCTGTTGTCTCTCAGGGGCAGAAGCTGATATCTACAAACCATGGGGTGTGTGCAGGCTCTGTCATGCCAAATAAAAGAAATCCCAATGGGCATTTGAGAGATGCAGGATACCTCTCTGCCCTGTTTATATGAGATGTCCCTGTGCTAAGATCTCTTGCTGAGCACTGTGTCTGTTTGAAGTCACAAAGTGGAGATTCAAAGCCCAGGCTGCTTCTGAGCTAGAAGGAGTTGATGAGGAGAGGAGGTTGTAGTGAGGTGGGTGTCATAGATGACCTCAAGCTGTGTGGTGCAGCAGACAGGTTGGAGGGTAGGCATCATCCAGATACCATCCTCCAGAGGGACCTGGACAGGCTGGAGTGGGCACAAGCCAACCAAATAAGGTTCAACAAGGCCAAGTGCAAGGTCCTGCAGCTGGGTCAAAGCAATGCCAAGCACAAATGCAGGCTGGGCAGTGAGTGGCTGGAGAGCAGCCCTGAGAACAGGGACTTGGGGGGGCTGGTGGAGGACAAGCTCAAGATGAGGCAGCAGTGTGCACTTGCAGCCCAGAAAGGCAAGCAGAGCCTGGGCTGCATTAGGAGAAGTGTGGCCAGCAGGGCCAGGGAGGTGATTTTTCCCTCTCTGCTCCACCCTGATGAGACCCCACCTGGAGTACTGCATCCAGTTCTGGAGCCTCTATTACAAGAGGGATGTGGAGATGCTGGAGTGGGTCCAGAGAAGGTCCATGGGATGCTCAGAGGGCTGCAGCACCTCTGCTGTGAAGACAGACTGAAAGAGTTGGGGCTGTTGAGTGTGGAGAAGAGGAGGCTCCCAGATGACCTCCTTGTGGCCTTCCAGGATCTGAAGGGGCCTACAAAAAAGCTGAGGAGGGACTTTTTAGGCTATCAGGTAGTGACAGGACATGGGGAAATGGAGCAAAGCTGGAGGTGGAGAGATTCAGATTGGATGAGAGGAGGAAGTTGTTCAACATGAGAGTGGTGAGAGCCTGGAATGGGTTGTCCATGGAGGTGTTTGGGGCCAGATCCCTGGAGGTGTTTGCAGCCAGGCTGGCTGAGGCTGTGGGCAGCCTGCTCTAGGGTAGGGTGTCCCTGGGGAATGGCAGGGGGGTTGGAACTGGCTGATCTTTGTGGTCCCTTCCAACCCTGACTGATTCTATGATTTAAACTTACTATTGGTTCTTATCTGCAGTGGTTCTTATCACAGTGAAATGATCATCCTATGACAGCAGCAGTATATACACAGGTATTTGGGAACATTTCTAGACCAGCTCAAAGGCAGGTGAGAGAAGAGAACTATTGTCTTTATGTGACAGAGAGGGTTTGAGGACACTGAGTTATTAGGGTCAGTGTGTTGAGAGGAGCTCTGTACTCCCAGCAGGAGCAGATTTTCAAAAAAAGCTTAGTTCTCCTCTTCAGAAGTATTTGAAACCAATCAACCTGAAAAATAGATAATAGGAAGTACTTTTGCCATTGTACAGCTGGTCAGAATGCAAACTCTACCAGTCTAACAGAGGCTCTTCATTTCCAAAGTGATTACAGGCCAGCTTGTTGCCTCTCTGTCTTCTTCCTTGCTTCCCAGTTTTGGTTACCTACTGCCTGTCATCTGCAAGCAGAGGTAGGAGCTGCAAGTGTTTTTTTTCCAGCAATTCTGTTGCTGTGGCATCTTTTCAAACTAATATACACACATTTCTGTATTCCTACAGTCTTCTTCCTTGGGTGGGTAAAACATTTCAACCTCCTCTCCCAAAAGTGACAGCTTGCACCTGTTGGAGCTGCTGAGATGCATGGAAATTAGAATCACGGAATGGTTTAGGTTGGAATGAACCTCAAAAATCATCCAGTTCCAACTCCCCTGTGCCATAGGCAGGGACACCTCCCACTAGAAAAGGTTGCTCAAAGCCTCGTCCAACCTGGTCCTGAACACCTCCAGGGAGGTTGTGGATTACAGAATTCTGTAATCCAAAACCTCCCTGGGTAACCTGTGCCAGTGTCTCACCACACTCACTCTAAAGGAATTCCTCCTAATTAGCTACAGCAGCACAAGCCCCTTTTACACAGCAGCAGTAGCCAAGGTGGAGAACTGGATTTGTTTCACCAGACTGGGACAGAAACCAGCATAATGCTACTCATACAAAACCTGAGAACAACCAACTCTGTGGGTGTGCACTGTGCTATTCAGCAGTGCTGCCCTTCTTCCTTTTAATGCTGAGGGTTGTGCCAACATCATCCCAGTGCAGGGGATTCTATCACCTCCTGAGGCATCACCTGGTTGCCCTCATGCAAACTAAGACCTCCTCTGCATCTAGTGGTGGAATAATAGAATGGGCTGGGTAGGAAGAGAGCTTCAAAGCTCATCCAGTCCAAACCCCTCTGCACTCAGCAGGGACATCCTCAACTAGGACAGGTTGCCCACAGCCCTGTCCAGCCTCATCTTCAATATCTCCAGGGATGGGCTCCAACCACCTCCCCATGCAACCCATTCCAGTGTTCCACTACTCTCATGGTGCAGAACTTGTTCCTGACATCCAGTCTAAATCTGTTCTGCTCTAGTTTGAACATGTTGCCCCTCTAGCATGTGTAGAACTTATTTTCAACCTATGACCTGCTACATCTGATTTCTGCCTGATACTGTTCTCTCCCAACAATCCCCAAAGCCTGAGCAGTTTCTTGAGTATCTCTTTGATCTGGCCAAGTGTAAGGTCCTGAACACCTCCAGGGAGGGAGCAGCCACAACCTCCTTGGGCAACCTGTGCCACTGTCTCACCACCCTCACTGCAAAGAACTTCCTCCTAACATCTAGTATCAGTGTTCCTTCTGCCAGTTTAAACCCATTCCTCCACATCCTGTCATTACAAGACCTTGTGAATAGTCCCTCCCAAGCCTTCCTGTAGGCCCCCTTCAGATACTGAAATAACCCTCCAAGGTCTCCTCAAAGCCTTCTCTTCTCCAGGCTGCAGAGCCCCAACTCTCTCAGCCTGTCCTCATAGCAGAATACCAAAGTATCCTGTGAGCAGTGGGCTCTCGTTGGCTCTGATGAGGCATCTCTCCAAGGCATCTCCATTTCTGGAACATGTTCCAGACTGGAGCTCCAGCCCAGGAGCCCATTCTTGCCTGTCCATATCAGAAAATCTTCTAGCCTAAGGTTATCCATCACTGCTGTCTCTATAGCTCCTCTGATTCCCATGACTATCGTGTTTGGAGGGAGAAGAACCCTCAGCACTGGCTGAGGAGAGGCTTGCACGTAGCTGGATTTTTGAGATTAGCACCCGGGGCTTTTGCCGTGTTTGTTTTGCTTGCAAATTATTTGATATCATTTTAATTCTGAGCTGAATTAGAGCAGTGTGCAGGTTGCCATGGCAACCATCTCCTTGTGCCTTTGCTCTGACTCATGGCAGAAAATTACTCTCCAGCTCCAGGATTCACAGATGTGATAGGAGAAGAATCATGTGCTGCGCTTGCAACTTTTTTTTTCTTTTTTTTTTTTTTTTTTGGGGGGGTAGGGGCTTTAAATTTCCTTCACAGCCTCTCTTGCATTAACTCCTACCTAGCCAGCATCAGCAGGGACCTGTGTTGTGCCCAACGTCACACGAACAGAGAAAGTCTGTGCAGCTGCAGAGTGTGTGCGGGCAGATGGGCATGGCTGTGTGCATCTACATGCACAGTGTCTCTGCATGGCTGTGTGCATCTGCATGCACAGTGTCTCTGCATTAGTGTCTCTGCATTGCTGTGTGCACTTGCATGCACAATGTCTCTGCATTGCTGTTGTATATTTGCATGCAGTGTCTGTGCATCGCTGTTGTATATTTGCATGCACAGTGTCTCTGTGGCTGTGTGTATCTGCATGCCCAGTGTCTCTGCATTGCTGTTGTGTATATTTGCATTCACAGTGTCTCTGCATGGCTGTGTGTATCTGCATGCCCAGTGTCTCTGCATTGCTGTTGTATATTTGCATGTGCAATGTCTCTGCATGGCTGTGTGCACTTGCATGCACAGTATCTCTGCATGGCTATGTGTATCTGCATGCCCAGTGTCTCTGCATTGCTGTTGTATATTTGCATGTGCAATGTCTCTGCATGGCTGTGTGCACTTGCATGCACAGTATCTCTGCATGGCCGTGTGTATCTGCATGCCCAGTGTCTCTGTATTGCTATTGTATATTTGCATGCACAGTGTTTCTGCATTGCTGTTGCATATTTGCATGCACAGTGTTTCTGCATTGCTGTGTGCACTTGCATGCACAATGTCTCTGCGTGGCTGTGTGGCTGTAGTACCTCTCTCTGTGTGTAACTGAGGGTGTGCACAGATGCATCATAGTATACCAGACTAGAAGGGATCTCATCTGCTTCAGCCTTTCTTGGCAGAGGCATAGCCTAGATCACAGAATCACAGAATGGTCTGGTTTGAAAAGGACCTCCAAAGCTCATCCAATCCAACCTCCTCTGCAGTCAGCAGGGACATCCTCCACTAGACCAGGATGCCCAGAGCCCTGTCCAGCCTCTCCTTCAATATCTCCAGGGATGGGCCCCACCAACTCTCCACACAACCTGTTCCATTGTTCCACTACCCTCATGGCAAAGAATTTGTTGCCAACATCCAATCTAAATCTGTTCTGATCTAGTCTGAAGCCTTTGCCCTCGTCCTGTCCCTGCAGGGCTTTGCAAACAGTCTCTCTGCAGCCTTCATGCTCAACAACTTCCTCCTCACACCCAGTCTGAATCTCCCCACCTCCAGCTTTGCTCCATTCCCCCTACTCCTGTCACTCCCTGACAGCCTAAAAAGTCCCTTCCCAGATTTGTTTTAGCCCCCCTTCAGATACTGGAAAGCCACAAGAAGGTCACCTGGGAGCCTCCTCCAGACTCAACAGCCCCAACTCTTTCAGTCTGTCTTCACAGCAGAGGTGCTGCAGCCCTCTCAGCATCCTCGTGTTCCTTCTCTGGACACACTCCAGCATGTCCTCATCCCTCTTGTCCCAGGGGCTCCAGAACTGGATGCAGTACTCCAAGTGGGGTCTTATCAGGACAGAGCAGAGGGGGAGAATCACCCTCCACCTGCTAGCCACACTTCTCCTGCTGCAGCCCAGGCTCTGCTTGCCTTTCTGGGCTGCAAGTGCACACTGCTGCCTCATCTTGAGCTTCTCCTCCACCAGCACCCCCAAGTCCCTCTCCTCAGGGCTGCTCTCCAGCCACTCACTGCCCAGCCTGCATTTGTGCTTGGCATTGCCTCGACCCAGCTGCAGGACCTTGCACTTGGCCTTGTTGAACCTCCTGAGCTTGGCTTGTGCCCACCTCTCCAGCCTGTCCAGGTCCCTCTGGAAGGCTTCCCAGGCTTTCCACTGTCTTTGTGGCCCTTAGCTAGACCCTCTTCAGCTTGTCCATATCTTTTTTGTCACATAGCAGGATCAAAACCAAATGCAGTATTCTAGGTGTGGCCCGCAAAGCACGGAGTAGAGTGGGGGCATCTGAATGATGTGGCTGCATACATGTGGCAGTGTTTTCCATGGAGGATGCCTGCTCCCTGCAAGTGCTCAAGGCCAGGTTGGATGAGACCTCAAGTGACTTGGCCTGGTGGAATATGTCCTTGCCCATGGCAAAGGGGATTGGAACTAGCTAATCTTCAAGGTTCCTGCTAACCTAATCGAGTCTCTGCATCTATGAATTTGTGGTGTGTGCATCAGTCATCTGTGTGGACATTATATAGAATCATAGAATGGTTTAAGTTGGAAGAGACCTCAAAGATCATCCAGCTGCAACCCCCCCACCATAGGCAGGGACACCTCCTACATGTCGCCCAAGGCCTCATCCAACCTGGCCCTTGAACACATCCAGGAAGGGAGCATCCATAATTCATAGGACCATTCTGTTTGGGAGGCACCTTGAGATGTCTCTAGACAGCCCCCTGGTCAAAGTAGGATCAGCTATGAGATCAGACCAGGCTGCTCAGAGCTTTATTGGAATAATGTTTCAGTAAATATCCTTTGTTCCTCCCTAATGCTCACATGCTGTGCTGTGCAGAGGCCATACTGGGAGCCATCCTCTTGTTTTCTCCTTTTGCCTTCCTCTGTATGAGCACTGTCAGGAACTCTCTTTGCCAAGGTGCTGAGTACAGGGCAGTGTGCCTCTTGATGGGTGCTGAGGCACAGATGGTACCAGAGGGAAGAAGAGTCAGGAGCTGGCTGTCCTGCTTCTGCCTGTGGGACCCTGGCAGCTCCTGCCTAAGAGTCCTGGGAAGCACCAGATTTTCCCAGGGCACTCAGAAGGCAGGAGGGAGATGTTGTGCATGTAGCTAATGGGTGAGACGTGGACAATGCTGCTTGAACACAGTGTGTGTGGAGGGGTGGTCTGCTGCTGGCTTTTGGCACTGCTGTCACAGTGTGGTGGTTTAGCAGTTACCTGCCACCCCCACACCGCCCCCCCNGGGCAACCTGTGCCAGTGCCTCGCCACCCTCACTGTGAAGAATTTCTTCCTAACATCCCATTCAAATCTCCCCTCTGCCAATTTGAACCCTTTCCTCCTTGTCCTGTCATTACAAGACCTTGTGAATAGTCCCTTCCCAGCCCTCCTGTAGGCCCCCTTCAGATACTGGTAGGCTGCTATAAGGTCTCTTGGAAGCCTTCTCTTCTCCAGGCTGAAAATCCCCAACTGTCTCAGCCTGTCCTCATAGCAGAGGTGCTTCAGCCCTCTGATCATTTCATATAACCCAGGCTAGAACTCAGAACGGCTGGAAGTTGATAAAATGAAGCTTTAAATTTACAGCAATGCTCAATATACAAGCAGATATTTACAATGTAGAACAGATATTTACAGATGTGTACAGTGAAAAGGTAATACAGAAACACCACAGCCCTCCCAGAGATCAAAATCCCTAAGAAGGGTTTTTTTTGTCACCCCTACCACCTTTCTCCCCTTCCCCAATCTTATCTCACCATCTGTTGATGCAGCAGATAGGTGAAGGTAGATGGGCCAGGGGGATTAGAAGTAGGAAAAAAAGTTAGTGGAATTATTGGGAATTAGCTACAAAAGGCAGGGAAACAGAGCCATGCAAAGAGCAGCCACAGCCCAGAGATGCCTGAAGCACTCTGACTTATCTATATTTGGGTTACAGCTCTTAAAACTTTTTTTTTTCTTTCTCAGTGAAGCTGTGAGCTAAGTGACATCATGTATTTTCATTTCTCAGCTTATTGTCTAATTTCTCATTCCAATTCTCCAGTTAGTTCAAACCAGCACACACAGACAGCAGTCCAGGCTGGAGTGTGGAGCTTTGAGTGACACTATGGAGCCTACATTTCCAGGAGGAGCCAGTAAATGGGAATGCCTGATTCTGTTGCCCTCCATCTGTCTGCCACAACTGCTTAGGCTCCTTAAGCAAGCTCTGAAGAGAGGCTATGTGGAATGGAAAAAGAACAGGCAGTGACGAAAAGCTGTCTTAGAGGTCAGGCAATGTGGGGATAAAGTAAGGATTGTTTACAAATCAAGCTGAGTTAGACCTTGCAAAGGAGATTAAAACAAACAGCAAAAAAATCTTCAGCTATCTGGAGAGAAAAAAAAAAAAAGAGAGAGAGAGAATAAGAAGTAAGGCTACTCCTAAGCAGTAGGAGCAAAGTCAAGATGAAAATAGACTATGATCTGAGCCAAAACCAAAGAGGGCTCTGTGCCCAAGTTATTCATAAGGACAGCAACATCGTCCTTGGGGAAAGAAACGAGCTGACCACTGGAATCAGCAGCTCAAGCTGCTTAGTGCCCTCACAGCACTGGGCCTGGTTGCTCTCCAGCTCTGAGAGAGCAGGCATGTGGAAACACAGGCTTAGAACAAGGACTTTGTATTTTCCACTCTGCCCACAACAATGATTCCCTGCATGCTGGGAAAGTGAAAAATCAGCAGTTAGGGTGAAGGAAGGGGGGAAAAATAAGCTGGTCAGTCTCAGACCTGTCAGTGTGACCTCCATAGTATTTCTAGCACTTTAGAGGAGATCTTGAGGGAAAGCATAATAATTATCAAGGGGCTAGGAGAAGAGGGAATCAGGCAATATGGGTTTATCAATACCAGGCTAACTCAAGAGCTTTCTTTAGGATGAGTATCCACCTGAAGGCCAAAGAAATTTCCATGGTCTCAGCTCTGTGTTTTAGTAAAGCACTTGATACAGTGCCACAGGAAAAAACTATCAGACTGGAGAACAGGAAAGGTAAAGGATGGTAAGGGGCAGGGAGGTAGAAGTTAGAAGCAGCAAGATCATCTGTCTAGCAAAAAGTTACTTTTAGAATGGAATGGAATGGAATGGAATGGAATGGAATGGAATGGAATGGAATGGAATGGAATGGAATGGAATGGAATGGAATGAGCCAGGTTGGAAGAGACCTCCAATATCACCCAGTCCAACCTAGCACCCAGCCCAGCACTAAGCGCTCCATCTGTGCTTTCCTTTCTCAGCCTATAGTCCAATTCCTCATTCAAATCCTCCAATTAGTTCAAACCAGCAGAAGAGGAAAGAGAAGCCTGACTTTGTGGAAGGAGCCTGGGAGAGCCCAGCTTGTTCAACCCTGTACAACAAAGGCCAGAGTGGATAGGACTGTTGTAATAAATGCTTTTTGGATGAAAAGTTTCAACTAAAGCACATGGCTTGTGTGAAAGCACAAGATAGACCATGAAAATATTTAGGATGGAAAACTAGCAAGAAGGTTTCCTGGCATTAGGGTAATACAGCTTTAGCTAGAATCTGAGATAAAAAAGACAAATAGGCTTACACTGAAGCTTGAGAAGTCTGTAAGCAGCCTGCTAGCCTGCAGCCTCTTCTCCATCCCCAGGGAGCAGCTGAAGTCCCTTGTCTCAGCATGCCACAATAGAATTACCAGCAAGCAAGCCACAGAGCAGTGTCTCAGGGCACTCTCTTTGAGCACAGAGCTGGGCCTCTTAGCTGTATCATTCACATAATCCACGGTTTAAGTCACAACAGAATAAAAATAGGCTTGATAATGCAGCTGAAAGCCCAAACACAGCACCTGTGAGGCCAGAAGTTAAGGCTGACCTAACCTCCCCTCTCAGCCTTTGACCACGTGGTGGTTTCTGCAAAGTAATGAAGAGTGAGCAGAGAAGCCCTTGCTTATGATAACAAGTCTTTTTATAAAGCAGATGGGGATGTGGGGGCTGGTATGTTTTGTGGCAGCTGAGAAGTGACAGCTGAGGAGATCAGAGAAGGTAGAATCTGAAAAGTAAGTGGTCAGAGCCAGTCACCTCTCAAAAGAGTTTTTTCCCTTGTGTTTCTCCATACCTCCATCTTTAAAGCAGGAACAACATTCACACAGCCTAGTAAGTGTGCTGTGAGACATTGTTTGGTGGGAAAGGGTAGGGCAAGGTGTAGAATTCAGAACTAGTCCCTGGCTTCTTTGCAGCAGTGCTGCAGCTGCTCAGTGTCTTGATAGCTGTTGAGAGGCTTCCAGATCTTCCCAGGCTCTAGCAGGGTGCTGAGAAAGAGGTAGATGATCTCTGACCTGATCCTGGTTCCTCTTGGCACGGAGGTATGCAGAGGTGCAGGCAGGAGCTCTTGCAGATGTGCAGAGAGCAGGATGTGAGTGGCACTGCTCACCACGGTGTGAGACACTTAATGCCTTTTCCTGGGAAAATTGAGGCACTTCAGTTTCCAGGTAGTTAAAGCCCAAAACATCAGGGCTAAGCTGGTCTGAAGCATGAGGCAGAGCAGAACACACTGTCCAAGCCCAGACCAGAGCAGAATGCAGAGCAGAGCAGCACTGTGGTGGTTTAAGCAGTTACCTGCCCCCCCACTTTTTGATATAAACCCCGGCTAGGACTCAGAACACTGGAAGTTGATAAATGAAGCTTTATATTTACAGCAATGCACAATATATAAGCAAATATTTACAAGGTATAACAGACATTTACAGATATACACAGTGATAAGGTAATACAGAAACACCACAGCCCTCCCAGAGACCAAAATACCCAAGAGGGGTAACCAACCACACCTACCACCTTTCCCCCCTTCCTCAATCTTATCTCACCACCTGTTGATGCTGCAGATAAGCTGAGGTAGATTGGCCAGGGGGATTAGTAGTAGGAAAGAAGTTAGTAGAATTATTAAAAATCAGCTACAAAAGACAGAGACAAAGGAGCCATGCAAAAAGCAGCCGCAGCCCAGAGCAGCCTGAAACTGTCTGTACTATCTATATTTGGGTTACACTCTTAAAACAATATTTTTTCTTTCTCAGTAAAGCTCTGGTGTGAAGTGCCATACTGTGTTTTCCTCTCTCAGCCAATAGTCTAATTTCTCACTCAAATTCTCCAATTAGTTCAAACCAGCACAAGCACACACTGAGGCAGTGCAGTGAGGCAGAGGCAGCACAGAGCAGCACAACTGCTTGCAACTTCGCTCCATTGATATGTTTTGCCCGAGTGCAATGGCTCCTTTGGTTACCATAAAAGGAAGGTGTGTGCCCCATGATGAAGTGAAAATACAAATCTGGACTGTTGTCTCGTGAAAAAGGATCTGCCACATCCCTGGAGGTGTTAAGGCCAGGCTGTATGAGGCTGTGGCCAGCCTGATCTAGGGTAAGGTGTTTCTGCCCATGGCACAGGGGGTGGATCTAGATGGTCCTTGTGGCCCCTTCCAACCCTGACGGATTCTATGATATGAAGTTTGTTAGCCTAGGGCAATTACAACTTCTGTATCTATATTTTTAGATTTCACAAAGTGTTAAGCAATGTTAATTGCTATTGCATGGCTGCTCCCTCTCTGGAGGTCTTGAAGGCCAGGTTGGATGAGGCCTTGAGCAACCTGTTCTAGTGGGGGGTGTCCCTGCCTATGGCACAGGGGGGTTGGAACTGGATGACCTTTGAGGTCCTTTCCAACCTAAACCATTCTATGAATAGTTGGGCAGTGGCTGCAGCACAGGAGGCAGATTTTGGTGAGGTGAGTGAGGTGCATACTGGAAACTGGGGGTGGAAAGTGGGCAGTAGGGCAAACGCTGTTGCTGCAGAGGGAATGCAATTCTTTCCAGCAAAAGACTTAATGAACTCAATCTGCTTGTTTTACCAGAAAGAAGACCGAGAGATTATTTTATTAGGATATAAAGTGTTGGTTACAAGAAGCCCTTTCTTATTAACCTTGGAGAGAGGCAAAAAGCCTGTGAGGGGAAACCAAACAGATTCAAATGAGCCATTCAGCATGAATACTGACATTAACATGGATGGTTATCATAGCAAGCTACCAAGTGAAAAGGAGAGTTTTCATCTCTGGAATGTTTTGTTTGTTTTGTTTTGTTTTTTTTAATCAAAAGTAGATATCTTTCTGGAAGATTCACCCTAGCAGCATGTAAACACTCACTGCTGGACTTTGCACAGAAGAACTTCTATGTTCTGTGTTTCATAAGCTAAGCAGATTGAGCTCTGTAAGCCTTTCTCAGCATGGCATTTTCTGCCACCCTCAAATAATGTTTGTGGTTCCTTTCTGCACACTCTCCAAGTAGCGTGCGATAGGCAGAAGGTCAGGCTGGATGATCTAAAGTCCCTTCTGGCCTTTATGCTCTCTGAATCTCTGCCTCTGTGAATTCATTAATGTTTGCAAGCTCCCGGAGAGCTGCCAAAGGCAAGCACTATAGAAATGCAAAGCATTGTCGTTACTCTGGATATTTCCCCTGAGCTTTATGCAGAGCTGGTTGACTATCTCAGTATATTGGTTCTGCATATTTCCTCACACGAAATACCTGCATTTGTCACTCCTTCGGTGCCCTTTACGAGCTGATTTCCTGCAGTTGTTCTGACAAACAAGTTTATTCTCCAGTTGGAACACAGATGAAGCAAATGTGAAGGGCCACATCTCAACTTAGAGCCTGGGGCAAAGAGCGGCACATTGTTGTACTGGCCCAGGAGCTTCACACCAAGCAGTTATTCTTAGCGTTATGCTTTGCTTTCTCTTTGGCTCCAAGTGCCCTGCCCGTGGCCTCTGCTTGGCTGTGGCACAGTGCCACCGTGGGAGGGAGAGGTCTAAGCCCCTGCTTGTTGCTTCTCTTCCAGCCTCTAAAGGGAGAAAAGCTGTGGGGATGCTGCCTCACCCTCAAATTTCCAGGGCTGATACGGATGCAGACACCTCCCCAGATTGACCCAGGGAATCTTTTTTGACTTGCACTCAATTCTGTAACCGTTCTCACCAGGAAACACTTCCTCTTTTGTCAGTCCTGCACAGTATTCTCTGAGGGAAGGCTTTTTGGTCCTGAGAAATCCCATGCCAGCATTTGCACTTATCTAATCAGAGGATAGAAGCTGACAGTCTGACCTCTGCTTCCAATCAGTTCTACCAAAAGCTGTTCAAGCCAGCACAGCAAACTGCTGATTAACAAGAGCCTGAGGAGGAATTCTGTTTTATGCATTTTACATCTACTATACAAGGATGCTCAGAGGGCTGCAATACCTCTGCTGTAAGGACAGAATGAAAGAGTTGGGGCTGTGCAGTTTGGAGAAGAGGAGGCTCCCAGGTGACCTTCTTGTGGCCTTCCAGCATCTGAAGGGGACCTACAGAAAAGCTGGGGAGGGACATTTTAGCCTCTCAGGGAGTGACAGGACTAGGGGGAATGGAGCAAAGCTGGAGGCAGGGAGATTCAGATTGGATATGAGGAGGAAGTTGTTGAGCATGAGAGTAGTGAGAGCTTGGAATGGGTTGCCCAGGAAGGTGTTTGGGGCCAATGCCCTGGAGATGTTTAAAGCCAGGCTGGCAGAGGCTGTGGGCAGCCTGATCTAGGGTAGGGTGTCCCTGGGCATGGCAGGGACGTTGAACTGGCTGATCCTTGTGGTCCCTTCCAACCCTGAGTGATTCTATGATTCTATGAACAGAGACATCATTGCATGTCTAGACATATAGTGTTACATGTGTGCAGGAGTAGATATGTATGCAGGAAAAACATATTTGCCAGTATTTAATAAACAACTAATAATCAAGTTGCCAAAAAAAAAAAAAATCACAAACTGCGCCTAGATAGTTCAGGAACTTAAGAAACACCCAGAGTCATCAGGTAAACCTCTTGGCTTTGCTTATTTTTTCTTTTTCTGCTCTACATTTCTGGTCCTGGATGAATTCTTAGTAGTATCTCTGTGTGTGCTCCTCTATCTATGTACTAAAATTAGGTTAAACCATGTTATGGACACTACCCTGTTAAAGGAGAATGGTGATTGCTCTGCTCTGCTGTGCTCTGCTCTGGTGAGACCTCACCTGGAGTACTGGCATCCACCTCTGGAGCCCTCAATACAAAAAATGATTGCTCTGCTCTGCTCTGCTCTGCTCTGCTCTGCTCTGCTCTGCTCTGCTCTGGCGAGACCTCACCTGGAGTACTGCATCCAGCTCTGGAGCCCTCAATATAAAAAGTGATTCCTCTGCTGTGCTGTGCTGTGCTCTGGTGAGACCTCACCTGGAGTAATGCATCCAGCTCTGGAGCTCTCAATATAAAAAGTGATTGCTCTGCTCTGCTCTGCTCTGCTCTGCTCTGCTCTGCTCTGCTCTGCTCTGCTCTGCTCTGCTCTGGTGAGACTTCACCTGGAGTACTGCATCCACCTCTGGAGCCCTCAATATAAAGAGGACATGGAGCTGATGGAGCAGGTCCAGAGTAGGCCATGAAAATGATCAGGAGGTTGGAACAGCTCTGTTATGAGGACAGGCTGAGGGAGCCTGGGGTGTTCAGCCTGGAGAGGAGAAGGCTCTGGGGAGACCTAATAGCAGCCTGCCAGTACCTGAAGGGGGCTTCAAGAAGGTTGTAGAGAGTCTGTTTGCAAAGGCCTGCAGGGACAGGATGAGGGCAATGGCTTCAGACTAGAGCAGGGCAGATTAAGACTGGATGTTAGGAACAAATTCTTTGCCATGAGGGTAGTGGAACACAAACAGGTTGTGTGGGGAGGTGGTTGGAGCCCATCTCTGGAGATATGGAAGGAGCGGCTGAACAGGCTCTGGGCAACCTGTTCTAGTTGAGGGTGCCCCTGCTGAGTGCAGAGGGGATTGGACTGGATGATCTTTGGAGGTCCCTTCCAACACAGCCCATTCTATGATTCTCTTGTGGCAGCTCTGTCTCAGCAGGATGTACACCTCAGCCGTTACCAGATTATCTCAGAGTATCTGAGTTCTGCTTCCAGTCTCTCTCTGAAGATCAGACTGAGTATAACAGGGTGGCTGTAATGTGAGTATGGTGGCACAAAGGTTTGCTTGCGGTGGAGTTTGGAATCTTTTGTGGCTCCTCATGCACGCACCAGGATGAGCTTTATTTTTTCTTACAGGGTGACCTGTGCTGCTTAGGACTGCAAGTGCAGGAGTTTAAAATCTTTTGTGGTTCCTCGTGCATGCACCAGGATGAGCTTTTTTCTTCTTAGAATCATAGAATGGTTTAGGTTGGAAGAGACCTCAAAGATCACCCAGTTCCAAACCCCCTGTGCCATAGGCAGGGAGACCTCCCACTAGATCAGGATGCTCAAGACCTCATCCAATCTGGCCTTGAACACCTCCAGGGAGGGAGCAGCCACAACCTCCCTGGGCAACCCGTGCCAGTGTCTCACCACCCTCACTGTGAAGAACTGCAGGAGTTTAAAATCTCAAGAGTTTAAAATCTCACAGGGTGAGCTGTGCCCGCTTAGCACTGCAAGTGCAGGCGTTTAAAATCTTTTGTGGTTGCTCATGAAAGCACCAGGATGAACTTTTTTTTTTCCTTGCAGGGTGCCTGCTTAGTACTGCAAGTGCAGAAGTGAGGAATTTAGACTTCTCAGCTGTGTGTGTTAGACCCAGCCAGTGAACAGCTGGTGGAGAGACTCCTACAGCTCTAGGGGTGACAGCTTGTGTTCATGGGGGTGCAATAGGATTAGGCAGCAATTTCCACTCATTTCCAAATAACCTTGCTGAAGGAGGGTCAGGAAGCTGGAGATACAGGAACCCATAGCTTACTGTTTGTTACTCTAAGTTTTATTGAACATTATGCTCCAATTAAAAAAAAAGAAAGCAAAGGAAAAAAAAAAAAAAAAAAAAAGAAAAAAAGCTTTTGGAATCATATTTGACCTGAATATAACTCTGTTGGCTTCTGCCTTCTTACACCAGGGATTAATTTGGCCCTTTCTACTTTTATGTAATGAGCTGATTGCCACAATATCTTATCCTCGTTACACAATCGCCCTTGTCTGGCTGTGTCCCTGGAGCACGCTCTGTGTGCGTTTCTAGATCTGGGGTCTCACCTTGGCTGACTATGTGTTAAGTCCTACAGCCTCACCTTGGCTGCAGCTCCAGGCTTGCCTAGGACTGAGGCAAGCACATGTGTGTGTCTTCGGTCCAGGTTCAAGCCCTTTGTACAGAAAAGCACACATCTGTGGGGCAATTTGGGGGCTTTTTGTTTTTTTTTTTTTAATGGGCTGGCTGTATCCCTGTAGGTTTGCTTTTGCAGGGCAGGGTTGGGGGGAGAGGAGGGAAGGGAAGATTACTATCAGAGATCTCATTTAAACAAGGAGGAGCATAGGAAAATACATTCTTTATTATAGTCTTCTGTAACAACAAGCCAGAAATATAATATACCTTTAAAAATTTTCCGTCTCATGCCAAAGAAACCTCCATTCAATCATTAGAAAATCTTGTTGCCCTCCCTCAAACAGTAATGAAAAGAAAATAGAAATTACAAGTGCCATCTGTTCCCTGCAACAAATGTGCTTACCTGTACCACAAATGGGTGTGTGGGGAAGAGGAGCAAGGGGAGCAGGAGGAGGCTCTCTTATGTCTCTTCCAGCTCCAGCATCACCCTGGCATGTGCTGGGCTTGCCTGTCCATTTCCTGATGGCAGGCAGCTGCAGCTGCTATTGTGTGTGGGGAAGGGGAGCAAGGATAGCAGGAGAAGCGTTTCTTGTGACTCTGCCAGCTCCAGCATCACCCTGGCATGTGCTGGCCTTGCCTGTCCATTTCCTGATGGCAGGCAGCTGCATCTGGCATTGATGCACCTGCCTGCAGCACAGGTGTGCACAGGGGGATTCTCATCCTGCCTGCAGGGAGAACAGGAGACTTTTGTCTTCACACACCACAGGAAGCCATTGCCTGAGCACACAAAGGAGCACTGAGTCTCATTCCATATGCAAAAGGAGAGGCTGTGGGCAGCCTGATCTAGGGTAGGATGTCCCTGGGCATGGCAATGGGCTTGGAACTAGATGCTCCTTGTGGTCCCTTCCAGCCCTGATTCTATGATTCTATGAACTTAATTGCTGACTGCACTGGGGCACCATCCACCCTAAAGAGCCTGTGAACAGCGTAGCAGCTGAGTCACACCAGGGCAGCCTGGGTTCCAGGTGTGCTAGGGGACAGAGTCAGAGCCTATTTGCCAACAGTGGGATAAGGAAAGGTATTTCCCGGTGAGCTCTCTTACTCCCCTCTGCACTGAAAGAGGACAGGTCCTCAGCCTTTCAAGCACAGTATTTGCTTTCCAGTGGTGCTTTCCAGTGCTTTCCTCATAGCAGCCAGCCTTCATGCTTCTCAGCAACTCTCTCCCCTTTCCTGTCTTCTTTTCTGGGTGGGTTTCTAAACAGAGCAGTCCCTTCTCTAGGGTTGAGATGAATCCAGACTTTCTGCCTTATAAA
>VWZI01022484.1:207287-241852 GCA_013396835.1 Psilopogon haemacephalus | reverse complement strand
AAGAAAAAAAAAAAAAAAAAAAGCCATAATGTTTCAGATTTGAAACCAAAAAAGGAAATAAAAGATGTGAGGCTGTGGAGGACTACTCAGCCTGGCAGCATGGTTGTAGGAAGGTGTAATGGCACTAAACACTCTCCTACTATTGTAGCACAGCCTCTCTGCTCCTTGGCTAAAATCTTGCATTCAGGTCAGCCTGACCTGACAGATATATCTGCTCCTGCTTCTGAGCTGCCTGCCTTTGTCCTTTGTCTGTCTTTCCATGGAAGAGCAACACTTCTGCACTTGACTCCTGCTGCCCGAGCACCTACCTCTATAGGAGAACCACTCCATCCAGTGCTTGAAGTCTCGGAGGTTGCAGTCACATTCCCAGGGATTATCCCCAACTTGGAGCTGCTGCAGGCTGGTTAGTGGTTCAAAGGTCACCCTGTCCAGGCTCTGCAGGCGATTGGACTTGAGAGAGAGGGAGCGGAGAGCGGGCAGGTCGTCAAAGATGCCTGAGGGTATCTGGGCCAGGCCATTGATGGAGAGATCCAGCTGGCGCAGCAGGGCCGTGTGCTGGAGCAGGTCCTTGTCCAAGGCCCGGATGCTGTTGTTCCTCAGCTGGAGCTCCGTGAGGTTCCCCAGGTCACTGAAGATGTTCTGAGGCAGCTGGTCCAAGAAATTGTTGGATAGATCCAGCCTCTGCAGGGCAGAGAGGTTGGAAAACACTGCTCCCGGCAAGATGCTGAGTTTGTTGTTGAGAAAGAGGAAGGTCCTGGTGTTTGTGGGGATGTCTGAGGGGATAGAAGAGAGGCCCAAGCCACTACAGTCCACTTCCAGGTTGCCACTGTTACACTTGCAGGAGGAAGGGCAAGCAAAGAAGGACTCAGCAGCACACAGCGATAGCCAGCAGCCAAGCACTGGTAGGTGAAAAGCAGGGGAGAGAGAGTGCATGTATTAGAGCAGTGCTTTAGTGCTTCCCCATCCTCAGCAGCACTTTCCCATCCTCAACCACTGCTGACTAGGGCACAACCATGGCTGCAACACGACCCTCACAGTGGATCTCTGCCACAGTGCCCTTCTTCCTCACAGCTACATACCCGTGTTGCTGAGCTCTCCCCCTGGCAGCATGACTTTCCTCTTAGCTTTTTTTTTTTTTTTTTCTTTTTCCCTCCCATGAGCAAGTGAGTAAATATCCTTCCAGTTTCACAAGGAAGTTTGGATAGTGCATCCCAGAGGGCTTGGCTGCCGGAGATTCTTGAGCACAGCCACCTGTCAGAGGTGAATGGAACGGGTGGCAGTGAGAATTGTCACCTCTGATAAAGGACAGCAGCTCTTTCCAAACAGGGCTGAAAGAGGAGGGACTGCAATATATTTAAGAAGCTCTTTTTCTTTTTCTTTTTTTTTTTTTTCCCCAGAAATAGACAGGTTAATTAAAAGCTTTTAAGAAGAACGAAAACAAAGCAACCTACACCTGAGTTGTACTCCTGAGGTTTGAACTCTTTAACCTTTGTGACAGACCAGACTCAGGTCTGCCCAAAGCAGGGGGGTTGGAACGAGATGATCCTTGTGGTCCCTTCCAACCCTGACTGATTCTATGATTCTATGATGCTACGATGCTATGATTCTATGATTCTATGATGTTATGACTCTATGATTCTAAGCTAGCCCCTCAGCCAGAGTGTTGTTTGCTTTCCACAGCCACAGTGGGCATAGGCCTCGTGAGAACAGGCTTTGTAATTCATTAGATTGCATCACAAAGGAATGACCAAGAAAGCTGTTGAAAAAGTAAAGAGTAGACCCTGAGCCACCGGACAAGTGGTACTTACCACCGCTCTCAAAATAGCTTCTGAACCCTACAGCATAGCTCCACAAGCACCACCCCTAGCAGTGGAGATGGGGGGAAAACCACAGGTTGGCGGTTGAAGAAACAGGTGTTAAGAAAAAGATTAAGACGCATCCCCCTTCTCCTGAAATGCCTTTAAAGTGGTGTTGGACAACCCACAAACTAACATTTTTCAGAGCTCCCATGGATCACCATTGCAGACATGGGCCCAGATCCTGTGAATGGCATTGGGACACCATTTCCTAACCCTTCCTGGGAACCAGGGGCTTTAAAAACTCTCATTTCTATGCAAAAAAAAAAACCCAAACCCCAAAACATCAGCAACAAGGAGGAAAGTTTTGTGCCTTCTGTCATTAGAGGAGTGGGAGTTGTGTTTAAGCAGACTGCAAAACATTTGCATTCTCTGTCTTTGTTCCTTTTGTGGAATGAAGATGAGTTGCTTCAATGTGGGAAGGAAATTCAGCTCTCTTGTGGGGTTTGCAGGTGATGAGCTTGAGCATTTAACTCAAAGTAAAGCAGGTTTGTCTGTATGCCATGCCTGGTCCTCTCCGTTCACCCATTTTCTTCAGAGAATGCGGTCACCTGGAGCTGGTAAAGTCTTTTTAGAGGTGAAGAGTAGCTGAAGTGAATGCATTTATTGTCTTGCCATTCTTTCCTGAACTGGACATCAGATTCCTGTATTTTTTTTTTTTTCCAACAAAGGAACAAGTAGATTCTTTGTTTCTTAACACCAAAAGAATTGTGAAAGGGCTGCCATAGGAGAGAGAGATGGTGGAGACTCATGCTCATCAGAGCCCACCTGGAGTACTGTGTGCAGTTCTGGAGCCCCCAGCACAAGAAGGATGTGGAACTGTTGGAGAGAGTCCAGAGGAGGCCATGAAGATGCTCTCAGGGCTGGAGCAGCTCTGCTATGAGGACAGGCTGAGAGAGTTGGGGCTTTTCAGCCTGGAGAAGAGAAGGCTTCCAGGAGACCTTAGAGTAGCCTTCCAGTATCTGAAAGGAGCCTACAGGAGGGACTGTTCACAAGGTCTTGTAATGACAGGATGAGGGGTAATGGGTTTAAACTGGCAGAGGGGAGATTTAAATGGGATGTTAGGAGGAAGTTCTTTCCTGTGAGTGTGGTGAGACACTGGCACAGATTGCCCAGGGAGGTTGTGGCTGCTCCCTCCCTGGAGGTGTTCAAGGCCAGGTTGGATGGGGCCTTGAGTGACCTGTTCTAGTGGGAAGTTTCCCTGCCTATGGCATAGGGGGGTTGGAACTGGATGATCTTTGAGGTCACTTCCAACCTAAACCATTCTATGATTCTATGATTCTATGCTCTGGAGAAGCTCTGCTTGGAACGGCTCTGCAGCCAGCCACACTTTTCCTCTCTTGCCTCATGCTGCTCTCTAGAGCTTAGTCTGATCTGTAGCCCATCTTTTGTAAGACCTTGGCTTCTGTCAGTGATGCTGCCTTCATACTTAAACCCTGCTTAGAGCCTTTTTGTGTTCTGTCAGTGATGCTGCCTTCATACTTAAACCCTGCTTAGAGCCTTTTTGTGTTCCCAGTAATCCTTGTTGGCACTGGTAGATTTTTGGAGCGGTAGGCTAAGGAGAGCAACGCAGTTTGGATGCACATGGCCTAAGCTATATGGCTTTGTTAAGGACCAGAGGATATGTGTTTCGAGAGAGTGTCTCAGCTCTTTTGTCATTCCATCCATCTCTCACAATTCCTTCAAGAATTTATTTTTTCTGTCCTGCAGCTGAGATCTCAGGTGTTAACTCAGCCTGGGTACAGCAAATCCATGTGATTTTTTAAAATGGTAATTATGGAGCCTTATGGTGAGCTGCTCTCTGCTTTCTTGTTGAGCAAAGATTGGGGTCAACAGCAGAGACTGCCTTGAGAGCAGATCAGAGCCTGCAGGCTAGCACAGTGCAGGTACTGTTTGTCTGTCTGGTATTTAATTCCGTTCGGAATACCTCAGGCTCTTGTCATAGGGGAAGAATGGAAAGAGCGGGAGCTAGAGTGGGCACAGGAGAGAGCCATGAGTCACTCAAGTGACCCTGTCTTTTCCTGGACACTTAACAAAGGTGCAGTATTAATAATAGATTGACAGCTATGATGATGAGATAACATTTATCTGCTTTGTACACCGAGAAAGGCAAGAGCAGGCTGCGTGTAATGCTGTACAGGTGGCAGCCTGGTCAGGGCTTAGCTCTCAAAATGCCTACCTGCTACTGGCCATCAACTCCCACCTGGAGTACTGTGTGCAGTTCTGGAGCCCCCAGCACAAGAAGGACATGAAACTGTTGGAGAGAGTCCAGAGGAGGCCACGAAAATGATCAGAGGGCTGCAGCAGCTCTGCTATGAGGACAGGCTGAGAGAGTTGGGGCTTTTCAGCCTGGAGAAGAGAAGGCTTCGAGGAGACCTTAGAGTAGCCTTCCAGTATCTGAAGGGAGCCTACAGGAGGGCTGGGGAGGGACTATTCACAAGGTCTTGTAATGACAGGATGAGGGGTAATAGGTTTAAGCTGGCAGAGGGGAGATTGAAACTGGACGTTAGGAGGAAGTTCTTTCCAGTGAGGGTGGTGAGACACTGGCACAGGTTGCCCAGGGAGGTTGTGGCTGCTCCCTCCCTGGAGGTGTTCAAGGCCAGGTTGGATGGGGCCTTGAGTGACCTATTCTAGTGTGAGGTGTCCCTGCCTATGGCACAGAGGGGTTGGAACTGGATGATCTTTGAGGTCTTTTCCAACCTAAACCATTCTATGATTCTATGAGCCTATAACTGGGTGGCTATGAGGTTCCACCAGTATGCTGGCAAGGGCTGGATAGGATCAAAGCCTCAGGCAGCTGACTGTGGTTGTATTCAGGAACGGGATTCATGCCAAGTTTCTGCAGCTGTGTAGAGCATGCCAAGAAAATGTCTTGTTGTTACACATATGTTTCTTTCTGCTCTTGGAAATATTTTACTAAAATAAAAGGCTGATTTAATTTTCAGTCTCTGCAAGAGGTTGAGATTGAGACCAAAGATTTCATCACACTGATCAGGATGCAGCTCTACAGGGAAGAGAGGCAAGGATGCAGTAGACAGAACCTGGAGCTGTTTTCCAACCCTGTAGGCTGAGTAATATGTGGGCTTAGTGTTAGGGTAAGATGAAGTTACTCTGTAGGGTGTTTGGTGACTCTAGTAGGTGGCAGAAAGCTGATCCAGGTATATCAGGTTAAGTCAAGACTCAGTGGAATTCATTATAAATAATTTATATAGCAGTCTAGTCTGCGAGGATGGATTACAAAGATGCTTGTCTTCTGGAAAAGGAAATCATTCCCCCCAGCTCCTTTTAGCAGCAGCCCTGAATTTGATCGGGGGGTTAGGAACAAGGGAAACCACAGACCTGTTCAGCTGCTAGGTATGCAATAGTGATGCACACTTTCCAAGTGCTCTCTTTCCTCTGCTGCAAGCTCCAGATGCTTCTCCAAAGTTCAGGTAGGCTCCCTGAAGCCTCACATCCCCTTAGCAGTCTCTGCTCTGTACTGAGGGATGCTGTTACAGATGACTTACAATTTAGTTTAAAAGAGATCTTCTTCATTTGCTCCTTGATTTTCATTATACATGGCAGTGCCCAGTAGGAGAATTCTGCATTTGCATCCTGCATTCCCTTCTAAAATCTGTCAGGACTTCTGCTTTGAAGATCCAGGACCCTTGCTCAGCATCCTGTGTATAAATTCCTGCCCCAGAGAGGAGCCTGCAGCTTCTCAAACGCCTATAGGAGACCTGTTTGGAGTGGATTTTTGTGCAGTGGTACCTGTTTCACTGCTTCTGACCTACCAGACCCACTGGAATTCAGAAGCAATCATCACTCCCTGTCCCACTTTAAGCCCATCTTCAGCTTTAGAATCTCGCTCTCCTTCCCAGCTAGCTTGGCCTCTAAAGGAATCAGGAATTAGTTCAATCATCTCCATTCTTAGCTGTCCCTCTCCCCTATTCTTAACCCTGATGTGACCTATTTTTTCTCCACTCCCTTGACAAACAGGATCACCATACTTAGTACCTGAGTAGGCATTACTTACGACAAGCCTCTTGCCACCTCATGAGGAACCTGCTTCTCCATCGGTGGCCAGAAACTGCAGGCAGCATTGTCGTCTTCTCCAGCGTGGCTTCACATCCACCAGCCAGCCTGGCACACAGCCCCAAAGGCAGAAGGAATGATCTTGTAGCCTGCCTGCCAGGTCCTGGTTGGCGAGAGCAGAGCAGAGCAGAGCAGATCCAGTTCCCTTGATGCAGAGTGCCGAGCTAGACTCTGTGTTGTGCTTTTGCTGCCCTCAACTAGAGTTTTTGCCTTTGAGGCATCAGCTCCATTTCGGAGGACAGACAAAGGATGTTTTGAGGGGCACAGCCTGACGAAGGCTCAAGTTAATTCACTTTGAACCTCATGGTGCAGAACTAAGGCCTGATCCACCTAAGTGCCAGAGAGAGAAGCTCGTGCTTGAAGGGCCTGCTACTGTAGCTGTGTCAGCCTCATGCTCAAGGTCAACCTGATGCATTGCTGAGGTGACACTCTCAGGGCAGCAGGCTCCAGCTTATTCCCTCTTGCTTTTATACAGGCTGGTACCACCTGTGCATCCTCTCCATGATGGACAGCTCAGGTTTACTGAGTGACCTGTTCCAGTGGGAGGTGTCCCTGCCTAGGGCAGGGGGTTGGAACTGGATGAGCTTTGAGGTCCCTTCCAACCTAAACCATTCTACGATTCTAGGTCTGGGCAGCAGCGGCTGCTGAGCTGCTGCTCTCTGCCCCATGTTCTCTAGCAGGGCTTCCTTTCTGGTTTAAGGGCAAAAGAGGATGTGGTGGCTACAGCAGGGCTGAGCAGGGCACAGCTTCAGCTTGGGGATTTCACGCTGCAGCAACTGCAGTAGCTGAAGAGCAAGCCAGCCCCGAAGGAGAAGGGAGGACCTGGGGCGGGGGAGACTTGAGTGGGAGTGTTGAGAAGAGAGGAATAACGTCTTAATTAGAGGAAGGAAAAGTGCTCCATCTAATTAGAAACCCAAAGACCATAAACTCTCCCCTGACAATAAGTGACTGACAACAGGTTCAAACTTCCTTCCCACTTCCCTTTCGGATGCAGACAAGCAGGAAAGGAGAGGCGCTGTGGACCCTCTTTGTCCCCCTCGCTTGCTCTCCGATGTGCCACCCACAGTTGCAGCAGCAGCAGCTAGATGGATAAATTTCGAGTAGGGTACAGAAATAGACCATCCTCCATCCCCTCTGAGGGGCTCTGGCAACATCCACAACCATCAGTTAGCTGGGTGCCACACTCCCACCGGGACACTCTCCCCACATACGTGCCAGCTGCCTCCCCTCCCCCTACGGTTCCCGGGGCTGATTTATTTCGTGTGGGAAGGTAAATGACCAGGAAATATTTAAATTAGCATCTCAATGAGAAAGACGAGCAGGTTCGGCACCCAGACGAGGACGTTTTGCAAGGCTATTTAGATCATTTTCCCAAACGCCAGTGCAGCGAATAGCTTCATAGCTGCCGTGGCACTGAACTCGATCCAACCTTCACCGGCTGCCGGTCCCCGCTACCCAAATCAAGCCCTCTCCCTGCAGCCCCCGCTGAAGGAGAATCCACAGCAAATCGCTGTCCCCACTCAGTGCTCGCACTCACCCCGGCTATCCCCCATACCAGTGTTCCCATTCTAAACCTCACCCCTCAGGTCTCCTGTCTCTGCATGTCGCTATCAACAAGGAGGACGAAAAGCCACAGGCACTTACCTGGAGGGGCTTTGCCCAACAGCCACTTCCACCCGACCTCCTCGGACACTGCCCTCTTCTTCCCCTCTCCCTCCTTGACTTTCACTCCCCAGCGGCAGGCTTTCCGTGTGCTCTATTTAACTCCCTACAGCACAGGAATAAAACGGCAGAGTTAAGCTGACAGCCACAGAGCCTTATCTGCCCGCTGGATAGCGGGCGTCGCTCGGCTCCAAATCCTGCTGCCCAATCGTTGTGTCCTTGCTCTTAGCACCAGGGGCTGCCTGACACGCTCCCTCGGTCCCTCTTCCCCACCTTCACTCCATCTAACTTTGTCAGGGTTATAGATAGCTCTGTTCCTTGCGCTCTTGCCTTTTTGGCTCTGTTTTGTAACACCCCATNCTTCCTTGGGTGCTTAGAATCATAGAATCAGTTGGGGTTGGAAGGGACCACAAGGATCAGTCAGTTCCAACCCCCCTGCCATGCCCAGGGACACCCTACCCTACATCAGGCTGCCCACAGCCTCAAACACCTGCAAACACCTTCAGGGATGTGGCCCCAACCAACGCTTGGGCAGCCCATTCCAGACTCACCACTCTCATGCTCAACAACTTCCTCCTCACCTCCAATCTGAATCTCCCCACCTCCAGCTTTGCTCCATTTCCCCATGTCCTGTCACTACCTGAGAGCCTAAAAAGTCCCTCCCCAGATTTTTTGTAGGCTCCCTTCAGATCCTGGAAGGCCACAAGGAGGTCACCTGGGAGCCTCCTCTTCTCCACACTCAACAGCCCCAACTCTTTCAGTCTGTCCTCATAGCAGAGGTGCTGCAGCCCTCTGAGCATATTGCACATGCCTCTTGCAATAGGGGCTCCAGCAGGGGCTTGGTGACATGGCTTGCCTCTGAGATCTCTCTTCAGCTCGGGCTCCCACTCTGCAGGACTAGGAGATGAGTGTCTCCCCTACCCTGCTCGCTGCTCTCTACTATTAAGTCA
The DNA here is from genome assembly GCA_013396835.1 of Psilopogon haemacephalus. NCBI lineage: Eukaryota > Metazoa > Chordata > Aves > Piciformes > Megalaimidae > Psilopogon > Psilopogon haemacephalus. The sequence continues at coordinate 233,310 of VWZI01022484.1, read as the reverse complement.
CTCCATCCCCGAGGGACAGTGAGGGGCTGCCAGCAGGACCAGCACACCTGGGCTCAAGAAGTGATGACAGGGTCAGGGTTTCCACCTCTGGTCCCTTCTGCTCTGGCGGAGCAAATCCAGCTGGTGCACTCATTTCCAAAGCCTCGCAGACACTTCTTTCTGTCAGGGAGAGCCAGGGCTGAGGCAAGGAGCGCAGGGTGGGTGGACCAGCCGTGTATAAATAAGCCCTTCCCCTATGTTTAGAATTTATTACAGTGCATAGTGATTAACACCTGTTCAGGCTTTGCTGCTGCCTCCTGCACTGCAGGCATGCACCAAGATGGAGGCGCCTCGATAAACCCAGGGATTATTTTAAAAGCATGTCAGACACCCATGCTGCTCGCCAGCCCAGAGATAGCAGCCACCCTTCATGCACTCACAGGCAGGTTCCTAAGACTCAAAAGCAGCTATCTTCCTCTACCTATGCAGGGACAGCTGCTAGGGTAGCTTATATTTGCAAATCTGTGCACAGAGCTGGGCTTGCACGTGTAGCAGGGTCTCTCCTATGACCCATATTTATCTGCACCCATGTCTTGCACAAAACCAAGCATAGCAGGTGCTCAGGTGGCAGAGAAGGAGGTATAGAATAGTTAGAGATTCCCGACTGGTGAAGGGCAAGGAACCAGCAGATTCTGCATTTATGCCTTGGACAAGTATGCTTATGGAGACCTTTGGATTCCAGCCATCCAGAAAACAAACAAACAGATAATTTCTTCCATGCATCTGTTGCTGATAAGCAATATTCTACAGCCAGGAGAGAGCAAGAAGGGGTTTTCAGAGTTTCCTTTCTTAAAGGTTTTCTCTGACTTCCTTAGCTGTTTTACTGGGGCCCAAGAGGTTCCCTCTGCTCTGCAAAGCACCAGGCCAGCTGCACTCACTACCAGTGCAGCACTGGGAAGTCTCTAATCCTGAGGCAATTAGCACTTGCCCACACCTTTAAGGCTCTCCAGAGCGCCACTAAATCTGGCTGGATGTTTTCAGCCTGACAGCTGGAGACTTTCCCAGCAGTGAGGGCTTTGCAAGACCTACGAGTGCCCCCTGCACCCTCAGCCCAAGAGGAGAAACACTGTGCCATCCATTCAGAGCTAGCATGGCACTGCCTGGGCTTTGGGGCTCAAGGCTGATGTACATTGCTCTGAAGTCACCCAAAGGCTTCACAAAGCAGGTGCTAGTCTTTCTTTCAGGTTTACTAGATAGAATAGAATAGAATAGAATAGAATAGAATAGAATAGAATAGAATAGAATAGAATAGAATAGAATAGAATAGAATAGAATAGAATAGAACAGAACAGAACAGGAATAGAATAGAACAGAACAGAACAGGAATAGAATAGAACAAAGAAGGAATAGAATAGAATAGAACAGAACAGGAATAGAATAGAATAGAACAGAACAGGAATAGAATAGAACAAAAAAGGAATAGAATAGAATAGAATAGAATAGAATAGAATAGAATAGAATAGAATAGAATAGAATAGAACCGAACCGAACCAGGTTGGAAGAGAACTCCAAGATCATCAGGCCCAACCTAGCACCCACTCCTATCAAATCAACTAGACCATGGCACTATGTGCCCCATTCAGTCCTTTCTTCAATACCTCCAGGGATGGGGACTCCACCACCTCCCTGGGCAGCCCATTCCAATGCCAATCACTCTCTCTGGCAACAATTTCTTCCTAACATCCAGCCTAGACCTGCCCTGGCACAACTTGAGACTGTCCCCCCTCATTCTGGTGCCAGGTGCCTGGGAGAAGAGCCCAACCCCACCTGGCTACAACCTCCCTTTAGGTAGTCGTAGACAGCAATGAGGTCTGCCCTGAGCCTCCTCTTCTCCAGGCTGCACACCCCCAGCTCCCTCAGCCTCTCCTCACAGGGCTGTGCTCCAGGCCCCTCACCAGCTTTGTCACCCTTCTCTGGACACATTCCAGGACCTCAACATTTCTCTTGAATTGAGGGGACCAGAACTGGACACAGGACTCAAGATGTGGCCTGACCAGTGCCAAGTACAGGAGCAGGATAACCTCCCTTGTCCTGCTGGCCACACTGTTCCTGATCCAGGCCAGGATGCCATTGGCTCTCCTGCCCACCTGGGCACACTGCTGGCTCATCTTCAGCCTAGGTGGTTCCTTCTTCTTGGAGCAACATGTCAGACCAAAGCCCCATGATCTGTGGAGCTTCCTTCCATGTGCCTGGAGTTGAATCTTTTTTTCCAGATTCTGGAGAAATGAACAGAGCAGCCTTTGGGGCTGGCACTGGCCTTTTCTTCATGCCCTTTGATATAGGACAGTAAAACACAACTTTTTTAGTTTCAGCTCAAAGCAACAGAATGAAATCATCCATTTCTGGCCTATGGGCTCCAGTGGCCAAAAATACACTGAGCTGAAGTGCCACTTGGACATTTGGCCTGCTGTCAGACTCTAGAGAACGGTCTAATGAGGATTCCCCTAATTAGCTGGAGCAGGGAACTTTACTGCTGGGAGGGGGATGCTAAAGAGATTCTAATGACTCTGCTGCACTTCCCAGGGCATAAAAGCTCCAGCAGGCACTATTACAGCCTTGTGCTTCCCATCTCCATGCTCAGGCACCAGTAACATTTGCAGTATCATGCTAAAGCCTGAGTTTTCATATGTCAGGACCCAAGCAGTATATGTAAGGGTGGGGAAGGCTTCAGTTTACTGCATCCACATACTGGTTTAGTAACACTTCCCAATTCTGTGACACCTTCTATCCAAAGCTTTCCATCTGCTTTACGAATGGCTCTTACCATAGCTGTGGGTGGTGGTGATGTGATTTTGTATTTAATGACACCCACAAGCAAGGCTGAGGTTGTAGCTAGCAGTGGCTCTGCTCTAGATAGGTGCATAGAATAGGATAGAATAGAATAAGCCAGCTTGGAAGAGACCTCCAAGTTCATCCAGTCCAACCTAGCACCCAGCCCTAGTCAATCAACTAGACCATGGCACTAAGTGCTCCATCCAGTCCTTTTAGAATAGAATAGAATAGAATAGAATAGAATAGAATAGAATAGAATAGAATAGAATAGAATAGAATAGAATAGAATAGAATAGAATAGAATAGAATAGAATAGAATAGAATAGAATAGAATAGAATAGAATAGAATAGAATAGAATAGAATAGAATAAAGCCAGATTGGAAGAGACCAAGATCATTCAGTCCAACCTAGCACCCAGCCCTATCTGATCAACTAGACCATGACACTGAGTGCTCCATCCAGTCCTTTCTTGAACACCTCCAGGGATGGTGACTCCACCACCTCCCTGGGCTGCCCATTCCAATGGCAAATCACTCTCTCAGGACACTGAGGCTAGAGAGACAAATGACTGTGTCACCAGGATGAGTCACAGTCAGAAACATAGCCCAGCAACCTCTGTCTCTGATTATCTCTCCTAGTCCTCTTTACTAACCCTTGGATCATGGCTCAGGGATCAGACTTTGGTTAACAGCCTGGCTTACGAGCACTGGCAGGGCATGTGGGTGACCTATATTAGCAAAGGGTAGATAACAGAGGCTGCAACAGATGCCAGCCAGAAATTAACAGGAAGTACACACAGGCATTCATCCCTCCCCAGCAGCCTCCTTGACGAGTTTGTGGTAAAGCCCCTTCTGCTTTCCACTGCTGGATTGCTTTAGCCTTTATCAGGAAAGCAGAAGACTAAGGGATGGCAAGGAAGACACTTTAAGGAAGAGCGAGGGACAGCATAGAGGACACTTAGTAGAGGCTGCCTTTTTTGACTCCTCTTGTTGAATTTAGGATTCCCTTTTTAACTACCATCACTCTCTCTGGAGAGTCCAGAGGAGGGCCACGAAGATGATCGGAGGGCTGGAGCAGCTCTGCTATGAGGACAGGCTGAGAGAGTTGGGGCTTTTCAGCCTGGAGAAGAGAAGGCTTCGAGGAGACCTTAGAGTAGCCTTCCAGTATCTGAAGGGGACCTACAGGAAGGCTGGGGAGGGACTATTCACAAGGTCTTGCAATGACAGAACAAGGGGGAATGGGTTCAAATTGTTGGAGGGGAGATTTGAATGGGATGTTAGGAGGAAGTTCTTTCCAGTAAGGGTGGCGAGGCATTGGCGCAGGTTGCCCAGGGAGGTTGTGGCTGCTCCCTCCCTGGATATATTCAAGACCAGGCTGGATAAGGTCTTGAGCAACCTGATCTAGTGGAAGGTGTCCCTGCCTATGATGGGGGGTTGGAACTGGATGATCTTTGAGGTCTCTTCCAACCTAGACCATTCTATGATTCTATAATGTAGGCACCTCAGAGTCCACTGTTTAAACCATGTTGTTCTATGTTTGTTTCTCCCTGGAGGTGTTTGAGCAGTGAGTGGCATTTAGGGACATGGTTTATTGCTGACCCTTCAGTGCTGGGTCGAAGGTTGGACCAGATGAGCTTGGAGGTCTCTTCCAACCAGATGTTTGCTGTGTTTCTGTGATTCATTTATTGCAGGAGAAGAAGGCAGGGGGACGTGGCAGCCGTGGGCTGTCATTACAGCAGTTTAAATCACAGAATCACAAAAACATCCAGGTTGGAAAAGCCCCTCAGGATCACCAAGTCACAGAATCACAGAATTAATCAGGTTGGAAGAGACCTCTAAGATCATCAAGTCCAACCTATATCCTAACCCTTCTCATTAGCTAACCCATGGCACTAAGTACCTCATCCAGCTTCTTCTTAAACACCTCCAGGGATGGGAACTCCACCACCTCCCCACATCCAACTTATAACCCTACTCTATAATATTCACCTTAAACAATATCCCTAAGCACCACATCCAAACGACCCTTAATAACATCCAGGGTTGGTGACACCACCTCCCTGGGCAGCTCATTCCAGTGCCTTAAATTCATGAAGTGACCTGGCTGATGATTCCTTGTGGGAAATCCTGATCCTGGCAGTACCACTATTGGGTTTAGATGGCATGAAGATGGTGCCTGTTCTTGGTACCCTAAGAGACCCAGGCCAGTCTAGCAAGTTATTAACCACAAGAGGTCACCTTGTCCCTTGCTGGTTTGGATCACAGGATCACAAGATGTAGGGGCTGGAAGAAACCAAAAGAGATCATCGAGTCCAACCCCCCCTGCCAGAGCAGGACCATACAATCTAGCTCAGGTCACAGAGGAACCCATCCAGACAGGCCTTGAAAGGCTCCAGAGAAGGAGACTGCACAACCTCCCTGGGCAGCCTGTGGCAGTGCTCTGGGACCCTTACAGTCAAGAAGTTTGGAGAGCAAAAGCATCCAGATGAGGCAGCCAGGCTGGGCGACACTGTAGGCACACAAAATGTGTCTGTGTCACTGCCCTAGTGAGCTTCTCAGCTGACTGGCTGGGGGCTTCATCTCCAGCACTTCCTGGTTAATGAACACTTGCCCAGGATTCATTAAGGTTGTAGTGTCACAACTGATGGAAAGGCCATTTTATATTCACATTAGAAAGCCAGGTGCAGAAGGAGTGATGCTACCTGACTTGCAGAGATCGATCACAGCTAAGGAAAACATCACACTTACAGTTGTAAAGTTAAGTAGAAAGCATCCAGTGGTCACTTGGCATTGTGAGGGACTCTGCCACATCCCTGACTTGGTATGAATTAAAGCCTGATTCAGACTGGACGTAAGGAAGAAGTTCTTCAGCAGTGAGTGGTGAGAGCCTGGAATGGGTTGCCCAGGGATATTATTGGGGCCACTTCCCTGGAAGTGTTTACGGCCAGGCTGGATGAGGCTGTGGCCAGACTGATCTAGGACTGTTGAGTGTGGAGAAGAGTAGGCTCCCAGGTGACCTCCTTGTGGCCTTCCAGCATCTGAAGGGGGCCTACAAAAAAGTTGGGAAGGGACTTTTTAGGCTCTCAGTTAGTGAGAGGACATGGGGAATGGAGCAAAGCTGGAGGTGGGGAGATTCAGATTGGAGGTGAGGAAGAAGTTGTTCAGCTTGAGAGTGGTGAGAGGCTGGAATGGGTTGCCCAAGGGTTGGTTGGGGCCACATCCCTGGAGGTGTTTGCAGCCAGGCTGGCAGAGGCTGTGGGCAGCCTGATGTAGGGTAGGGTGTCCCTGGGCATGGCAGGGGGATTGGAACTGGCTGATCCTTGTGGTCCCTTCCAACCCTGACTGATTCTATGATTCTGTGATTCTCTGGGATGCAAAGTGGTCAGGAAGCTTCTGAACTTTGGAATGAAAATGTGATTGTTGTTAAGAAAATTTTTCCCCCAATCCCTTCAAGAAGCAGCAACTTTATCCCCATTTTATTGCAGAGTAAATGATGATAGAGGTAAAACTGGCTGATGAGTTTGGCTGGCTGAATTTCAGCTGCAGAGCTCTTGGTATTAGGTTAGGAGCTCACATCAGTACCCCACGCAAGATTCTCAAAGCTGTCAAGTGCAGTACTTGTGCTGGATCACTTAGGCATCCTGGGCTGCATCAGGAGAACTGTGGCCAACAGGTCGAGGGAGGTGATTCTTCTGTGCTCTGGTGAGATCACACCTGGAGTACTGCATCCAGTTCTGGAGCCCCTGGGACAAGAGGGATGTGGACATGCTGGAGTGTTTCCAGAGAAGGGCCACGAGGATGCTCAGAGGGCTGCAGCACCTCTGCTGTGAGCACAGACTGAAAGAGTTGGGGCTGTTGAGTCTGGAGAAGAGGAGGCTCCCAGGTGACCTTCTTGTGGCCTTCCAGTATCTGAAGGTGTCCTACAGAAAAGCTGGGGAGGGATTTTTAGGGTATCAGGTAGTGACAGGACTAGGAGGAATGGAGCAAAGCTGGAGGTGGGGAGATTCAGACTGGATGTGAGGAGGATGTTGTTGAGCATGAGAGTGGTGAGAGCCTGGAATGGGTTGCCCCTGCAGGGAGGTGTTTGGGGCCACATCCCTGGAGGTGTTTGCAGCCAGGCTGGCTGAGGCTGTGGGCAGCCTGATCTAGGGTAGGGTGTCCCTGGGCATGGCAGGGGGGTTGGAACTGACTGATCCTTGTGGTCCCTTCCAACCCTATGATTCTATGTTCTTCTGTCCTGCAGAGATGGTTGTAGGGTTTATCAAAGTCACACAGAATTTTGGTCAGGCTTTCCCAGAGTTTTCTGACAGGCTCATGGCAAAATGAAGAGAGAAGCCAGCTTTCTTGATTCTTCATCCAGGAAACATTATTTGCATGCCAAGCTTCCCTGATCAACACACAATAACAAGACTCAGAGGGGCTGGGGGGATATCAGGCCTCACCAAACCCTCTGAGAAAGCACAAAGTATCCAAAGAGGAATCAAGGAAAGCAGCACTAGGAAAAAACCTAGACAGCTGTGGAGAGGCAGGATTCCTTGGGAAGCTGTAGAAGCAGGTGTGGAGACTGGGATACCCAACACAGGAGGGACAGGAAAGTCCCAGCACAGTGAGAATGTAGCATATGGAGGAGGCCCAGAGCAGCAGCAGGAGGATAGCTGAGGGGGTAGTTGGCAGGAAGAACTCCAGGTGTGTGTGTTGGCATCTTCTCCAAGCATCTCTGAACGTGACAGACCACCTGCGTGCTCCTCCCATGGCAGATGAAGGCAGGTGAGGGAGTGGGAGAGGGGCTCAGAAGAGTTGGCTACCCAATTCCCCCCTCTTTTTTTCTTGCCACAGAGTGGTGTTTTTGCTCTTCTCACGCTGCTGGCAAAATTTGGTAACTGAATGAGATGTGGAGGGGGATTCTACGTGAAGACTGCGATAACATTTTCAGATCCAGCTGGGAACAGTTGGTGGTGGGTGGTGGCTTGTCACCAGCCCTGCCAATTCTAATCCAGATCCCAGTTTTTCTCCTTCTCTCGGCTGTGAAGAGCCTTCTCTACAACTTGAATTTCCTGCAGGGGCCAATCCCATTATCAGTTGTAGCTTGGGTTCTTAATCCTTGCACTCAGCCCCTCAGCAGAAGGACCTTGGCTGCTCCTGACCCAACAGGTCCGAGGGAGGCACCTTTCTGCTCTCAGTTCCTCCTTTACACCCCCGAGCATCCTTCAGTTCAGTGAATGCCTCTCCCCACTTCCTGCTAAGCCTATCCTGGGGGCGTGGATGAGTGGCACACTGCCAAGAGAGGCTCCAAGCGAAGAAGGCAGCTTGGTGGGAGAATCCTAGTTCTGTGGTACTCATTCCTCACTTCACACACATGTATTTCCTGGGCTTCTTTGGATGGCTCTCCAGATCCCAAAGGAATCTGTTGTTCTTCTTTGAGTGGTGTTCAAGAAAGAGCCTATGTATGGCCCCATGCATGTGGAAGATTCTCTGAGAACTGGGAACATTTGAGATGATCCAATAGCTTCCCTGGATCACTCCTAAGGGACAATGAGTGCAGCAGATCCGTAAAAGGGAAGGTGCCAGCCTCTCTGAGATGAGAAATACATTCACACACACATAGTAGATGGAAGTGCATCAATTTAGCATCAAGATAGGAAAATGCCAGGAGGTTTTTATCAATATCAGCTCTCAGTTTACAGTTCTTTGGAGTGCCAGGCCAGACATCTGTCAGTGTGGTCAGACTGCCAAATCAAGGGGTTTCCAGACTAATACCAAGAAATCCTTGTAGTATCTTATGAGGGCCAAGGCACTACAGCCAGGAGTCATTCTCCTTGTGCTTTCTCACTTCTAGAATTAGGCAAGCTTCTTCAAGGCTGAGTGATGCCATGCACACTTGCCCCACATCTGCTTCCTTGCCGTTATTCATGTCTGTGTTAGTCCAAGAACTGACTTTGCCTTTTGTCATAGTCTATTCTGAAATGCACCAGGACCCCAAGGTTTCCTAGCCCTTGACTCTTCCTATTCCCTCTGGTGGAGAGGCCAATGTGATGAAGAACTGCTGCTACCTAAGCTGCTGAGAAAGTCCCTCCCTGTCTTCTCCACCCACCAGCCTGACTTCCCTTCCCTGTCTGCCAACCTCTCTGGCTGCAAAAGTCAGCAGTTGGAACGGGAGGAGGGTGAGGATGTAGAAAACAGTGGGCCAAGGGAGGAACTTCACTACTGTCTCACTTGACAAGCCTGTGCCCCAAGCATGTTCACAGGGGCAGAGATCTTCCCTGCACATGCAGCAATGGGGGCACAGCACAGGATGCCAGCAGCAAAAGTCCTCTCATCTGTTATCAGAAGGGGATCAGTGCCCCAGCAGGCACACAGCTCCTGGCACATGTGCCAAGGAGGGGCTGCCTCTCCTCGTTTGCACATGGTAAGCTTATACTGAACTCTGAAGGAGACCTTTTTCTGCCTTTGTCAGTTCATAGAATCATAGAACAGTTTAGGTTGGAAGGGGCCTTAAAGATCATCCAGTTCCAACCCCCTTGTGCCATAGGCAGGGACACCTCCCACTAGAATAGGTCACTCAAGGCCTCATCCAACCTGGCCTTCAATGTCTCCAGGGAGGGAGCAGCCACAACCTCCCTGGGCAACCCGTTCCAATGTCTCACCACCCTCACTGCAAAGAACTTCCTCCTAACATCCTGTTTAAATCTCCCCTCTGCCAGGTTAAACCCATTAATCCTTGCCCTGTCATTACAAGACCTTGTGAACAGTCCCTCCCCAGCCCTCCTGTAGGCCCCCTTCAGATATTGGAAGGCTACTCTAAGGTCTTCTCGAAGCCTTCTCTTCTCCAGGCTGAAAAGCCCCAACTCTCTCAGCCTGTCCTCATAGCAGAGCTGCTGCAGCCCTCTGATCATCTTCGTGGCCCTCCTCTGGACTCTCTCCATCAGTTCCATGTCCTTCTTGTGTTGGGGGCTCCAGAACTGCACACAGTACTCCAGGTGGGGTCTGATGAGAGCAGTTGCCCAGATCTCTTTCTCTCAGTTGCCACTGTGGCACAAGGTTGGCTGTGCTGCCTGTGAGAGGATCTGGAGCTGTTCTTCCCCTTTCTCGTTGCCCCCCCATCATGTTCTCAGAGTATCCAAGATGGGCATCCCCATAAAGTCCGTGCAAACCATGAGGAATTCAGGCTGCTGCCTGCATCTTCAGGGGTGCCTGAGGATCTCTGGGACATATTTATAGTCTTCAGAAGCTGGGAACATTGCCCACAACTCAACAAGATGTAGTGACAGCTCTCACAATCCAGAGTTCCAGCCAGGAATCATTGGCTGCATCTGAGTTAGCACACACATCACAGCTTCATGCTGCAGAGCTTGCTGAGGCTGGGCAAGGTCTTCAAATCTGATGTGACTTTAGTTTTCTGGAGGGTTTGCTGACACAGAAGAGGTACAGGCATGGCAACATGCACATTCCATCAGAATCACTGAATGAAAAATACTGTGCAGAGCAGGGCTGCCCTTCAGCTCCTCTGCCCCCTCACAGCAAAATGGCAGCAGCAACACACCCTGGTTTGGGGAGCATCAGCAGAGAGCCTCACCAGGAGGGGAAGGAGAGCCCAAGTGAGTGCTAAATCGAATTGCCACTAATGACTCTTTGCCAGATGCGGTCCCACTTTTTTATCTTCCTTTATCATAATCCATGGGGAAGGAAGCTTCCCAGCCTCCTTGGAGTGAGAAGGAGTGTGGTAGCAAGGCCTCGTATTCAGAGAGTCACAGAATTAACCAGAATAGAATCATGGAATCATAGAATGGTTTAGGTTGGAAGAGACCTCAAAGATCATCCAGTTCCAACCCCCCTGTGCCAAAGGCAGGGACACCTTCCACTAGAACAGGTCACTCAAGGCCTCATCCAACCTGGCCTTGAACACCACCAGGAGGGAGCAGCCACAGCCTCCCTGGGCAAATCTGTGATTTAAAGTAACAGCCTTTGCTTGCAGGCAGTAATGAAATCCAGACTTCTATGGCCCTACCTGTAAATTTAGGTCTGACACCTTTCTGCAACGGCATTGCAGTGTATAAATAATGGCAAGACTCTTGTTTTACCACTCATTAAAAAAAAAAAAAAAAAAAAAAAACAAGAGAGAGAGATTCAGAAAGTGTCATTTTTCTTTTACTTTTTAGATTGCCGTATTACAAAGATGCTGTTTGCCTTGCAAAGCCAAGCACTTAAATGTGAGCTAATACCTGTAGCACCTTAATTCAGCCCCTTGCATATAGATATTTCCACACAAGCCTTGACTTAGAATCACAGAATCATAGAATCAGTCAGGGTCGGAAGGGACCACAAGGATCATCCAGTTCCCACTCCCTGCCATATCCAGGGACACCCTACCCTAGATCAGCCAGCCTGGCTGCAAACACCTCCAGGGGTGTGGCAGCAACCACTTCCCTGGGCAACTCATTTCAGGATCTCACCAGTCTCATGCTGAACAACTTCCTCCTCACCTCCAGTCTGGATCTCCCCACCTCCAGCTTTGCTCCATTCCCCCTACTCCTGTCACTGATAGCCTAAAAAGTCTTACTTGACTTACTTGAGACTTACTCAAGCAAGTCCTATTACTTCTTTCCACAGGACCCTGTCCCATTCCTAGTGCAATGGGCACATGCTACTCAAGGATGTTGTAATAAATAAGGCTATTTTTACATGGTCAACATTAAAGATTAAAACACAGGTTTGGCAGGGGGGCACAGGCTGTACCTTCCTAATTTTGCGGGTGTTCAGCAGGACACCCCCAGGGGCCATTTTGCAGAGCTGCTGAGCACTCACAGCTGTTTTGCAAAATGCTGTGCTCTCAAGGACTCGATGGCACTGAGAGCCCAAAGGCTCTGCTCTTATACCTGCTGCTCCTCCCCTGTGTGGCTAAAGGGGAAGCCTCTTTTGCCTTCAAAAGAAAGGGGAATAACCACCTCTCTCTTGCCTCATCAGGAGCATAAATTCTCTTTCATCAGCTAGGAGGCAGCTGTAGCAGCAGCAAACATCTTCAGAACACTGCAAGACAATGAATAATGACATCTTGCCTGCAGGGATTGGATGGCAGGCAGTAAACAAATAAAACAGGCACACACTTGGCAGTACCAAAAAAAACAAAAAATTAAACCCAAACTGACTGCCCCCTGCTTCACTCCCCAAGCTCTGTGGCTGGTGCCCCAAATGAGGCAGCATGTGAAAACAGAGCATGTGAGCCTGCCAGTCAGGACTGCAACCCAGTGCAGATGGCATGCTGCTCCAGATCCCAACATTTCCTAACTTTCAGCTGCTTGGGACTGTCAATGTGAATAAAACCATACCATGAGAGTGGTGAGAGCCTGGAATGGGTTACCCAGAGAGGTGGCTGGGGCCACATCCCTGGAAGTGTTTGCAGCCAGGCTGGCTGAGGCTGTGGGCAGCCTGATCTAGGGTAGGGTGTACCTGGATGTGGCAGGGGGTTTGGAACTAGATGATCCTTGTGGTCCCTTCAAACCCTGACTGATTCTGTGATTCCATATTTCAAGTAAGACCAGCTCTCTCAAATGGAGCAACTTTTCCTTCCATCTCTTCACCCTGGAACTGAACTGGTTTACTGGGGGGAAGAGGGAGAAGTCATTGCTATTGCTGGAGCACCTCTCCTATGAGCACAGACTGAAAGAGTTGGGGCTGTTGAGTCTGGAGAAGAGGAGGCTCCCAGGTAATCTTCTTGTGGCCTTCCAGTATCTGAAGGGGGCCTACAGAAAAGCTGGGGAGGGACTTTTTAAGCTGTCAGGTAGTGACAGGACTAGGGGAAATGGAGCAAAGCTGGAGGTGGGGAGATTCAGATTAGAGGTGAGGAGGAAGTTGTTCAGCATTAGAGTGCTGAGAGGCTGGAATGGGTTACCCAGGGAGGTGTTTGGAGCCACATCCCTGGAGGTGACTGAATCTATGATTCTGTTAGCATGACCTCAGCCACACAAAGCACTTTGGTGAAACAGCATTTTGATAAGCACCAGGAGGAGGAAGATCTGTGTTACAAGGTATTTCCATGCAGTAGGGAAAAATACAGCCAAGGACTCCAACTTCAGCCCCTTCTCCCTGAGAACTGGTGTCTGTGTGTGTGTGTGTGTGTGTGTGTCGTTGTGTAGCACTCTGGAGTATGACCCAGCTGACAGGAGCATCCCAGTATGGTAATTTGAATTATTGCTTGAGCCACCCAGGGCTGGGACAGATGTCAAGTAGTGTAAGCAGCTGCTTGTAACCAAACATGGCAAGTGAAGGAAACTGCTTGGTCTCTCTTTTTGTATAAGCAACAGGCAAGTGCTGAAGAGTCATGGAAGAACTGCCCAGAAATTCCCTCCCACAGGCTGGAGCTTGTCTCCATCCCATTCCAGCCTCTGCTGCTCCCTGGATGCTCCTATCCAGGTATTCTCATGGCCCTACACTGCCGCTGGTTCCCCCTGTTCCACTGAGACACATCTGCTTTCTCCAAGCTTCTGTGATGCTGAAGAGCCTGGAAAATCCTTTCTGCTTCAGGCTTAGAAAAGCTGGAGGGTAGGCAGGAAGCTGGAGTAGTTCATGAAAACATCCAAGCTGGGAGTCCACCTTGCTATTGTGTGGCCTTCATTTTGCTGGAGGCAAAGGTAAAGCTCCGTTGTGCTATTAAAATGACATAAGAGGGCGTGTGTGTGTGTGTGTGTGTGTGTGTGTGTGTGTGTGTGTGTGTCCCGGCTCCTTTCTCTTTCAAAACAGCCCCATTGCTCAGGATTTGCCAGAATTCCTCCAAGCAGGCAAAATGCCCTAACAGAGACTGCACTGATGTCTGATGGGGAGACAACTCCCTCANCCCCCCAGAAAACCCAAGTGACAAGGCTCAGGAGGCCTTGGAATTCTGCAATTCCAGAAAAGCAGCCCCTCCTCAGCACTGCCAGCAATGTCCCCACCTTCCTAACAAGTCCCTGCGTGCCATTAAGGGTCCTGCTGACTCCTTCAAACCCTGTGATAGATAGCAGCTGCTCCAGACCTTGTCCAAATGCAATCTTCATCTCGCCCTCCATCCTTGGGTGGCAGATCAGGCACTGGAAGCAGAGCAGTGCTGTACCCTGCTCACTACCCTTGCCATCAGGGATGTGCCTGGCATGGCACATCCAGGCTACCTGCTGGGCCTGGGGCCTGGCTCAGTCATGCCACAGTTGGAGCAAGCAGCTGCAAACGTCTTCTCTTCCCAAATCAGGAGAGCTCTGGTTTTACACATCGCTCTTAATTGGCATGAGACCCAGTTGCAGGAATAAACTGAAGTGGCAGCAGGAGAAAGGGGCACAGAAGGAGAAGGGGGCACAGAGTGCCCAGTGTGGGATGCATGTGTGTATGTGCATGCATATATATGTGCACACACACATGCACACATGCAATTGCTTACCTATATATCTCCCTATCCACAGGGGGGCTGCACGTCAGCTCCTCTGAGACCTTATTCCTCCCATTTCCTTCCAGGTAGGGCTGGAAAAGGATATGAAGTTTCTCTGTGCTGTGTTTCACTCCCACCCTCGGTACCGTGCCTTCCATCCAAAAGTTCAGGAGCCACAGTCTCTGCCTGCAGGGATGCTGTAAGCAACTTGGGACTTATTTTCGGATCTGCTTGCGATATGGCGTCCTTCACTTCGCGTCCTGTGGCCGTGTCTGCGAGCCTTGTGTGTGAGATTGCACATACGCACACGCAAGGCATTCACACGCAGACGCCTCCCGAGCCTGAAGCCGCACGTTGACTGCTGGACCCGCTCGATTTTGGTCCCAGCTTCTCCATTTTAGGTTGCTCTCACTTAGGCAGCCGTGACCAAAATGATACCCAGCAAAGCCACCACGGGTCAGCCGAACGGCACTTCGCATGCTGGCGCCTCTCACAGCCTCTCCCTCCCCCTACACACACACACCTCCAAGCAGGCGACAAAAGCCAGGGCTAGCCGGAGCTGCCCGGTCCTTGGTGACCACAACACCGAGCGCTTAGCCTCGTAGCTGCTCCTGAACTGTCCGTGCTGCAGCGAAAGGCACTGCTGGCACGCACAGCCGGGAGAAGTTGCTCCCAGCTGCCTACACTGCAACTGTACCGGAGCCAGCAGCAGCAGCAGGCTCTGTGGCAGGGTTGTCGTTTGGCATTACCGGGAAGGTCGCTGCCCGCCGGCCCCCCACCAGCGGCTCTTCTGCAGCGCCGCCCGGGCAAGATGCTTTCTTGGGGGGGCAGGTCCGGCTCATCTCTCGTAGCCCAGGTTGGGGGGAAACAACACAAAAGAGAGACGTCTTGACTCACCTGTCTGGAGCTGGGGTGGACCCTCCCGTGAGAACGGCAGCCCTTGCGGAGAAGCCGGTACAATCCCAAAGCGCAAAGTCCCTCGGTGGCCGGCTTGGTGACCGGCTGGCCCCCGGCTGGCAGGAGCCCCTCTTAGCCAGCCGCTCGCCCGGCGAGATGGCAGCGTGGGAAAGGGGCTGTAATCCTCCGCAAATAATAAACAGGAGGGGAGGGAAGGAGCGAGGGAGACGAGAGAGGCAGCGACTGCGCGTGGCCGAGTGACAGCTGGGGGTACATCTGTGATGGCAGCGGCACAGGCGCTGCCGAGGAGTCACCTCGCCAGGCAGGCAGGCAGGATCCGCTCCAAAACACCCAGAGGAAGGAGCTCGGGAGGGTTTCATTTCTCTCAACCCATCCTGAAGAAAGGGCAGTTGCCGTCAGTCCCTCTCCCTCCCTCCCGCCCTTGCTGCCGTACCGGGAGCTGAGGAGGGGACGGGGCGGTGGGAGCTCTCGCAGCCCCTTGGGAGGCAGATTGGTCAGGCACAGGTTATGAGAGGAGGCACCGTGCCGAGCGCCTCCTCCTCTCCCCTCCGTCTCTCCCCTTCCCGGTATGGCTGATGACAATAAACCCGGAGAGAAAAACACGAGGAGAAGGGACAAGCCCTGCATAAGCACCTAAATCCAGCCCTCTCCCTGCTGCCAGGCTTCCCTCTCTGCTCCCTGCAGGCTCCTTCAGCCTGCTCCCCCAAAAGCAGACCCCTTAATTGCCTTCTTCCAGCTTGCTGAGGACCTCAGCATCTCATGCTTGGAAGAATTATTCTTTAGCTGAGCCATTTGAGCTGCCCCTTCTGTCAGCTCCGCTATCATGAGCAGGCTGCCCTTGGTTTTGGTTTTTTTGTTCGTTTGTTTGTTTGTTTCAATCTTTACTTCATTTTTGAATAAATTTTTTTAGGATCCTGCAAGTGAAACTTTGAGCTGGCACGAGAGGGAAAAAATGGGAATATTTCAGAAACAGGGAGTGGGTAATGCAAATGGACAGTATGGGCAGGGCTGCTTTGCTGCTCTGGCTCCTTCCTCCATTTGAAGCACAGGTTTGACTTAATCGTCGGGCTTGCCGTCATGAAAACAGGTTGTGAATGGCAAGGTGGACCTTGATAAGCACTCTACAGGATGCAGCCTTGCAGCTCTTTGTTATGCCTTTTTTTGTCCTGTGGCAGGCCCAAGAATTAAATCTTGGGGAAAGCTCCTTATGAGAACAGCATATGGATAATCAAAGAGAGAAGCCAGGAAAGGCAGATGGAAAGAGAGACAAGCAAAGGATGAGCTAATGAGGCAGACATGCCCAGCTGAGGGATTCAGAGATTCAGACGAACAGGTGAAGGTCAAAGCTCTTACCTTCACGGTGAACAGCAGCAGGCAGCTCTGGAGACAGCCAGCTGCAGTTGTGCTGGATTTACAGGCAGGCAGGGTGAGAAGTCATGCACAGGTCTGGGTGGCTCCTTGACTTGGTGAAGCTGTGTCTGACCATGCAAGGTGTGCAGCAGGCAGCTCTGGAAACAGCCAGCTGCAGCTGTGCTGGATTTACAGGCAGGCAGGGTGAGAAGTCATGCACAGGTCTGGGTGGCTCCTTGACTTGGTGAAGCTATGTCTGACCATGCAAGGTGTGCAGCATTGCTCATTCTCTGCTTTTATGCCATTGCAGGGATGCTATTGCAGGTTGTTTGCACGTTAGTAGGAATGAAACTATTAGCCATGGTCTCTCCAAAGGCTCTATAGGTGCTGCTGTGCTGTGCACCAGGGTTACTGCTCATTTCACACACCTTAGATCTTCCTGCTCCTGCAACATGCTCTGCCACCAGATTAAAAAATGCTCAGAAACCATCAGTTATACTTTAGAACAGCCACAGAAGGGTTTATTCCAGCTTCCTTCTGCTCACCTGAGCTGTAGCATCATCATCCTTACTTCAGACTGAGTTACTGCTTTCCTCCCTTCTCCCTAGCCCAAAGGCACCTTGTGCCTACTTGTGACTACAAGGTGACTACTTGTTACTAGTAGTGACCTGTTTCTCCTCACTCCAACATCTTCCTCAGGTCACCTGAGTGCGTGGCAGTTTCTCACAGTTCTTGCCAAGAGCTGCCGATCCCCCCCAGCCGATAAGGGGTGGTGCTGCCAGAGAGAAACATGAAGCAATCCCTCTGGTGTTGATTCCCTATGATTGGGACCATCCAGAGAGAAAAAAGAAAAAAAACTGACTGGAAGGCAGAATAGCTCCCAGCTTTACTTTCGATGACCTCTTCAGTCCACGCTGTAATGTGAGGAGGAGAGTGGTGCTCGTCACAGCTCCATGAGGAGTAACTAAAAATGTGTGCTGGACCACTGGGAAGGAAAGTAATGGCTAGTGCAGAGAAGATGAGCAAGCACAAGCCCTGTGGAGAGGTTAGGGCTGCGAAGATTGCGTCCAAAGGACAATGTTTGGTGATGGCACAGACGAGTTCGATGTGACTGTGAGTGATACGGAAAGAGAAAGTGAAGAGCCAGGAGACTCTGCTTTCTGTCCCTGCCACTGGCCACCAGTGCTCTCCTTCCCCAGATACTCTCCTTCCTCACGTTGCAGGTGTTTCAGGTTCAGTACATGCTACTCATGGCTGCTGGGCAGAGGTAAGGATTCACAAATGGGGGCTAACCTGCCTTGGAAGAACAATTTGAGGCTAGATGTTGCCAGGGGCAAAAATGCGAGCTGCTGAGCCTCTGCATTGCAAGGTTAGTTATGTAGGTATCAGCTCCTCGTACAAAAAGTGTGTGTCCTGGGTAATGCTCAGTCCTGCTGATGTGATCTGCTGTGATGAGGGGCATAGCTCTTTCTCAAGCTGCTTTGAAAGCATAAGGATGAATTTATTTAAAGCCACATACCAAATCAGATGCGTGGGCCCCATCAGACTCAGCAGCAACAGCGCTGCTTGCCTCCTGTCACAGACTGCTGATTTGTCAGCAGGGTCAACAAGCCAAACCATATCTGCTATACCCTGCTGAAACTGATGAATTTTCACCTGGGCCAGGCTCAGCCTCATCCTTCCTCCTTTGTTTACATTCTTTGTCTTGTCTGGTTTGTGCTCTGTGAGGCTTAGAGCAAGGCAGCTCTAGAAAGTCATTGCTTTCCCCCCACTTACAGGCAGGCAGATTCAGCCTACAGCAGGGAGAGCTGGATAAGATGTGCCTGTGAATGGGATTTTGTAAGATGTGCCAGAAGTCCCTATGAGGACAAACTGAAAGAGTTGGGGCTGTTGAGTCTGGAGAAGAGGAGGCTCCCAGGTGACCTTCTTGTGGCCTTCCAGCATCTGAAAGAGACCTACAAAAAAGCTGGGGAGGGACTTTTGAGGCTATCAGAGAGTGACAGGGCTAGGGGGAGTGGAGCAAAGCTAGAGCTGGAGAGATTGAGACTGGATGTGAAGAGGAAATTGTTCACCATGAGACTGCTGAGAGGCTGGAATGGGTTTCCCAGGGAGGTGGTTGGGGCCACATGCCTGGAGGTGTTTGCAGCCAGGCTGGCTGAGGCTGTGGGCAGCCTGATCTGGGGTAAGGTGTCCCAGGGCATGGCAGGGGGGTTGGCACTAGATGATCCTTGTGGTCCCTTCCAATCCTGACTGATTCGAAGTGGGAGCATGACAAGGACAGTGATAGAAAGGGCAGAGCTGATTGCAGGTGCCAGGGTCTCTGTAGGTGCTTCAAGAAAAGATACCAGAGCATACTCCAGTTTTAATTCATGCTCATCCAAATTAGAGCACCAGATCACACTGTTAACTTGAAAGCACCCACACAGCGTGATTCAGATTTAAAGGATCTGTTCCCCTATTTGAAGCTTCTACTAATTCAGAGGAAATCTGCAAAAAAAAAAAACCAAAGAAAAAAAACCAGCAACACTTTGTCTGCCCAATATCAGTGGCTGTGAAAAAAAAAAAAAGGCTCAAACCCTCCTGCTCTCCTCTTTCTCCCTCGCTCGCACTTTATGTTCTATTTCAAGGTCCTGCTTGAGGCTGTCATTCCTGCAGAGCTCTTGGATTCAACTGGTTGCCAACACAGCCCTCTCGCTCCCTGCCAGGCTGCGCACCACTTCTCAGGTGCGCGCGTAGGCAGCCTGCCCGGAGACAGCCAAATTCTTCTGCAGGGGAGACCCCGCGCCCGGTTCTGCTCCGGTGGAGCTGTGCCTTACTTCAGGAAGCTAAAGAGAGGACAAATTAAGACAAGAAATGAGGCCGCACTCGATTAAGCAGCACACACACACACTCACAACATTTGGCTCAGCAGAGTGTGCGCCGGGGCCGGGAGCAGGCGATGAACCACCGCTGCCAGCCGACACTTTTCTGGCAAGCGGCATTAGATATTTTTGTGTTTTCCTCGTGGTTTAGGAGCACTCGAAATTGCTGCAGTCTTCCCCGGAGACAGGTGGGGTTCTGAATTAATCCCTTCCTCACTCTGGCCTACTTTATTTCTGATTAAGGCTGCCTGGTGCAGGAGCTGAGGCTGAGGTGAAACATCCGCTCCAGCCAGGCAAATCCGCTAAGGACAAAGATGAAAGCTCACGAGCGAGCGAGCCTGGGAGTGTTTTGTGGAGTGCTGTATGTCTGGGGGTGAGGGGGTGATTTTTAATTCCTGGAGTAATGTGTGCAGTTCTGGAGCCCCCACCACAAGAAGGATGTGGAACTGTTGGAGAGAGTCCAGAGGAGGGCCACGAAGATGATCAGAGGGCTGCAGCACCTCTGCTGTGAGGACAGGCTGAGATAGTTGGGGCTTTTCAGCCTGGAGAAGAGAAGGCTTTGAGAAGACCTTAGAGTAGCCTTCCAATATCTGAAGGGAGCCTACAGGAGGGTTGGGGTGAGACTATTCACAAGGTCTTGTAATGATAGGATGAGGAGGAATAGGTTTAAGCTGGCAGAGGGGAGATTTAAACTGGATGTTAGGAGGAAGTTCTTTCCAGTGAGGGTGGTGAGACATTGGAACGGGTTGCCCAGGGAGGTTGTGGATGCTCCCTCCCTGGAGACGTTGAAGGCCAGGTTGGATGAGGCCTTGAGCGACCTATTCTAGTGGGAGGTGTCCCTGTCTATGGCAGAGGGAGGATGGAACTGGATGATCTTTGAGGTCCCTTCCAAACTAAACCATTCTATGATTCTATGATTTGTTTGTAGCTCCGTAGTGTTGAGTGGGAGGGAGGCATCAGCACCTCAGCACAATGATCTCTTTCCATCTTGCTTGCTATACCTCTATACCTCTCACTCTCACTCGACAGCCTGACTCAGCACCCATCCCCTGATGCTTTATCTATCATTCACGCTTGGAACCAGGTTGCAGTCGCAATTTCCACCCCGTCAATTCTGGCAAATATTTACCCCCTCCTTTCCTAACTTGTGTTTGTCTTTCTCTCTCTCTTTCTCTCTCCCGCACATTCCTCTTTTTGCCCTCCCCCTTGTTTTTCCATTTGTTGGTTTTTTTTTTTTTTTTTCCCCTGGTTGTTTCCCATAGCAGTGGGTGTGCAAATTAAGCTGGAGTTGCTCCAACGCAAGTTTTGGATGGCCATGCAACAGGTAGGAGCATCAGCAATCGTGCAGAGAGAGCACCAGCTAGGCCCATTCTGTCTTACATCACAGCCCAGGGGGATTTTTGGTGAGGGTTTGGTTGTTTTTTTGGGGTTTGGGTTTTGGTTTTTTTTTTTTTTAATGCACATGAAAAGATCCATGAAGTAGATTAGTTTGAAGTCACACATCTCTCTAATCCTTCCACTGCACTAATGCCGGTGTGAGTCGTGAGCCCCTTTCACAAAGGCAGCGTTGACAGAGCCATCAGCCTGCAGATGACACATTTAATTGTGGAAATATGTTTGTGCTCATTCGGCCTCTCGGTAACCTCCTGTATATCTGCAGCTTTGAGCACAGGGTAGTGGGCGGGGGGGGAAATTCAAATCTGCTGCCTTCTCTTATCATCCTGATAATGGTAACAAAATGCTACCAGCTTGCCAACGTAGCAATTATTTGCTTCAGGGATAAGCTTTCGGTCTCATCCTAATTTTGGAGACTCTTGCTGGACTGAAAAGAGTGGAATAATTAAAACAGCTACCCCCCTCCCCGCCCCCCGCCAGTCTGAGAGACAGCAAAAGTGAAACACGTTTCCCACACCAGCCAGAAGCTTTCCCCCCTAGGCTTTGCCGAGGGGTGAGACTGAAGCAGCACACAGCAGAAGCAGCTCTCTGCTGTCAGGAGAAGGAACTGTCATCAGACGGGGATGACAGAGAAGATAGAAGGGCAGGAGGCTGCGCACTGGGTGCGAGCACACGTGGGGAACGGAAGAGCTTAGAGCTGGCCGTGGTGACAGGCAGGTGTGAGATCACATAAAACCTAACCCCAGCCATAAAGTCTTCTGCAAAGCAGGTGAGCACATCCTGAAACATCAGCAGAGAGCTGCATTCTTCAGAATCTCCTGAGGGCCATTGCCCAGGCAGCTCTCACACAAACAAGCCCGCATGGGCATTCAGTGAGCAGAGCAGGTTCATTAAAGGAGCTGGCAGGAGGCCTGTGCCAAATGCCCCCAGGCTGCAGCCCTGGCAGGTGCTGGTATGAGCAGAGCTGGTGTCTGGCTTCCCAGGACGTGGCTGCCGTTCGACAGGGGACAGACTTAACAGATTTTGTTTCCTCTCTCTCTGCCGCTTCACCGCACGCTGTGCCGCTCTGGATGTCCGCGCTGGATCTCCCAGCCCAATGACAGTGATGTAAGTAGACAAAAGCTGGGGCTGGGCAGGCATCCTGGTGTGCCTCACTGCAGCTCAGCTTCACTATTGTGTCGCTCATGTGCCAGCGTATTAGAGGCACTGTCCCTTGTCTGTAGGCGCTGGAGATGGTCCAAGCCTGTCACAGGCTGTGTTTGCCTTGGCGGTAATTGTCTTTGGCAAAGCTTAAAGTACCCTGGATCTCAGCCTGTCAGAGACCTGACCAGCAGCAGCAGGATTCTGTGAGGACTCTGAGGAAGATGGTGTGTCCATATGTGGTCTCAGAGCAACCAGCAAACTCAGGTTGAACTCTGTCCCCTCCTCAGGAGCTCCCAGCAAGTTGCTAATGCTCTCAGACTGTGCTCCTCAACGCGGTCCTGCTGCCATATGGCCAGCTCAGCACCAAGCACTGCTGGAGCTTCTCCAGGTCTGGAAAAAGCAGTGGCAGCAAGACTTGGTCCTCACGTTGCTGAGGAAGATGCTGTGAGACACAGGCCCTTCCTGTGGGAAACCATTCTGCTTCACCTGGGTTTCTGTGATGATTTGTAGGCTCTGGGCTCTGTATTTGTTATCTCTCAAGGCCATAATAGTGGTTCATTGTGGCCATATTTCTCTGCTGATCAAAGGAAGGAATTCACCAGGGATGTCTCCGCCTGCTTGCAGGGAGACAAAACAACCCAACGCTGTTTTCTGATGAGGTGGAGGTGAGACAATGCCTGCGACTGTGGATAAAAGGGATGCTTCTAAACCATCATCCCTAGAGCCTCGAAAAGCCATTTGGAGTAAGAGCAGGAGCTCGAAACAACCTCAGGCATCTCTGAGCCTCCTCTGAAGCTGAGCAGAACCTGAAGCTGTTGGTATTGTTCTGCAAAACTCAAGAGGAGAAGCGGATTTGAACCAAAAGCAACGATTGCCTTGTGTTAGGAACTGCAAATCCTCCTCTCATCACTGAGAATCATCCAGAAAAGGGCGGGGGGGTGTCTATGTATAAGGGTTTTGTGGAAGAAAAGGGCAGCTGGCTGAGAGCAGACAGGCTATGCAACACGTCAGTGTCCTTCCCTGACCTAAGAAAACCTCTGGCAGGAAGGGGACCCCGGGTACAGAAATGGCAACACCGTGTCAGCTTTCTTTCCTCTGCCGCCAGAGGAAAATAGCATTGTCAAATAACACAAGGAGACAGCCACACGCAGCCGAGGCAGACTCGGAACAATTACCAAATCAATAAGCACCTGAAGGGCTCTTTTTTTTTTTTGCTCTCCACTTAATTCCTCGTGTGCCCTCCCACTTCGGTGCTGTGAAACACACGTCAAGCCCCGGTACCCAGAAATCCTAAATGGAACAAGTTGGATGGTGCCTGGGGCCACACCAGCACCGCTCACGTCGTATTCTATCATCAGCCGTCCCCAGAGCAGAGGGCTCCAACAGAGCCACCACGACAAAAATATCTGTGCCTGAGAAGAATCCTTCTACAACACTGTGTTGGGTTTAGGCTAGCCCCACCCCGAGCTCAGAAAGCTCAACAAATACTCGATTCGATGTGGAAGTAAAAAGAGATAAAACTTTAACAATAAATAGGAGATAAGGAGAGTTTTGCAGAAGGTGGGGGGAAAAAAAGGGGAACTGAACACAGAGTATGGGGAGTGAGGGGAATTACAGGCGATAAAGGGGGAAAAGGGAAGCAGATACACAGTAAGAGAATACAACCCATGAGATGGAGTTGAGTTCTAGAGCTGGGATTGATAATTGGAAGTTGGGTGAAGCAGGATGTAGCATTTTGGTGGTGAAAAGCAGTTAGTTAGAGTTTCAACGAAAATGGCTGTTACCCCCACGGGTTGGCTTGGAGAGCACATGGTGGTCTGGCAGCAGAACAGTGAGGAGTTGGTCAGGCAGGCAGGCAGGCAGGCAGGAGCAGAGAGAGAGTGAGAGAGAGGACAAGCTGTCCACCTCTTTTTATAGCAGTCTTTGGCAGGAAGTGGGAGGGAGCTAAACATGACATCTGGGGCAGGTCAGACCACCCCCAGGGAGGAGTCAGAAGGCTCCAGGTGGGCATAACCCTTTACAAATACCATGCCATGCGTTCAGTCCGGATGCTGGGATGCCTCTTGGTTTCTCACCAGCACATGATAACCTTTATGCTTTTGCAGCCAGAGACCTTGATACTGCCCCCTTGGTTAGCAAAGTCTCTGCTCAAAGTGCACAGGCGCTTCTGGAAGCATTGTTAGGGTCAGAGGTCTCAGGAAAGGGGACTTAGAATCATAGAATCAGTCAGGGTTGGAAAGGACCACAAGGATCATCTAGTTCCAACCCCCCTGCCATGCCCAGGGACACTCTACCCTAGGTCAGGCTGCCCACAGCCTCATCCAGCTTTGCCTGAAACACCTCCAGGGATGTAGCCCCAACCACCCCCTTGGGCAACCCATTCCAGCCTCTCACCACTCTCATGGTGAACAACTTCCTCCTCACCTCCAGTCTGAATCTCCCCACCTCCAGCTTTGCTCCATTCCCCCTAGCCTTGTCACTCCCTGAGACCCTAAAAAGTCCCTCCCCAGCTTTTCTGTAGGCCCCCTTCAGATACTGGAAGGCCCCCTGGGAGCCTCCTCTTACCCAAACTGAACAGACCCAACTCTTTCAGTCTTTCCTCATAGGAGAGGACTTGCTCAGAGAGGTGGGGAGCATGGAGAGGCACTGAGGAGGGTAGTAGCTGTCTGTGTTATAGAGCTTGTCTTGGTGGAGACACCAGCCAAACTGAAGAGCTTTATGGGCTGCTGGTGTGGAGGCTTTTAGCTCAGCAGCAAGGCGAGATCCTGCTGTGGCTCACTCTGCTTTTCCTTTCCAGTGCAGTGCCTTTGATGGTGCCTGTCCGCTAAGCTGTCAGGATGATGTAAGTTGCCCAGATCTCATCCCTGCATGTGTGGTGGATGTGACTGACTACCTGTTCTATGCAAATCCCTGTCTCCCTCAAAAAAACAAACAAAAAACAAACAAAAAACAAACAAACAAAAAAAAAAAAACAACCCACACCCACAAAAACAACCACACCCACATATATATATTGCTTGCAGAGGTTGAACAGCTTGGGACAGTACCTTGTGCTGCTGAGACAAACGTGCAGTTGAGGTCTTCCTCCCCGCTGAGCCTGAACAAGGGGCATGGCAGCCAATAACTCTAAGGAGAGTCCACCTCTTCTAAAGCTGTTTCACTGGTATCCCAGGTCTTCCAAAGAGAGCAGCTGTCAGCATGACATGCATGCTGCATTCCCCTCTTTGCATTTACACCACTGATTCTACCTTGGTCTCGGGCATAATTGGGAGAGCAGCTCCTCTGCCCTGGAGAGTTGAGATCACCAAAGCATCTTCATTCTGTGTTCCCTTAGGATTTTCTCTGCATCCTGTTTTTACCCTGTGAGACCTAAAGGTTTTCACCTAAACTCTGTCCCTCCCTTTCCTGCTCTGCAAAATGAAAACAAGCCCACCACTGATGCTTAGTGGCGAGGTTATTTCCCGAGTGGTTGTAAAGCTCTGCAATCTGAAGGCAGAAGTCTAAATCTCCTGTCATTTTTCAGCAGGATGGATTGTCCTCTTCAGTGTGTCCCACAGCCTGGCAGGCCCACACACAGCCCCTGCAGTCTGTCATAAACAGCTCACAGAGGACATAACTCAAAATGAAGGCAGAGAGGGAAACACCAGCCGTGTGAAGCCCATGGCAGCTGAGCTTTGGGACTCAGCATGGCAATTATGATCCAAGCCTGCACCACTCCACCTTGCAGGCAGTGGCACATACCAGAGGACCATGGAAAAAGCTCTCTTTAATGCTGCTTCTCTGTCACCTTTGCAGATTCTGAATTGCTTCCTCATCGACAACAATGGCTTCATATTTGTTTCCAAAAGACCCGCAGAGGTAAGAGATCAGAAGAGAAGGAGGAGAGCTGGTGAAAATAAGTGAGTTCCAACTGTGTATTAAGGGCAGACATAGTGGAATTAGATTCAGTAAGCATGGGGAGGGGGAAGTTTCCCAGCAGAGTGACAGCACATCACAGGTGAGGAAGGAGTTTGCAGTGATAAGGACAGAACTAGTCAAAATATCTTTTTATCAGAAGGGAGGAAATGAGACTGCTTTCCCTCAGCAGCAGTTACTGAAAGATGATCTGAGACAGCCCCTGAAGGCAGATGGGAAGGGAAAAGAAGGGAAGGGAAGG
>VWZI01022484.1:162913-188505 GCA_013396835.1 Psilopogon haemacephalus | reverse complement strand
TTTTTTAGCGTGCTGAAGAAAAGTACAAAGCACATCTCCTGGTCACCGTGTGGTGGAGGGAGGTGTTTGAATACTGAGCATACTGGGGAGATTTTTAAGCTGGAGACTTCCTTGGAAGGGACTTTTTTTTTTTTTTTTTTGAGAGTGGCGAAGAAAAGCACAAGGCACATCTCCTGGGCACTGCGTGGTGAAGGGAGGTGTTTCAATACTCGGCGTATTCACCCGGGGAAGGCATTAGAGGGGAGACTGGGCTGAGTTCCTGCTTCTTAATGGACGTCTTATGTTGCCGGCTTGCCACGGAGAGGGAAGTCAGGGAAATTCGTCGGGCTGCTGCTCACGCACAGCGCAGCTCTTCGAGAGCAAGCTCCGCGGGGTGCTGCTCGCCGCTATCTGGGTGCTCCCGCACTGTCCGGGGAGAGATGCAAATTACCCATCCGAATGAGGGCTGCTCTCCCGGTGCCGCCTCACCCCGGGTTTGCTGATGGAAACGCACGGTGCTGGTCCTTCCTATCGCTCTTCAGCTCTGTAGCTGCGGCGAGGCACAGGCTGCTCGTCCTCTGCAGCAGAAGGGCTCTTCCCTGCTTAGCCCTCCACCGCCGCAACCCTGGGCTGCAGAGTGAGGCTTTTGTGCTCAGACTCAAAACTGGGGGAGAAAACATTTCTCCTACTTGTAGGCAAACTTGCAATCATAGAATCATAGAATCAGTCAGGGTTGGAAGGCACCACATGATCATCTAGTTCCAACCCCCCCTGCCATGCCCAGGGACACCCCCAGAGAGGAGTCAGAAGGCTCCAGGTGGGCATAACCCTTTACAAATACCATGCCATGCGTTCAGTCCGGATGCTGGGATGCCTCTTGGTTTCTCACCAGCACATGATAACCTTTATGCTTTTGCAGCCAGAGACCTTGATACTGCCCCCTTGGTTAGCAAAGTCTCTGCTCAAAGTGCACAGGCGCTTCTGGAAGCGTTGTTAGGGAGGCAGCTGCAGGGTCAGAGCCCTCAGGAAAAGGGACTTAGAATCATAGAATCAGTCAGGGTTGGAAAGGACCACAAGGATCATCTAGTTCCAACCCCCCTGCCATGCCCAGGGACACCCTACCTTAGATTAGGCTGCACAGAGCCTCATCCAGCTTTGCCTGAAACACCTCCAGGGATGTAGCCCCAACCACCCCCTTGGGCAACCCATTCCAGGGCCTCACCACTCTCATGGTGAAGAGCTTCCTCCTGACATAGCTTAGAGCATCTTCTCTGCTCTAAGCCCCGCATGGCCATTGGTGACATTTCCCCTGCATCTTACAGAGCCAAGAGCTGACCTTGCTACCTCCAACTGCAGAAAATAATTGCCAGAGAGCCCAAGGTAGTAGTTTGAGGCAAGGCAGAGCCTGCTGAACTCCTGGACAAGATGCCTTTGCTTCTCTAGGGAGGCTCAGCAAGGTGGATCAGCTCCTTCTCATCCTCAAATTAGTCCCACGGAATGTGGCTGATGAATGAGGGAGCAGCTGCTCCCTGCCTCTGCAGTGCATGGCTTGCTCCAGAAGCCAGCACTGTGCTTAGCTGGGTCTCTGTTGGTCCTCAAGAGCTGTCTTCTTCTTCCCTGTGGTCTCAGGCCAGGTCTGTTTGCTGGCAGTGTTTTTAATGTGACCTGTATCTGACTGCTCAAATTGCCTGCTCTGAGCTCAAGCCAAAATGTCAGGAAGGAGCTCTCAGCTGATGAAGACCTCCACGATGGAGACACAGGGTCCCTGTTGGGGCAGATCCCTCAGCATAGGCCAACCTCAGTGACCAGCCCAGTTAACAGCACACAGGTCAGGGCTGTGCTGGGCTGGAGGGACTATTAAGAGTGTTGGTTGGGTAGATGTGACCCCTCCTTTGAACACGGGTGCACCGGTGACCAAATGCTGCTGCCCAACTGCCCACAGGGGCCGCCGGGGTGCTGTGGCCGCTGTGACCCCCCCACAGCAGAAGCAGGGCTTGCTTGGAAAAGCCGACTGGGACTGCTGGGCACATTTCTCCCATAGACTGGTTTCCCACACCACCTAGTGGGAGCAGGGCTCACTGCGTACCTACTTGTGGTGGTTCAGCAGTTATCTGCCCCCCCCACACACACACACACGCTTTGAAATAACCCAGGCTAGGACTCAGTCGGCTGGAAGTGAAGGAATGGAGCTTTATATTTACAGCTATGCACAATATACAAGCAGATATCTACAATGTATAACAGATATTTACAGATATATAGAGTACAAAGGTAATACAGAAACACCACAGCCCTCCCAGAGATCAGAAATCCCTAAGAGGAGTTTCTAACCACCCCTACCACCTTTCCCCCCTTCCCCAATCTTATCTCACCATCTGTTTCATGCAGCAGATAGGCAAAGGTAGATGGGCCATGGGGGATTAGCAGCAGGAAAGAACTTAGTGGAATTATTCAGATCCAGCTAGGAAAGGCAGGGAGAAAAGAGTCATGCAGGAGCAGCCACAGCCCAAAGCAGCCTGACTTATCTATATTTGGGTTACAACTCTAAACAATTTGGTTTTTTTTCTTTCTCAGTAGAGCTATGAGTGAAGTAGCATCACCAGTGTTTTTCTTTCTCAGCCTATAGCCTAATTTCTCATCCAAATCCTCCAATTAGTTCAAACCAGCACACTACTTCTGCAGCATCTCCTTTCCCTTCTACCCTGCTCTTGGGCACAGCTGTGGGGAGGGGACACATGCAGGGCTGCTTCTCCTGCCTTGCATCGCCAGTCTTAAATGCTTCCATCTACAGTGCAGACAGCTCCTTCATTTCTCCCCTTGTCTCCCTCCCACCACAGCTCACAAGCACAAGAAGCACGACACCCTGCAGCCCTGTGACACCCAGTACCCTGTCTTCATCTATGAGCCAGCCATTAAGGAGACCAACGGGCTGATCGAGTGTGGGGACTGCCAAAAGTAAGGACTGCACCTTGTCTTGCCTTTGGGGGCCACCCAGCTTGTGACAGCACACCAGCCTTCTGGTGGCAGAGCCCACCCATGACCACAGCCACCTGAGAAGGCCTTGTGGAGAAGGACCTGGGAGCGCTGGAGGGCAGCAAGTTGTACATGGGACACCAATGTGCCCTGGTGGCCAAGAAGACCAATGGGGTCCTGGGGGGCATTCACAAGAGTATGTCCACTCTTCTGAATTAAGAGAGGTTCTTCTCCCCCTCTCCTCTGCTCTAGTGAGGCCCCACCTGCAATATTGCATCCAGTCCCGGGCTCCCCAGATCAAGAGGGACAGGGATCTACTGGAGAGAGTCCAAGGGAGGGCTACAAGCATGATTAAGGGACTGCAGCACTGCCTGATGAGGAGAGGCTGAGAGCCCTGGGACTGCTTAGTCTGGAGAGGAGAAGGCTGAGAGGGATCTGAGCAATGTCTATAAACAGCTGAGGGCTGGGGGTCAGGAAGGAAGGGACAGGGACAGCCTCTGCTCACTTGTGCCCTGGCATAACACAAGGGGCAAGGAATGGAAACTGCAGCAGAGGAAGTTCCAGCTCACCATGAGGAAGAACTTCTTGGCTGGAAGGATCCCGGGGGGGGAAAAAAAAAAAATGCAAGCAGAGGAGGTCAAAAAGAAATGTTAAGAGGAAAGAAATGAGAGCACAGGTCCACTTTATTCTTTTTTTTTTTCCCAGTGTAATTTGGAGAGTGAACAAGCCTAAATAACAGAAAAGTCATTGTGAAAAGAGGCTGTTTTCAGCACTGACAGGTGGAAAGGTGGTAGAAGGAAGAGTTTCCACTGGTCCACCTTTTCCTAACATGAGGCATCAAAACAGATCTGCCTGGAATCCTTCTTTGAATTAAAAAAAAAAAACAAACCCACACACAAAAAAACCCAAAGCACATCTCAACCCTACCTAGTCTGAGCTCAGTCTTGGATTAGCTGCAGGAAAACCTTCAAGGTTAGGAAAGCAGGCTCTCCTAGCCAGCCTGACTTCAGGAAAAGCAGGCCTTGCCCAGTCCTTGGAGATTTGGAGACAGCAAAGTACTGTGTAGCTTTGGGCAGATCCAGAGGTGCCCCAGCCTGGCCTGTTGGTGTGTGAAGCTGTTGCTGCATAACTCTCCACCGCCCAGGCAGCCTGGGGCTCACCCTTTCTTGCTTGCCAGCACTGTCAGCAGCAGCCTCTGTGCCCTGCTGGCTCCTTCACAGTTGCAGCTGCAGCTGCAGCCTCTGGGTCCTGGGGTCACCTCCTGTGCAGGTGTGTGGTTTGGTAGGGTTTGGCAGGCGGTCAGGTAGGTTTGGCAGTTCCCTGCCCTCCCCACACACACACTTTGAAATCATAGAAACATAGAATCAGTCAGGGTTGGAAGGGACCACAAGGATCATGTAGTTTAATGTCCAATGAAATAATATGAACTTAGCCGTGGTTGCTGTTGTGTAGCCTATCCCTAGAATGTTCACCTCTCCGCTGCTTTTTCCTATGTCTGAGCTAGAAATCCAGCTCAAAGTGCCACAAGAAATAAGAAACCTCTCCAGACAAAGAGCTGTAAAGGCCCAGAACAGGCTTCTGAGTGAGGGGATCGAGAGATTTAGCTGTGACCTGGCAGTGCTGGGTTAATGGCTGGACTCGATCTTAAAAGCCTCTTCCACCCAAAAGGATTGTGTGATTCTGTGCCCTGATGTAGAGCGTCCAGCGGTGACACAAGAATGTGCACACACCCAGGCACGTGGCCCCTGTCACTCTGGGTGCTCACCCAGGGGCACGGCAGCTGTGCAGCAGGTGCTGCTGTGCAAGCCCCCAGGCAGCAGCACACGCAGCCTGCTGAGCACCCACAGGCACCTGAGCTGCCCACACTGCACACCCGCACACGGACTTGTGCTCACAACCCTGCCCTCACCCCACCCACCTGCCTGCCCTCACCTGGTGTGCCTGCCCTCACCCCACCCACCTGCCTGCCCTCACCTGGTGTGCCTGCCCTCACCCCACCCACCTGCCTGCCCTCACCTGAATCGTGCCTGCTCTCACCTAGAGTTTGCATGCTCTCATGTGAAATGTGTCTGCCCTCACCTGAATCGTGCCTGCCCTCACCTGAAGAATGCCTGCCTTCACCCAACACACATGGCTACCCTCATCCAAAGCATGTTCCTGCCCTCACCTGAAACGTGCCTGCTCTCACCTGAAGTATGTCTGCCCTCATCCAAAGCATGTGTCTGCCCACACCTGAAGCATGCCAGCCCTCTGCCACATGCAGCACTGGGCAGCAGCAGTACCACGAGAACTCACTTGCACATCCTCGGGTGAGTGCTTAGGTCTAGAAACATCCTCACCAGCACCCACCCGTGCTTGCTGTCAGCCTGCTTGCCTGACAGGTCGGGGAAGGGGCAGGCCAAATCATGGCTGCTTGTTCCAGCTGTGCATTGGTCGTGGCAGCCATAGCAGTGACATCAGCTGTGACACACCTGGGAGCTTCTGCAAGATGTCAGGGAGCAGAACTCCACTCTCGCAGCACTGCATGGTGCACACATCCACAAACACACATTGGCACACCTCCAGGTGGAACCAGGCCTCCTCAGGTGCCATCTGCTGTGACCTGCTGCCTGATGGGGGCAGGGCTTCTGGCAGGTTTTGGTTATTGTTTGGGATTTTTGGTTGGTTGGTTGGGTTTGTGGTTCAGTTTTGGCCTTTGTGCCTAGCGTGGAGGTGTACGTCTGAGCCAGTCTGTGGCTTCCCGAGGCCAAAAAGATGTGCTAATGCCACCTCCCTTGTGTGTGCAGATGCTCACTCTGTCTCCCATCTCCTTGCTGCTGCTCTCCTGTTTCTGATGGTCCCTGGTTTGTTTGGATCCCTTTGCTGTGGGCCAGGTGAGGCTGGGTCTGCTGTTGTGGCTGTGCAGTGGCAGGTATGGGCTTTCTGCCACCTGTTTTCTTCTTGCAGGATGTTCGTGGTGCAGCAGATCACCAGCAGTAACCTGCTACTCCTTGTCATAGATGCTACCTGTGACTGCAGCATGTTCCCACCTGTCTTGCTGGATGTGAAAGAGGTCAAATATATCCTTCCACATGCAACAGCGATGCCTGGTTCCACAGACCCTTTAGCACCCTGTCTGCTCCAGTAGAAAACGTTCTCTGTGGAGCTTGACTTAGGGCCATGAGGAGTCTCAGAGGGCTGCAGCACCTCTGCTGTGAGCACAGACTGAAAGAGTTGGGGCTGTTGAGTCTGCAGAAAAGGAGGCTCCCAGGTGACCTTCTTGTGGCCTTCCAGTATCTGAAGGGGGCTACAAAATAGCTGGGGAGGGACATTTTTAGGCTATTACAGAGTGCCAGGACTAGGGGGAATGGATCAAAGCTGGAGGTGGGGAGATTCAGACTGGAGGTGAGGAGGAAGTTGTTGAGCATGAGAGTGGTGAGAGCCTGGAATGGGTTGCCTAAGGGAGTGGTTGGGGCCATTTCCCTGGAGGTGTTTGCAGCCAGGATGGCTGAGGCTGTGTGGTGCAGCCTGATGTAGGGTAGGGTGTCCCTGGGCATGGCAGAGGAGTTGGAACTGTCTGATCCTTGTGGTCCCTTCCAACCCTGACTGGTTCTACGATTCTATGACTTGTGGGACAAGTGGGGAGAGGGACATGGGGCAGGCAGGGCCGTGGCACAGTGGAAAGGAGGCAGTGGGTTTGCCTCACAGCCCCGCCCCGGGCAGAAGCCAAGCCCCTCCTGGCCAGGCTGATCTGCTCTGTGAAGGAGTGGGACAAGACAGCCGGGATCAAAGGGTCAGTGGTGGAGTGTGTGCAGCTGGTCCGGCTCCCTAACACTGCTCTCTGCTGCTACCTGCTGGGTCCCCACCCCTCACTCCTCATAAGGGTAGTGACATGGTGCAGCTTGTCCCGGTGGAGCTCAGCCGCCTGCCTCCACCCCTCGCCACCTTCCGGCCCTCGCCGGCTGACCTGCCCTTCCCTTGCCTCGTCTCCCAGGCTGGCCAGCGGCGCCTCGACGACCTGCATCAGGGCCCCGGGTGGGGGGGAGGCTGTGCGGTGTCCGTGCCCCCCGTTAAGACGTCCTTAACAGCCCGGCACATAACGCCTCGGTGAAGTGCGAGCGGATGCGGTCGCAGAAGCTGCGGCGGCGGCCGGACTCTTGCCACGCCTTTCACCCCGAGGTACCGCGGGGCAGCGCCCGCAGGGAGCCGGGCAGGGAGGGAGGGCACCCGGACGGGGCTCACCGGGGCACGCCCGGACCCTGCGCTTGGCGGCTCCAGCACCGCTGCGCTGGGCACGGCACATGCCCGCCCTGCTGCCTGGGCACAGGCACAGTCCTGAGCCCCCCCAAGGGGCTCGCTAGCAGGACAGCCACACCGTGCTGCCTGCCAAGGGATCGAGCTCGCCCATAGCAGGGCTGCTGGGTTTATTTGGGCAGGTTGCCCAGACTTAACGAGTGCGAGGGCCTGAAGCTGGGTCGAGGCAATGCCAAACACAAATCCTGGCTGGAGAGCAGCCCTGAGAACAGGGACTTGGGGGTGCTGGTGGCTGAGAAGCTCAAGATGAGACAGCAGTGTGCACTTGCAGCCCAGAAAGGCAACCAGAGCCTGGGCTGCATCAGGAGCAATGTGGCCAGCAGGGTCAGGGAGGTGATTCTCCCCCTCTACTCTGCTCTGCTGAGACCTCACCTGAAGTACTGCATCCAGTTCTGGAGCCCCTGGGACAAGAGGGATGTGGACATGCTGGAGTGTTTCCAGAGAACGGCCACGAGGATGCTGAGAGGGCTGCAGCACCTCTGCTGTGAGCACAGACTGAAAGAGTTGGGGCTGTTGAGTCTGGAGAAGAGGAGGCTCCCAGGTGACCTTCTTGTGGCCTTCCAGTATCTGAAGGTGGTCTACAGAAAAGCTGGGGAGGGACTTCTTAGGCTCTCAGATGGTGACAGGACTAGGGAGAATGGAGCAAAGCTGGAGGTGGGGAGATCCAGATTGGATGTGAGGAGGAAGTTGTTCAGCATGAGAGTGGTGAGAGGCTGGAATGGGTTGCCCAGGGAGGTGTTTGGGGCCAGATCCCTGGAGGTGTTTGCAGCCAGGCTGGCAGAGGCTGTGGGCAGCCTGATGTAGGGTAGGGTGTCCCTGGGCATGGCAGGGGGGTTGAAACGGGATGATCCTTGTGGTCCCTTCCAACCCTGACTGATTCTGTGATTCTAAGAGCCTTGGCTCCTGTAAGCAGGCCTTGGTGCAGATAGGCAGCCCTCCTGCAGGCTGAGCTTACAGAGTCTAGTCCAAGCATCAAGCATGTGTGACAGCCCAGCCACCCTGCAGGGCCAAATGGAGCCACAGTGACCTGCTCACAGGCAGGAGCCTCTGGAAGCAGCTGCAGGAAGGATGTGCAGGCAGAAGCTGATCCTACTGCAGCCTCCAAGCCTGAGGAATTGGTCTCAGGGCACGAGGCAGAGCATGGCAAAGCCAAGAAGGCAAGTGGCTTCCTAACATGCAGGTGCCCCCCACCATAGGCATCAGACCAGTTCCTTCCTTTGTCCTGGTGATCCTTCCTTTCGGCTACAGGCATTGGTCCCTCTTCCAAAGGCAAGGGGCAAGCTCCTTCCCTTTGCCAGCCTGGTGGTAAGCAAGCAGGGTGATGATTTCTCTCCCCTCTTCCAGCCTGGTGGTAAGCAAGCAGGGTGATGATTTCTCTCCCCTCTTCCAGCCTGGTGGTAAGCAAGCAGGGTGATGATTTCTCTCCCCTCTCCCAGGAAAATGCCCAGGACTGCGGTGGTGCTGCTGAGGTCTCTGTCTCAACGGCACTGCTCCTCCTGCCTCTGTCCTTGCTCCTGCAGTGACACTGCCTGCAACGATGCTGCTGCCTGCAACATGCCTTGCACAGTGGAGAACAGGGCTGCCAGTGGGCAGAGCAGCAGGAGGGGAAGAGATGGGGCCACAGGACATCCTGGGACACCTACTGCGGCTCTTAGTGGGAAGCCAAGATGTTAACAACATGGCACAGTGCATCCTGCATCCTTCACCCAGGTTCCAGGGGGGTGCCAAGAGTGGAAGTTCTTTGAAAGGTCTGGACAAGAACTGGCATCATCAGCTTCCAGTACACCACCTACTGAGGTGCTGCTCCCAGCCATCCTCTCTCAGCTGATGACCTAACACACGAGGTCT
This sequence comes from Psilopogon haemacephalus, assembly GCA_013396835.1. NCBI lineage: Eukaryota > Metazoa > Chordata > Aves > Piciformes > Megalaimidae > Psilopogon > Psilopogon haemacephalus. The sequence goes on along the minus strand of VWZI01022484.1, from coordinate 179,412 downwards.
TTGGCACAGCTGGCATTTCACCATCACTCTGCCTCCCATGGAGCCACTTCGGGGTAGCTGGCCCAAAAGGCAGGGTGCTGCACGGGGCAAATCTGGCTTTAGGAGAAGAGGTGGGACAGGGGATGCTGTCTGCTGGTCTCTCAGTGGCAGGTGACCTGCATCTGGAGCAGCCCAGGCACAGCCCTGCCAGAACAGAGCCCTTAGTGGTTTGCAGCAAGGAAGCAGCAACTGCTGGTCCTGGACTGGAACCCCAGGGGCAGGACACCACACCTAACCTGAACTGCACTAATTTAACACTCAGCTGGACTACGAGGTGTATGTAGCACAGCTTGAGGAGTTAGCTGCAGATATAAGAGCTCTGTCAAGGAGCCCCCTCCTGGCACTGCTCCCACAGCATCCAGAGTCCTGCCCAGGTGTGGAAGAACCTTTCCTCCTTTGGGAAAGGGTTGTGTATGGCACACCTAAAGTACCTTTTCTCGTTTGGGAAAGGGTTGTGTATGGCACACCTAAAGCGGGGAGGGGGTGAGGTGTTTGCTGCTGCCTACTTGGTTCACTGCAGAAGCAGCTCAGAACTGGGCACTTTCCCACTCAGAGCACTGCCCTGCTCCTCAAAGCTGCCCTTGGTTGTTATAGGGCAAGGAGCCCCCTGCTCTGAGCTTGGCATTCCTATCTGGTGGGCTCAGGCTCTTTCTCACAGGGCTTTATGGACAAAGGGTGGGAGGTGGGAGCACATTTTTTTCTTTTCTTATCTTTTTTGTTTGTTTGGTTGGTTGGTTTTTTTTTTTAATTAACTGCTCCAGACCATCTCATTAAATATATCTATGTATATATGTGGCATATTTTAAATAGCTCCTTAAGCTTCAGCATGTCCTGGTCGGTGCTCAGCATAGCTCTAACTACGTCCCGGAAACCTCTCTGTCCGTGCCAAAACCATGAGGACAGGATGCGGGTAGAGGGGCTGCAAACACAGCTGAACTGGCCTGGTCACCAGGGATGTGCCAGCAGCTCATGGGAATGCCAACTCCTAGTTACTGCACCACTGGTTTTACCCAAGCTACAGCAAACAGAGCCTCTGGTCATGCAGTGACCAGCCAGCGACAGGACAGCAAAAAGACAGCCTGGTCCTGCAGTGCCCAACCAGTGACAGGACAGCAAAAAGACAGCCTGGTCATGCAGTGCCCAGCCCACGGCTCTCTGCCAGCTCCAAGACAGGGTGGGAGGCTCTGTACCAGCAGGGAACATGCCAGGGCTAGAGATGACACAGCCAATAGCTACAGATAAAAAGAAGGCCTCATCTTGAGCTCTGCACTGTAGCCACCCCAGCATCTGTGGGTGCACCACAGTGGCACCAAGGTAGAAGGCCACCAGGCCAGCAAGGCAGAACCCTGCCTTGGCCTCCTCCTGGGCCAAGAGTCCACTGCATCCCCCTGAGCCCCTTGAGAGTTGTGTAGGTTGTCACACCAACCTGAAACCTACTTCAGGGATCCTCACTCACTGCCTGATGAGCAGCACTGCCCACGCTTGGCACTCTCCACCCATGCTGGCTGTGCCAAGCCTCACCAAATCCTCCAAGCCACCTGGGTCCTGCAGCCACCACCACCAGAGGCAAACACTTGAGCAGCTGTTGCCAAGAGCACTTTGACGGGAAAGGGCTTTCACCACACACCAGGGCTGTCCACTGCAGGACTGCCACACAGACACCCTCTCCAGATGTGCTGCTTCTCTTGCCACCGGTGTCATCTGACACTTACGGGACGGTATCAGTGGAACCCAGGTCCAGGTGGGGACAATTCAGGATGTTATAGCTCCTGCTGGGGCAGGTTCTGCTTCGTTGTAGGCAGTGTCACAGCAAAGAGCCGAGGAAGGGCTGAAGCACTGGAAGGCAGTCTGGAGGTGGAGAGAGTTTCCAGGCTTCAGATTTCAGTGACCTTGTCAGAAGCAGCTGAGGAAGATGAAGGCAGCAGAGGGCGGGGAAAAAGGGCTGCAGTGAAGGCTGAGGAGTGAGGAGCTGCTCACGAGTGAAGCCACCAGCTCAGGTCACGCCCGGCTGGCAGAGCTGCCCCAGCTCTGTGCACCTGCCCGCCTGGGGCAGCGCTCTGAAGGGTCACCTGCCTGTCAGGAAGGTTTAGCAGTCCCAGCTCCACTCAGCTTCCAGAGGGATTTGCAGGTCCGTGTCGTGCCGCGCTGCGGTGAGCTGTGTTCCGCGGCACCGAAAACCTGCGCTTGCACCGGGACCCAGGACCTGCCTTTGTGACTCGCCAAGGCTGTGCCTAGGCTATGGCTGGAGGAACACAGGCCAGGGGTGAGCACTGCAGCATTTCTTCAACCAAAGAAACTTGGGGTGCAGGTTTGGCCTGACTGAGAACCCCAGCACACACTGGGAAGGGGGCTGTGGAGCCACTGGGAACGTTGGCACAGCACAGCACAGCACCGAGTAGCCGCAGCAAGCAGCAGGAGGACAACCTCTGCCTCCACGCAGCTGGCTCAAGTCGCCCAACTAATGCAAAAGGAAATGTTGCTGGAGCTGCCACAGCCTCTGTGCTGGGGCCTCCATGGGCACCTGCCAGGCAGCAAGAGCTGGGCTGCTTGGCACAGCTGGCCCAGCTCACATGCCGAGCACTCTCCTCCTTCTGTGCAGTCTCAGACCCATGGACTGCAACCCAACCACCAACTCCTGCTGCCTCCTCCAGTGCTCACCAGCTGCTCCCCTCCCACCCACGCTGCAGGCCTTGAGATGGGGATTAGGGGTGTGAAACCAGATGGCAGCTAATAGTCAATAGCTGCTCTGATGTGTCTCCCGAGGATGGTGGCCCCCTGCAAGGGGACAAGGGCAAGGCGTGACCTCATGAGCCCCAGCCACCAGAAGCAGGCCCACTCTGGGGGTGCCCCACTCCTGCAGCACAGCTCCCCAGCCTCTGGCTGCATGGCCACAGCAGGAGATATCTCATCGTGCTCCTTCACTGGGCTGCATCCCTTGCTCCCGGCGTGCCCCTGCACTTGCACCCAGTGCTTGGTAGGGATGCCCTAAGCATCCCTCCTTAGCCAGGTCCTGTATAGAAGGATGAAGGAGACCCCCAGGGTTTCAGAGAAGCTCCAGCAGAACCATTTGGGCAGTGATAGTCACCCCTCTGTGGGTACTCTCTCCTCATTGATCAGGGAGAGAGAGTGCAATTTAGAACCCCTGTCCCAGGTTTGCTACGGGGAGTGAGGAACACCCTGGGGGATCTTCCCTGGGCCTCCCCCTCCAGCTGCACTGGAAACCCCAGTGTGTGCTGCACTGGAAACCCCATTGTGGCTGCTGCTGCCCTGGGGAGGCAGCACAGGTGCACTGCAGCACCCAGTTCTCCCCCCTGCTTCTCTCTATATGAGGCTTGCCTGACCCAATTTTTCAGAACACAAATGCAGCCCTTTCCTTCCTGCAGTGCTGCTAATGCACACCGGGAGGAGGAGCTGCATCCAGCTCATGGATTGAACCTTGGAAGACAAACAGCTTGCTTGGGTTTTGCCAGTAAAGAAGACTCCAAGCATATCTCCTGTCCTGGACACCCCCAAATTCCTTCCTTCTCCCCCACCCCCATGGGTGTATGAGACAAGAATAAGGTGTGAAACTGCTTTCCCTCCCCTGCCTTGTGGGCAAAGAGCTTGCTTGAGTTTTGCCAGTAAAGCAGACTCCAAGCATACCTCCTGTCATGGACACCCCAAATTCCTTCCTTCTCCCCCACTCCCACGGGTGAATGGGAGAAGAAGGTGGTGTGAAACTGCTTTCTCTCCCCTGCCTTGCAGGCTTGCAGGGTGGGCAGCAAAGGAGCCCTTTCAGCAGCTGTGGAGGCTCATTGCTGCCAGCCCGTGCAGGGACTTGAGCTGGTTATTGGCTGAGTTTTCGTGCCCAGTACGAAATTGGCAAATGAACACATTTTGTCCAAAAAGGCATAAGTAGGGGAAGAAAAAGGCATGAGAGGTCCCCACCTGAGAGGTTTTCCCACTTGAAAGTTCCTATCTGAAAAGATTCCCAGCTGGCAAAGCTCCCTTCTGAAGGCTCCCTGTTTTGGGACCATCTCAGCTCTGACAGCTCCTGTCACGGCTCCTGGGTTTGTCCTGTCCCTGCCTTTTGGACAGTCCCCACTCTGCACTACCCTGCAGCTTTGCAGGCTCGGCACGCCCTGGGTCCCTTATGAGAGAACTGCCAGTGGCACTGTGACAGGATAACGCTTAATTAGGTTCAATATCCCGCTGGGTGAGGGGGTCCTAGTGCCCCCCCGAGGTTCTTTTGGGTTCCGGTGGGCAGAAACAAACGCACATGTTGCTCAAACGCCAGGTGCAACAATTTAACAATCAGAACTTAGGAAACAGAGAGGTTACATACAAAATAGATCCCAACCGCGCCTTTAAAGTGCCCGCGAGGCGTGAGGGGGGGAAACACGCTCCTTCCCGAACCCAAGGGAGGGGGGAAGGAAGGAAAAGACCGACTTAGCTCGGAATAGGGAAATAGACAGAGAGAGAGAGAGAGAAGGGGATCAGCCTTGCCGCTTCTCTGTGTCCGTTGCTGTGCTTCGCTGCCTGCAGCCTGTTGCTGTGCACGTGGCTGGGCCCTTCACAGCCATGGCGGGAGACGACGGTGAAAGAGGAGAGTGAGGAAGAGCAGAAGAAGAGCGCCCAACAGTCACTGTGCCCCTCTTAAATACCCTGGGCAGTGTGTGAAACTGACCAATAGGTATTCAGCATTCTCTAGCTGACCAATTGATTCAAAAAGCTCCACACATGTGCAGCCTGAGGTCTCCCTGGCTCCTGGGGCCACGTGGGGTGCCCCTGCCCCTCAACCCCTACTGGACCTTGGACAGTAGGGGGAGGAGAGAGCCCAGGGATTGGACCAATTCTAGGGTGTTTGTCACCCCATACCGGGACAGGTACCCAGGCCTGGCTCCTCTGGGACTTTCCTAACAGCCAGTTCCCTATTGCTATCCTGGCTGTTATCCTGACTGGAGAGACTGAAGCAGCTTGGCTCTCCCTTGTTGCTGTTGGAGACAGTGCGATGCCCACAGAGCTCTGCCTTGTGGCAACCACATCTTTGAAATGTTGGACTTTGCCTTTTGGATCCCACTGGATATTATTTATAGCCAGAACCAATCGAGCTGCAGAGAGAATATAGCAAAGAAGTGACAACGAGCATCTGTTCTCCACCTCGCTGTGAATAAAGCTGTTGTCCCCTTTAATTCTCTGCCTAGCCCTAGCAAATTAATAGTGGGGGAAAACTCTATTTATAGCTTAGCCTTTTCCCTTTTCTGACTTCCTAAGTCTCTTGAGTTTTGTCTATAGCACCTTTGAAGATCTTCCCAATCGCATTGAAACCTGTGAATAAATGAAAACTAATTCTGTATATAGTTTTAAAGATGGGGGTGGGGGGATGGGTTCTGAGAATAAAATAATTATATTTTTATAATTCTTGACTTGGCCACGTCAATTCCCCTGCTCTTTACAACACCTTCCCACTTCTGGTCTCCAAGAAGGAGTTAAGCAAATTCTACCATGTGCTCTCCTTGCACAGCAGAGGGAGGAGTTTGTGGCCCTACAGTGATAGAAAAATCATAGAATCAGTCAGGGTTGGAAGGGACCACAAGGATTATCCAGTTCCAACCCCCCTGCCATTCCCAGGGACACCCTACCCTAAATCAGGCTGCCCACAGCCTCTGCCAGCCTGGCTGCAAACACCTCCAGGCATGTGGCCCCAAACACCTCCCTGGGCAAGCCATTCCAGCCTCTCATCACCCTCATGGTGAAGAACTTCCTCCTTATGTCCAATCTGCATCTCCCCACCTCCAGATTTGCTCCATTCCCCCTAGTCCTCTCACTACTTGAATTCTCAGGAAGAGCAGCTGCTCCAGTTCCCAATTTCTTCAGCCACATGCTGGGCACACCAGATGAAAATAGGTCAACAAAGGCAGAGCTTTGAGGTGAGAGAATCAGAACAGCAGTGGAGCAGCTGTGAAAGTTGCCATCTCTCTTCCAGCTGAGCAGCTCACTGCTGCCATCCTGATGTAGCACTATAGACCATAGAATCAGTCAGGGTTGGAAGGGACCACAAGGATCATCTAGTTCCAACACCCTTGCCATGCCCAGGGACACCCTACCCTAGATCAGGCTGCCCACAGCCTCTGCCAGCCTGGCTGCAAACACCTCCAGGGATCTGGCCCCAAACACCTCCCTGGGCAACCCATTCCAGCCTCTCACCACTCTCATGCTCAACAACTTCCTCCTCACATCCAGTCTGAATCTGCCCACCTCCAGCTTTGCTCCATTCCCCCTAGTCCTGTCACTACTTGAGAGCCTAAAAAGTCCCTCCCCAGCTTTTCTGTAGGTCCCCTTCAGATCCTGGAAGGCCACAAGAAGGTCACCTGGGAGCCTCCTCTTCTCCAAACTGAACAGCCCCAACTCTTTCAGTCTGTGCTCACAGCAGAGGTGTTGCAGCCCTCTGAGCATCCTCATGGCCCAGCTGTTCCTCCTGCAAGATCCAGTCTGCCCCCACAGGCACATGAAGTGCAGGCACCAGGGGGGTTATTAATTCACCAAGACTCCATAGGAGAAAAGCCAGAAGCAGAGCTCTGCAGTGAGGGGTGCCTGTGGGACCCACCTGGCCATACCTGACCACTGCACAAACCAGCAGCTTCACCAGCTGACTTCCTCACAGGCAGGTGACGAAGGAGCTGGGAAGGGACCTGAAATCACTCCGTTACACTCCTTACAGGCTTCACAAATACCCCACTGCAGGCTGAGGCAACCTCTGCTCTCCCCCAAAACGCTGTGGTGGGCACTGAGAGCATCTGAGCCACAGGCAGGGACATAGCTCTTGCATAGCATCACACACACGTACCCTCCCTTGACTCACATCCAGCTGCCAGACCTTCCAGTATGGCCAGAGAGAGATGACCTCATGCTACAAAACAGGAAAACCAGCCCTAGACTTACAACTGATGTTTGCAGCTGGCAGCAGACACAAAAGCAATGCATAGAATCATAGAATGGTTTAGGTTGGAAGGGACCTCAAAGATCATCCAGTTCCAACCCCCCTGTGCCATAGGCAGGGACACCTCCCACTAGAACAGGTTGCTCAAGGCCTCATCCAGCCTGGCCTTGAACACATCCAGGGAGGAAGCAGCCACAACCTCCCTGGGCAACCTGTGCCAGTGTCTCACCACCCTCACTCTGAAGAACTTCCTCCTAACATCCAGTTTCAATCTCTCCTCTGCCAGTTTAAACCCATTACCCCTTATCCTGTCATTACAAGACCTTGTGAATTGTCCCTCCCCAGCCCTCCTGTAGGCTTCCTTCAGATACTGGAAGGCTACTCTAAGGTCTCCTGGAAGCCTTCTCTTCTCCAGGCTGAAAAGCCCCAACTCTCTCAGCCTGTCCTCATAGCAGAGCTGCTGCAGCCCTCTGAGCATCTTTGTGATGCAGCAGCTCTTCAGCGTTCTGGGCTGAGTCAGGAGATACTTAGCAAGAGCCTGATGCCCAGGGCAGGCATTGCCAGCAGTGACAGCAAGGAGCCATCTGCTCCAGGTGAGTTAAGGAGGGAGTGTGTCCTTCTCTGCCACGGCATTAGCCTTGTGTGGGTTTATGCACACCTCTCAGACTGGAGTTCCTCAGGGTGTCTTCCAAGATGCTTTTTCTGCTGCTAAAGCCCAGTGGCACTTTCAGCACAGAAACTCTGGGCTCTCATAGGCCTCTGCTTGCAGGGGAGGCCCAAGGCAGCCTGCACTTCTCCATTGAGCAATCCTCCATAAACAAGGAAGGGAAGAACATCGAACTCACACCCCGAACACCTCCCTCACTAGCTGGCCCCTGGCTGGAGTCTTGCTGCTCTTATTCCCCTCAGACAAAGGGGGAGCTCCTTCATGACTCTGCCCTACCCCATCTGCAGGTCCCCTTATGCTGTCTCTGCTTGTATTTGAGCCTTTACCCCTTCTGTCACTCGGCCACCAAACGCCACTCTCATTGCCTTCCATGACATCAGCCACAGACATGCAGTCGGGCATCAGCTGTAGTAGCTCCACTTGAATGCCACCAAGCAGGTTCCTCCAGTAAACACCTTGCAGCCTCACAGGACATGTCATCAGCTCCTCCTGCTTCACTTGCTGCTGATGCTGCTTCAAATGTTAGGAGCCCTTGAACCAACCTTTCACCAGGCAAAACCCCACCAGCAGCAGGAGGGCTGTGAACTGAGTCCTGTCTTTACAGCCTTGCTTTGCTTCTGCCAGGTCAAGCAGCCACCAGCATCCTGCCTGCCTGTATTATGAGGTGACACAGGGATGCATAGAGGGAAGCACACGGAGCTTCCTCAGCCCTCCCTCAAGGAAAGGCTGCAGGAATGGGTGCAGGAGGCTGCCAGCCTTGCCAGGCCAAGTGCAAGGTCCTGCAGCTGGGTCGAGGCAATCCCAAGCAAGCACAAATGCAGGCTGGGCAGTGAGTGGCTGGAGAGCAGCCCTGAGGAGAGGGACTTGGGGGTGCTGGTGGCTGAGAAGCTCAAGATGAGGCAGCAGTGAGCACTTGCAGCCCAGGAAGCCAAGCAGAGCCTGGGCTGCATCAGAAAAAGTGTGGCCAGCAGGGCCAGGGAGGTGATTCTCCCCCTCTACTCTGCTCTGCTGAGACCCCACCTGGAGTACTGCATCCAGTTCTGGAGCCCCTGGGACAAGAGGGATATGGAGATGCTGGAGTGTGTCCAGAGAAGGGCCATGAGGATGCTGAGAGGGCTGCAGAACCTCTGCTATGAGGAGAGACTGAAAGAGTTGGGGCTGTTGAGTCTGGAGAAGAGGAGGCTCCCAGGTGACCTTCTTGAGGCCTTCCAGGATCTGAAGGGGGCCTAGAAAAAAGGTGAGAAGGAACTTTTTAGGCTATCAGGGAGTGAGAGGACTAGGGGGAATGGAGCAAAGCTGGAGGTGAGGAGATTCAGATTGGATGTGAGAAAAAAGTTGTTCAGCTTGAGAGTGGTGAGAGCCTGGAATGGGTTGCCCAGGGAGGTGTTTGGGGCCAGATCCCTGGAGGTGTTTGCAGCCAGGCTGGCAGAGGCTGTGGGCAGCCTGATCTAGGGTAGGGTGTCCCTGGGCATGGCAGGGGGGTTGGAACTGGATAATCCTTGTGGTCCCTTCCAACCCTGACTGATTCTATGATTCTATGTCACTATCATACCAAAGGCTGCCAGGCAAGGTGCCAGGGAGCTGGCAGAGAAGTCGTCATGCCAAGAAGCATGTCTCTGCCACTGCTCTAAGTCACACACTAGCCACAGCCCCAGGCTGCTCTGGCTCCCCTGACTTGGAGCCAGCAGTGTCTTTCTTTAGCAGAACAAAGCCTGCCCAAGGGCAGCAGCCTGCTGCCATGCCACACCTGCTTGGCTCTGAGTGACACAGGATCACTGGCAGGAAAACTGGCAGGAGGCTCAGTGAGCAAAGGCAGCAAAGCAAGCTCAGCTTGCCCTGTGGGCAGTGGGGCAGGGAAGCTGGGCCAGAGCCAGGGCAGAGCCCCAGGCTGATTGTCATGGCCAGGAGCAGACAGGGAGGTGGTGGCAGCGGCTGCTCTCTCCCAGGGCGGATGGCTTCCCCTTCCTCTGTCCCTGCAGCAGCTGCTGCTCCACAATCCCAGCTGCTCCTGTTGCAGAGAGGCTGTCTCAGCCTGCCTCTGCCCCAGCCAGTGGCCCTGCAAACCTGGCATCAGCTGCAGAGAACAACCTCTCCAGCTTAAGGGTGCTGAGCTCCAGCCAGCACTGAGGCAAACCTTAAAACTGTATCACACAGGTCGGTCATGGGCAGAGGTGAAAACAAAAGATAGCTCCTGGAGCTGGTTTGGGTGTCATTTGCCTCTGTTAGAGAAACACATTGCTGCTCTGGGAACCCATCCAAGCCATCTCATTTACAAATTCAGTTTCATATGCCAGCTAGGAGGAGTGTCTGTGCCCAGCTGTACGGCGCGCAGCTGAAGCTCCTCACAAATCTCCAGTACAAACACCTCCCAGCTCAGAAACAGGAACAGCTCTGTTGTTCACACATGAATATCATCACAGGAGAGAAGGGGAAATGCCAAGAATAAGATAGGGTCAGCAAACCAGCCCCTTGCCAAGCTCCCCTTCTGCCTCCCCAAGGATAACGAGTGCCAGCAAGAGGCTGAGCAAGGCACCACCTGCACTGTGCTGAGCAGGGGGTTTCATCATAGAATGGTTTAGTTTGGAAGGGACCTCCAAGCTCATTCAGTTCCAACCCCCTGTGCCATAGGCAGGGACACCTCCCACTAGAATAGGTCGCTCAAGGCCTAATCCCACCTGGCCATGAACACCTCCACGGAGGGAGCAGCCACAACCTCCCTGGGCAACCTGTGCCAGTGTCTCACCACCCTCACCGTGAAGAACTTCCTCCTGACATCCAGTTTAAATCTCCACTCTGCCATTTTGAACCCATTCCTCCTCATCCTGTCTTTATGAGACCTTGTGAATAGTCCCTCCCCAGCCCTCCTGTAGGCCCCCTTCAGATACTGGAAGGCTACTCTAAGGTCTCCTGGAAGCCTTCTCTTCTCCAGGCTGCAGAGCCCCAATTCTCTCAGCCTGTCCTCATAGCAGAGCTGCTGCAGCCCTCTGATCATCTTGCACTTTGCTTGCCTTGCTCATGGTGAAGACCAGTACACCCCTAGGAATTCACACCCTCCTCTCTCTTGTAAGGGACCTTGATTCAGAGCATGTCAGCCCTCAGCACTCCTGGAAACCAGCCTGTAGAATTCCAGCTTGGAAACAAGAGCAGAATTGAGTTTTTGCAGGGAAGCCTCCAGTAAGCTGCAGCTGGACACAAAGCCTCAACTCCTCTGTCCTCATCACACATTTATTTTCAGAAAGCTCCTCAAAACAGCAGGCAGCATCCTCAGACATACACACTTTGACTCAGTGCTTCGATCCACACTCACAATTCTTGTGTTCATCCTTGGCAATGAGTGAAGAAAGAGGTTCTTGGGAAAGGCCAAAGCACAGCTCTACCTGCATGCAGAAGAGGTAGGATGTGCAAATTTCATCTGGCCAGACAACTTTTAAGTACTACTCTGCTTAGCCTTAGCAGGACAAATTCAATCTTTACAGCACCTGCAGTACTGTGTGCAGTTCTGGAGCCCCCAACACAAGAAGGACATGGAACTGTTGGAGAGTCCAGAGGAGGCCATGAAGATGCTCAGAGGGCTGCAGCACCTCTGCTATGAGGACAGGCTGAGAGAATTGGGGCTCTGCAGCCTGGAGAAGAGAAGGCTTCCAGGAGACCTTAGAGTAGCCTTCCAGTATCTGAAGAGAGCCTACAGGAGGGCTGGGGAGGGACTATTCACAAGGTCTCATAAAGACAGGATGAGGAGGAATGGGTTTAAAATGGCAGAGGGGAGATTTAAACGGGATGTTAGGAGGAAGTTCTTCACAGTGAGGGTGGTGAGAAACACTGGCACAGATTGCCCAGGGAGGTTGTGGCTGCTCCCTCCCTGGAGGTGTTCAAGGCCAGGTTGGATGAGGCCTTGAGCGACCTGTTCTAGTGGGAGGTGTCCCTGCCTATGGCACAGGGGGGTTGGAACTGGATGAGCTTCGAGGTCTCTTCCAACCTAAACCATTCTCTGATTCAAACACTGCAGTTTGTTTTTATGTCATTTTGGGTGTAGTTTGATGCTGGAGTTCTCCACACTCCTTAAAATTTGCTTTGCATTTTAGAACAAACAAATAAGTCCATCCAGAGTCCTCCAGCAGTGGTTTGCTGGAGCCTCCTCTCTTTCAAGCTGATGCAAAGCATGCATCAGTCAAGCAACCCATAAAAGCTCCAAATGCCCAGGCTCAGTGTGAGCCAACACAGAGAAGCCTTCAGCATACCTTGCCCAGGCAGCTCACAGATGTTTGCTGACAGCTGAGGAGCAGTAATGAAGGAGCAGAAGGCCCCACTGAAGGCACAGGTCTGTTCTGCATAGCTGCAGCCCCACTTCATCCCCAGTCAAACCTCAATCTTTCCCACCTCTGTCAGCTCCTGTGCCTGCACACCAAGAGACAAACAATCCCTTACACAGGTACAGGGTGGGAGGCATTTCCTCTGCACCAGGAACTCCAGTACAGGCCTCCTGAACATCTCTTCTGGATCTCAATGGGCCCAAGAATTTGCCAACAATGACCAAGGTCTCCAGCAAACCTCCTCTCTCCTCCCCAGCTCTTGTTCTTCACATCCTCAGTACCCCCTGCCCATTTTTTCCTCCTTGAAGCTCTCACCCCACAAGTATTTCACTTCTGGCTTGATAAGACTGTCCATATATCACTTTCTGCTCCTTCCATCATGCTCCATCCAGTTTCACTCCTTGGCCAGCTTGTTCCTTTCTCTTGTTGTGCCTGTTAATCCCTGGCAGTCAGGATGCAGTGGTTAAGTCCTCTCAAACCTTGGTGCAAAGAAGGGGACAGCGCACAGCCTGCTCTGAAATCTGCAAGACCAGGAACTGGGAAATTGAGACACTGAAAATTCAGTGTCTCTAGACATGAGAAAATAGCTACCCTTTAAAATGATAGCTAACATAGCCTCAGGTAGAAGCTTGAGAGGTGGGTAGACAGAGACAGCTGACAAAGACTGAATCATAGAATCAGTCAGGGTTGGAAGGGACCACAAGGATCATCTAGTTCCTACCCCTCTGCCATGCCCTAGGACACCCTACCCTAGATCAGGCTGCCCACAGCCTCTGCCAGCCTGGCTGCAAACACCTCCAGGGATGTGGCCCCAACCACCCTCCCGGCAACCCATTCCAGGGCCTCACCATTCTCATGCTGAACAACTTCCTCCTCACCTCCACTGTGAATCTCCCCACCTCCAGCTTCGCTCTACTGGGACAGCCAAAAGCCCAACTGCAGCTCTGCTGCCCCCAGTTCAGAGCATGGCTTCAGCTAAACTTTTCCAAGGCAAGAGGTGAAACTTAACAGCACAAGACTTCACCCTCAGGTTACTTTTAAAATACAGTAGAGGTCAAAAATCAAGCAGGCATGGAGCAGGGGATGTCTGCTGTCCCAGGCTTGCAATCGCCTGCGTGCTTGGAATTGTTGCACATCAGGGGAACTCTAATGACAAGCAGCTTAATGAAGCGGTGGCAAGAGACATCTCCCTCTCCCCCCACCCTGCCCCACGCCACTCTCTGCCCCTTATGGCAACTGGCAACTCCAGCAGGCATCAAATTAGAAAGTCTAGACTTTAGAAAAACAGATTTCCCTCGAAATGAGCACTGTAATTAAGAGGCAAGCGCAGCCCACAGACACCTTTGTCTGCCGTGCTGTTTAAATGCACTGGATGGCAATTTACAGGCACCCAGAGGATGATGCCACACAGCAGAACTGTGCAGCTGAAGCATTAACTCACCCCAGTCATTGTCCTTTGCTCCAGGAGCCACACAGCAAAGAATCACAGAATGGCCAGGGCTGGAAGGGACCTCCAGAGATCATCCAGACCAAGCCCCCTGCCAGAGCAGGATCACCTAGAGCAGATCACACTGGGACACATCCTGGAGGGTTTTTAGTATCTTCACAACCCCTCTGGGCATCCTCTTCCAGTGTTCTGTCGCCTTCACAGGAAGAGCATTTTTCCTCATGGAACTTCCCAAGCCTCATCTTCCACCATTGCCCCATGTCTTGTCATTGGGCATCACCCAGCAGAGCCTGGCTCCAGCCTCCCGGCACTCACCCTGCATGAATGAGGTCACCTTTCAGGCTCCTCCTCTCCAAGTCTCAGCTTCCTCAGGTTCTCCTTGTAAGGAAGATGTCCCACTCCATTTTTGTGGCCCTGTGCTGGACTCTTCCAAGCATTTTCCTGAAGGTCCTTCTTGAACTGAGTGGCCTAGAAATGGACACAATATTCCAGATGTGGCCTCACCAGGGCAGAGTAGAGGGACAGGAGAACCTCTCTCAACCTACTACCCACAGCCCCTCTAACACACCCCAGAATGGCATTGGCCTTCTGTGCCCCCAGAGCACACTGCTGGCTCATGGGCATCCTTCCATCCACTAAGACCCCCAGGTCCTTTTCCCCTTCACTGCTCTCCAACAGGTCAGTCCCCAAACTATCCTGATCCCTGAGGTTGTTCTTTCCCAGGTGCAAGACTCTCCCCTTGCCCTTTTTGAATTTCATTCAGTTTCTCCCTGCCCAATTCTCAGCCTGTCCAGGTGTGGGTGAACAGCAGCACAACCCTCTGGTGTCACAGCCACTCCCCCCAGCTTTATGCCAACAGCAAACTTGCTGACAGTGTCTCTGTGCCCTCAGCCAGGTCACTGGTGAATATATTGAACAGTACTGGTCCCAGGACTGGCCCCTGAGGGACTCCACTGTCTAGCTGGAGGCCTGCAGGGAAGCAAGCCTTTAGGAATCAGCTTGGAATCTGCACCAGAACTATTTTGCCAGTAAGAACTGAGAAGGAAGAAAGCCAAAGTGATTTTTTTGAGCTTCACCTACAGCATGGACAGACTCAAACTAGACAAGAATCCATTTGGTTCTTTTATTAGCAGAAGTTAAGAATACAGCAAGTAATAAGATCCCATCTTACATGGAACCATCACCAGAGTCCCCAACCATCAAAACCCCAGAATGTGCTTCATTGCTTCCAACAGTAAGCAATTTTTTAATTTTTTTTTTTAGAAAGAAATATACTCAACAAGGCCACTATTTAAATGGGGAAGGAAAGAAGCTGTAGGTCCTAACTATTCTATGGCAATAACCTGCACACAGAGCAAGCAAGCCTCTGGCTGCTGAGAGTAAGGCATTCAGGTGCCAACCTGGGAAGAGTTCTCAGCAAGAGCTACAGAAATGTGCACAGCTAGGTTGTTTTTATTGGAACACACAAACTTCTGGAACGGAGAGACTGACCGGGGTAAGAAGAGCAGGTGGAGTACTGTGTTGTTTTGTAATAGTTCTGTGCTGTGTAGGACCAGGTTACAATCACCCTTCAAGGAGCGAACGTGGGATGATCCAGGGTGGAGACTGCCACTTCTGCTGGTACTGTTACAGAGGTATCCCGAAGGGGCCTTGCAGACAGCTTGGATCCTGATATGTGCCACGCTTTTCTCACACACCAGCATACCTTCTGCCTGTCCTTGCTGGGGATGCCGGTGCTGTTAGCCCTTACACCCAAGTTAATACTGCTCTTAACTTCATTTTAGTACCACGTATTTAGACCTGTGCCCTCCAGGCATGCAGTGCAGTAACCCTACTGAGAACATGTCCCTCTAAGCTCTCAGGCTCTGATGCTGCACTTCTGTTGGCAGCTGGCCTTGCTCTCAGAGGCTTTACACAGACTCCCTTCGAGGGGTAAAGCCTTCATACCCAGCTGACATTAGAAAGGGATTCTGCTTCTACTTGACCCCCTTAGGCAAACTAACTCCCCCTAAAAGTACTCCCTGATAACCAGGGTATGGATCTTTGCAATCCCCACTTTTCTCTTGAAAGGATGAAAATTCAAACTTGCAGAAATCTCAAACAAAACCAAAGAAAACCCCAATAAAAAAAAACCCTACCCTTTCCCTTCCTGCCATGTGAAATACAGCATTTTGTGAGCTGTTTAACTCATCTGTGAGAGGTAATTGCTCTGAATTTCCAGCTAAACACTCCCCAGCAATACCTGTGCCATGACAAACAAAACGTTCGGGTTTCATCTTACGACTCCCAAAGATTCTCCTTCAAGTCTGGCTCCTGACTGGGCTCCAAAGATCAAGCTACATCCATTACACAAGAGAAGGGTATATGCCTCCCCTCACACAGGAGGTGTGCCTGCTCCACAGCAATCCAACTGCACTCTTGGTTTCAGGTTTAAGGAATGCCAGCAGTCCCACTGCTAAAGCACAGATGGGAAGCAAGCCTAAGGAAAAATTAAAATTTAAGAGAAAGGAATTGCACCAGACTGGCCGTGGACTTCTCTCTTAAAGAGGAAAACCTGCAAACTCCCTTGGCTTGTGGAGCCTGACACAGGAGAAGGTAATGCGCTTGAGGTCCAACTCCAAGTCTTGGAGCACACAGCTTCCTCTTTCCAGTTCACTTCAGCCTCACCTCTGGTTCCCCTCACACGCTCAATTACACTTTAACAAGTGTGTTCCCATCATTTGTTCAGACACACCCGAGCAGGGCTGCCAACGGCAGCCAGTGACTCTTGGAAGCCCTTGGGTACAGGCAGGCACTGCTGGAGCTGGACTGTTTGCCATTACACATGCAGCTATCCCATCATGCTCCAAGCTCTATGCCAGGAATGAGAACAGCTGAACTGTGAGATCTCCACTACCCGAAACCACACGAGCCTGGAAGGCAGCTGTCCCTCATGCTTAGGCAGGGCACAGATGCATCTTTCAAGCTCCTCGAGCAAATAAGCTTTTGTAACACCATCACCTGGATGACAACACGATCAATATCCAGCCTTCATCACCACATGTGTATGTCTACTGCACCTACTCCAAGTGCTGGTCAGGACCCCACATTGCCCAGACTATGCTGGCCAGCAGGAAA
>VWZI01022484.1:138133-162890 GCA_013396835.1 Psilopogon haemacephalus | reverse complement strand
GGGGGGGGAAAAAATAATCTCTAGGGCAAAAATGTTTCACTCCTGGGAATTTTACCTGGTCCTCCTGCAATCCCTTATTTTGTGCAAAATTGAAACAGTGTGTGGTACTTGCATGTTGCATTCTTTACAAAAAACCCCTTTCCCTTCCCCCCCAACCCCCACCCTGTTGTTTAAAACATTTATATAAATTTTATTTAAACAGAAAGTTAGAAATCTTATTTACATTTTTTTTCTCCCAAAAGAGCATCTAAAATCAACTCCCAGACCCTCCAAGAGGATATAAATTTAACCTCTTTTTTTTTCTTAAAGAAAAAAAAAACAAAAACAAACAAAACCAAAAAACCCACAAAATAAAGAAAAGAAAAAAGGAATCTGCTAAGCTATCCCTCCCCCAATTCTACAAATATGGCATTGAACAGAAGCCGATTTGGAAAGGGTCCTCTGTGAGCTCAATCTGTAGATCCCAAGAATAAATTAGGGTTTTCAGAATTTCCTGGTCTTCAAATTGATTCATTCCATTTGCTTGAGGTATAGAATTTATCTGGGTTAGTCAGAATTCCCATGAAGCCCCACACTCCAGCAGCTGAAATTTGTATTCTTCTTAGGTATTGGTTTCGCTAGGCTGCAGGCTTCAGCCGCGCTGGCTTGCGCTGATTTTGGTTACGGCCCCGGGGCTGAAGGCTGAGCTTACTGCATCCCCTCCTCCTCCGTGCAGCCTCCTCCCACCGTGAAGCGGAACTCCTGCAGGTTCGACACCCCGTGGAAGTGCACGAAGGCGCCAGCCACTACAAAGACGTGGAACAGCTGGTGGGAGTGGAACTGTGAAAGAGAAAAGACACTCGCGTTCAGTCGGGCCGCTTGGGGCTCCGGGCGCTGCCCTGCCTCCAGCAACGCCGCATGCACAGCTGAAGGACACAGGAAAGACGAAGCAGTACCTCAAACCGAGCTGTGGATCTCTCTCCTGTCGTTAGCAAATTGCACACACACACACACACACGCACTCCCTTTCCTTCACAGTCCTCTCCAGCAATGCAGACACCGTGTAGATGCTGCTGCTCATTTGTGTGTAAGAACAAGGATCCTGTCAGAGCTCTGAGCCAATTGCTGGAGCAGGACAAGATATAAAACCACTTCCAAAACACACTGGTGGCATATTGATAAAAAAGGGCTGGCTCACACAGGTAAACAGCTGCAAACACTGCTCTGGTCACAAGCAGATTTTGAACGCTGATTGATTCTCCACTGCAGAGAAACGCGGCATTGTTAGACACCTAGAAACAGCCAGAGGTGCCAAATGGACCTCCAGGATGCTATTGACTCTAGCACAGCAGAACAAAAACCAGGAGGAAGCTACAGGACAAATCATGCCCTTGTTAGAAGGGAGCCATACCAATGTAGATAATTCTCCTGAAAACATTCTACAGAAGTGTATTTGCAGGCTCCAGGGGAAGCTTGGGGAAGAGTTGGTGGGACAGTAGTGCTTTTGGAGCACGATTTATCATCCTAACTAGGCTTTGTTTGGCCACTTAAACCAGCCTAGCAAACTGGCACAACCCAGGCTTCATTATTTCTTACAGCCTTCTTCAGGGGCCTTCAATAGGGGAAGTACAGTGGCCTTCCAAAGGTCCTCCTTCCTCTCCCTCCCCTCTCCCTGCTCCACCTTCTTTCTTTACATCTTCTCCACATACTTTGCTGCCCTACAGCCTTCGTGATTCGTTCCCTCATACCAAGTTTTACCCACCCACCCCATTCTGCTTCTGGGCCAGAGATCCCTCCAAAGTCATGTGTCATCTCTATCCAGCACTTTCACCATCTGTACAAGATGAAGAGCCAGATATGGTGAAGAGCTCAGAGAACACATCAAACATCAGAGATCAGAGAAATAACCACGCACTGCTCCACACAGCAGCAAGGTTAAGATGTGTCTGCAAGGTATTGGCAGAAAGGATGGCAAAGGTGCTTACCCATCCATGAAAGACATCTAGTACATGTGCTGGAGGGAATCTGCACACCAGCAATTAACTCAGACCAGCCAGTTTGTGATAACTCAGCACCAGATAAGCTGGGTTTAGAGAGCCCACAGCTGTTTAGCTCCTTAAGACCTTCCAGTGCAGCAGTTTGATATTTTGCAATAAGAAAACATTGATACAACATCCCCCAGGCTGAAGGGGAACCAGCTTTCATGTTGGTCTCCTCATCCAGTCAATTCTGTAGACTCACCCAGATGTCACACTTGCCAGGGAAGAATCTCTCCGGGATGCGGGCAGCATATAGTGCAGCACCAGTGATGTACAGGCATGCCATGAGTGCCAGCCAGCCTATCTGCCCCATTGTGGCTGCTTTCAGGAGCCCCTCAGAGATGACAAAGTGCAGGGTGGGAATAACCCCACTAAGACCCAGACCTAGAAATACTCCTGGGAGGTAAAGAAAACGTGGGAGAGTCAGGATTGAACACAGTGGCGGTAAACGGCGACAACGAAAACACAAAAGCTACGGGAAGGGCAATTCAGTCTTTGCTCAAGCAGCAGAAAGGTGAGAGGTCTCAGAAGGTGGAAGCCACCAGAAATTGTCTAATGGAAAGGGAGTTCAAGAACGTCCAGACTTCCTCGGACCTGACGTTTCTTTGTTATGTTCCCTAGCAGGTAACTGCAAGACTTCATGGTCTGATTCTATCTGTGGGTTTAAGGTGTGCTAAGGGCAGTTGCACGTCTTGGGCTGTAGAGGGCACTAAGGCTACACGAACTGCGTCTCGCTTGGCCGTAGCTCTCCACAGCCAGGCAACAGGGAGACACGGAGACTGTCATCACACTTTGCACATCTCTGTCCTAGCGCCATCTCGGGCTCATCTGATCTGCCACGTAGGAGACTTGCTTTATTATTCATTTCAAACTGAGCACCGAGTACATAAAACTCGTGCAAAAAGCGTGCACGGGGGCAATAATCATAGCATTAGTCAGGGTTGGAAGGAACCACAAGGATCAGCCATTTCCAACCCCCGCTGCCATGCCCAGGGACACCCTACATCAGGCTACATCAGGCTGCCCACAGCCTCAACCAGCCTGGCTGCAAACACCTCCAGGGATGTGGCCCCAAACACCTCCCTGGGCAACCCATTCCAGCCTCTCACCACTCTCACGCTCAACAACTTCCTCCTCACATGCAGTCTGAATCTCCCCACCTCCTGCTTTGCTCCATTCCCCCTAGTCCTCTCACTCCCTGAAGGCCTAAAAGGTGTCTCCCCAGCTTTTCTGTAGGCCTCTTTCAGATCCTGGAAGGCCACAAGAAGGTCACCTGGGAGCCTCCTCTTCTCCAGACTCAACAGCCCCAACTCTTTCAGTCTCTCCTCATAGCAGAGATGCTTCAGCCCTCTGAGCATCCTCATGGCCCTTCTCTGGACACACTCTGGCATCTCCACATCCCTCTTGTCCCAGGGGCTCCAGAACAGGATGCAGTACTCCAGGTGGGGGTCTCACCAGAGCAGAGCAGAGCGGGGAGAATCACCTCCCTTGACCTGCTGGCCACACTTTTCCTGATGCAGCCCAGGATCATGTCACAGCCCTTAGTGTAAGTTTGGAAGGCTGATCTCTCTGATGCTACACCCAAGAAATCTAGACTTACTGTAGACAGCATGTGCAGGTTAAGGAACAACATACGCCCAGCTGTGTGCACCTTCCACAGCTGTCCCCTAAAACTTTCTCTTGCTTCATACCTCAGAATTTGAAATCAAATCTGGTTTTGTTGTATTGATTGAAAAACTGGGCACTGTTTTAAATGTGTCTGTTATCCAGGCAAATCGTTCAGACTAATTCAATCATTCACAGGATCACAGGATGTTAGGGTTTGGAAGGGACCCCATTCAATGATTTGCTAAGTGCCTGAGCCTAGTATTACAAACCCAAGACAAACATACACGCACCAAGCAGTCAGTCATTTTTTGAGAGAGCAAAGTTGCTAGGCTAGCTACAAACACTCCACACCATCTTCCCTACTTGCCTGTGTTATTATGCAGACCAGTAATGCACTTCCAGGACTGCACCAGCCTTTATCTGTGCATTCAAGTGGCTATAACACATGCTGAAAGAAACCCCATCAAGTCCCAGTCCAAGAACATTTGTTCTCTATAAAATTAAGCTCTTTTAAATCTTCTCCAGACAGTTATTCAAAGTGGCAAGCAGGAATGAAGAATGTCAGCCAAGAAGACAATGAACTTCAGGCCTTACCTGCCCTTACACCCCGATATTCAGGGGTTGCAAACATGTCCCATTGTGAGACAATTATGGCTGCGATGCCCAGGACACAAATCACAATCAAGTAGATGAAGCAGGGCTGAGGGTTGCAGTAGAAGGAGTAGTAGAGCCAGGGTACAAAGCTGCCCATTATGAGAAGTGCAATGCCAGAATAATCCAACCTAGACGGAAAGAAAATTCAGTTTCTAACACACACACACACAAATTTTGGACCAACAAGTCTCTAGATCAACTGTCTACTTCTCGCTGCAAAATTAAGTTACTCTCACTATTACAACTCACTTCCAGTCGGCAACTGATGCCCTCCTACAGGAACAGACAGACAGTTAGCAATGCCAGTTTGCAGTCACCACCACTGAGTAACCTTTAGAGCAAAGTTTTTTTTTATGGAAACTCAGATTAAAGCTTCAGAAGAGGAAAACTGAAAAATCATCAGCACGAGAGTCTTCCGAACACAAAAATGGGACACAGCCAACACAAACGCTTCAGTATCTGATGAGGAAGAGTGAGTTAGGCATCAGATTAAATGGCCACTGGAGAATAATGTCACCATTTTTCAACAACACTGTTCTACCAGTGGTGGTAAAAAAAAAAAAAAGAGCTTCCAGTGTCTTTGCTGTTTACCACAGCCTGACAAAATACTTCTGCAGAAGATGATGGGAGTTAGTTTTTCAGTAAGGGATTTTAGGTGCTGCATTACTTTAGAGATGGTCTTGCAGATGGCACAATCCTAGGCTGAGCAATTTTCAAGACTACAATGTATATACCAGCCAGCCAAAAGGGAGTGTAGAATGGAACCGAAAGGCCAAGATGCCTCAACTGTGGAGCTGTCTTAAGATTCAAAGTTACTCAAAACAGTTAAAATGACAAGAAGTGACAGTTGCATTAAAAATTCCAAGTCCTGCAACTAAGCTCTAGGTGCATTACTTACAGCAGCAGGATGCATCTGCAGAACACAAAGGAGCACCAAGAGTAAAATGACAGCACAAACCCCCATGCTGAAACAATCATTAGAAAAAGCTGCACTGAATCTCTTCTCAACTCTATTCTAAATCACAGGCAGTCACGCAGACAGCAACTCTCAGACTACAGCTCCAGCCATAAACCCCCAACCCTGTTTCCCCACCTGGTTCCTATTTGTCCTACCTTGTTCCCTTAGGCACTTACTTGGAGAAGAGCCGGGACACACCTTCTGAGTGGCAATAAACTGTGTGGAAAAGCCATGAGAAGGAGAGGCAGAGTATGGCTCCCAAGAAGAATAATCCAACCACCACTTTCTCCTGCACAGGTGCTACAAAGGACATGTTTGGCCGGAACATGTAGAAGATTCCCAGACAAAGGAAGAACACACATCCTGAAAACCAGCAATGCAGAAAGGTGTCAAACTCACGCACACCAGAAGCTCTTCCTTCTACAGGAGTGACTTTAATGTACCAGAACACTAACCAAGGGAGCCACATGACAGTCATCAGTACACAGGCAGAATGAAGTCTGCCCTATGCCACTGTAGTGGTTTAGCAGTTACATGCCCCACCACCTTTATAAACCCCGGCTAAGACTCAGAAAACACTGGAAGTTAATAAATGAAGCTTTATATTTACAGCAATGCACAATATACAAGCAAATATTTACAAGATATAGCAGATATTTAGAGATATATACAGTGAAAAGGTAATACAGACACCACACCCTTCCCAGAGACCAAAATCCCCAAGAGAGGGTAACCAAACAGCCCCTACCACCTTTCCCCCCTTCCCCAGTCTTATCTCACCACCTGTTGATGCTGCAGATAAGCTGAAGTAGATTGGCCAGAGAGATTCATGGTAGGAGAAAAGTTAGTAATTTTACTCTGAATTAGCTAGACAAAGAGACAAAAGAGAAGCAGCCACAGCACCGAACAGACAGAAGCCGTCTCCTAATCTGATTGTTTTCAGAACAGTTCTTAAAAGCAACTTTTTTTTTCTTTCTCAGCAAAATTCAGTGAAGTGACACACTGTGTTTATCTCTCTCAGCCAATAGTCTNATATAGCAGATATTTAGAGATATATACAGTGAAAAGGTAATACAGACACCACACCCTTCCCAGAGACCAAAATCCCCAAGAGAGGGTAACCAAACAGCCCCTACCACCTTTCCCCCCTTCCCCAGTCTTATCTCACCACCTGTTGATGCTGCAGATAAGCTGAAGTAGATTGGCCAGAGAGATTCATGGTAGGAGAAAAGTTAGTAATTTTACTCTGAATTAGCTAGACAAAGAGACAAAAGAGAAGCAGCCACAGCACCGAACAGACAGAAGCCGTCTCCTAATCTGATTGTTTTCAGAACAGTTCTTAAAAGCAACTTTTTTTTTCTTTCTCAGCAAAATTCAGTGAAGTGACACACTGTGTTTATCTCTCTCAGCCAATAGTCTAATTTCTCACTCAAATCCTCCAATTAGCTCAAACCAACACAGCCACTTACTCATTACAACTGCTTTTCTGTCTCAGACTGATGCAATACAAACCTGCACGGACTCTGTGTGTTTCAGCTATTTTGCAAGGTGCCTAACAACTAGTTGGATATGCTAGAACAACAAAAACATCTCTTGCAAGACACAAAAAAGATAAAGGGCATAGTTCAAAGAAATCCTTTCCTTCCAAGGCTCCTTACAAACCAGAAACCACTCAGAGAAGCTGTGCTGGTTTGAGGCTAACTGGAGAATTTTTATGAGAAATGAGATTACAAGCTGAGAAAGAAAAACAACATTGTGTCTACTCCACTCATAGGTTGGCTGAGATGTTTAAGAGTAAAAATCAAAACATAGATAAGACAATGTGTATGCGTGTGTGTGTGTGAGTTGTGTGGCTACTCTGGCTGTTGCATCTCTCTCTCCCTGCCTTCTAGCTGGATCTGTGTAACTCCACTAACCAGTTTCCTACATCTTAACCCCTCCTGGCCCATCTTCCTCGCTTACCTGGCACGTAAGGCAGATACTGGGATAAGATTGGGTAGTGGGGGGAAGGTGGTAGGGTGGCTGGGAACCCCTCTTGGGGACTCTGGTCTCTGGAAGGGTTGTGGTGTTTCTGTATTACATTTTTACTGTATATATCTAAATATCTGTAACATATTGTAAATATCTGCTTGTATATTGTGCAAAGCTGTAAACATAAAGCTTCATTTACTAACTTCCAGCTGGCTGAGTCTAGCCTGGATTATTTCATAAATTGTGGGGGGGGGGAGGTGTAACTGCCAAACCACCACACAAGTTGCCCCTGAAGTGTGTTCCAGTGTCGAGAGACAATCTCAACTAACAACTGCACACTTACAAAAAATAATTGCTACCAGGAATTTTTAATTCAAATTAAGGAAGTCCCATCCAGCTTTAGAGAGACAAAATTAGCAGAGGGATAACAAGCTGTTCATTTAGCAGGTTGTGAGTGGAATGGTAATGCTGACTGCCCCACACCCCTTGCTAGCTTGCTCAAAGAAAGAGAATAATGAAGGCAGTTAGCATTAGAGCAAATTGAAAGTACCTAACAGATGTGTCCAGATGTTACCAGTCTCTGTGTGTATTCTGAAGATACTCTTGAAACAAGCCCGGAAAGAAGGCATGGGTGGTCTATGTCCATGCAGCAGGTAGTCATTGTCCTTCAGCCAGTCAGGCAGCACATCGTGGGGGATGACTCTCCATCGGCCCTCCCATACCTGTGAGTTAGCAGATTGGAGTTAAGTACAGGGAACCGAGTTCCAGTGATGGATAGCAAAAGTCAGAACGCCCAGTAAGTGTCAATCTAGGAGTACATTACACAGAAAAGGGCTGATGAGACATCTCCTGGGAAAAGTCTTCACATCTGAAAGGTAACGCTTATGTCACTGTTCCCTGGTCAAAACAGCTACACCACCACAGAAAGAAATGTTCCAGTGTTCCATTGACTAGAAGAGCTAGTGGGTCTTTTCCTGCTAGTCAAGGGAAAGCATTTAATTCATGTTCTGTTACTTTCATACCATCTTGTCAAAGACACCTACACACCTAGTTCACTCCAAGAACTAAATAAGAGCCTTTTCTTCCAAGCACAAGCCAACTTGATTATACACCTGCCAATCTTCCAAGCACAAGCCAACATGATTATACAACTGCCTGTTGGAGAGAGTGCAGAGGAGGGCCAGGAAGATGATCAGAGGGCTGCAGCAGCTCTGCTATGAGGACAGGCTGAGAGAGTTGGGGCTTTTCAGCCTGGAGAAGAGAAGGCTTCCAGGAGACCTTATAGTAGCCTTCCAATATCTAAAGGGGGCCTACAGGAGGGCTGGGGAGGGACTATTCACAAGGTCTTGTAATGACAGGATGAGGGGGAATGGGTTTAAACTGGCAGAGGGGAGATTTAAATGGGATGTTAGGAGGAAGTTGTTTGCAGTGAGGGTGGTGAGACACTGGCACAGGTTGCCCAGGGAGGTTGTGGCTGGTCCCTNCTTTGAGGTCTCTTCCAACCTATGCCATTCTATGACTCTATAATTCCATGGTTCAGGTCAGTCTAGCAAAAAAAAAAAAAAAACAAAAAAAACTACCCATCAGCACCAGTATGGGCCAGAAAGCACCAAATGGCCAAGAGTTCAGTGAGAAGCATTCAATCCCTTATCCCTTATTTAATTTCCTTATTGGAAATTAAAAAAAAAAAAACCAAACAGTGTCAGATCAGTTAAGGCAACAGATCCACGACTCCTAATTCCGTTAAGTTTTCTTCTTTAAAAGGGAGAGTGTTAAGTGCACACATCTGTTCTTGCAGCTGGTTCCAAGAGTGTGCACAGGTGTTCTGCAGCAACACAAGACACACGTGGTCCTCAGTCTGGCGTCAGGAGCAAGCACTGCCAAGCAGAAGGTTATCAGGGAATTGGTTTATGTACCGGGGTTGATTCTGCAGCGTTCCTTGGACTGGTCAGCTGGTTAGTAAGACAGCAGCGAGACTGAAGGATCCTGAAACACTAAGTTTAGAAAGCTACATTCTTATTTCAGTTTCAGCAACATGAGCCCAGAATTTTTAACATTAATTCTCCACACTCCTTCAACGGAAGGAAAGAAGGGAAAAAAAAAAAAAAAAAAAAAGGGAAACTAAAGCAGGATAATCAACCTGATTAAAGACTGGGTTCTTAAATACATTACAGGAGAACATAATTGGTTTACTCCACGAATCAACTGAGGTAGGAACAGCAGGAAAAAATTCATTTTACACAGTCTGCACTGCGTAACATCTAAAAGGGAGAAAGTTGCATATTAAAAAAAAAACACCCAAACAGGCCACAAAGCCAATTAACTGATTAAAAAATACCCCCACAAGCCTCACACAAAAGATGACCAAGTAACTAGGGTGGCTCTGTAAAAAAAAAAAAAAAATCAGGTAGTACTTAAAGGCAGCAGGAGTGAGTGTAGAAAGGAGCAGCACTCCTTCTACCACAAAAGGAGGGCCCAGGCACTGATATGGCCCCATGGCTCTGACGAGTAACAACAGTTGAGCCAAGGTCAGCAGTTACACAACCTAACATGGATTTATTTAGATGCAGTTTCATCACAGCCTCCTTTTCATTTCAGTTAAGGGATAAATCTTGTTCTACAATGGATGCAAATGGTGCTGGAAACAAAATATCTGCTGGAAAAAAATGCCCTTGTAAAAGTTTCCTTGAAGCAGAAGGTTTTTATTCTGCTTTGCACTCACAGGTATGAAGAAACCTGTAAAAAATGCCCTTGTAAATGAAGTTTCCTTGAAGCAGAAGGTTGCTATTTTGCTTTGCACTCACAGATATGAATAAATCTGTAAAAAATGCCCTTATAAAAGAAGCTTCCTTGAAGCAGAAGGTTTCTATTCTGCTTTGCACTCAAAGGTGTTTCTCAGGAGAGATTCCTCAGTTGTCCCATCAACTTTAGGGTCTCATTTGTATTCCCTGTTGTTCCACATTTTACAAATTATTAATCTATGACAGACTGAGATCCTGAGAAGCTGCTGTGTTACTAATTAGAACAAGACATGTCCATTTAGGGCTGGTGTGTACCTGTCTCTCCCACCTTAGCAGCACAATTGCTGCAAGTACAGTCTGTTGCCCACTAGAGCTTACTGACAAAGAAAACTGCTTCAGCAGTTGCCTCGTGCCCTTACCTTACACACAAATTCTTCCATTCTCTCCATAGCATGGTGGGCTTGTAGAAGAGGGGACATACCCATAAAGCCTTCATCTTCTTGAGGTGACTCATCGTTGTGTTTATTCTCTTCAGAACACTGTGGGGGGAAGAGGGGAAAAAAAAAGAGAAAATGTTTTGTAGAAAGGTGAACAGAGAAAGGCAACATTAGCCATACAAAGCTACGATTTGAGGTCTTGGAAAACAAAGAACCTCTCTTCCCTTGGACAGCACTGGAGGAGGAATTAAAAAAGAATCAGCAGAGGAAAGCTGCTGAGGTGTCTGAGAACAGCTCATATGGCTTGTCCATTCTGCACAGGCTCCCAGCAGGTTAGAGAAGAACATTGCTTGCTTCCAAAGTTACACTCCAAGTCTGAGGCTTGCAGCCTGCCCACACCTAGGGAAGGATTACTTCCTACGTTTCAGTATCATTGTGCCTTCCTGGATGCCTCTGCAACATGTCTGACAAGAAGAGCCAAGAAGAGGAATCCATTGACCTCACTGTGAATGCTCCAACCTCAAGTTTTAGTTTTAATCTGAAGATCTCTCCTGTTTATCTGACTCTGCTGTTCAGCTGGTAACTCAAGAGTGGACATTTGACTTTCAACGCATTTCAGAAACTAACATGAAACTTTTGCCAGTTTGGCCAGTTAGCCAAAGAAAGCAGTAACAGAGGTCAGACCTTCAAACAAAATTCAAGTAGTGAAAAGCATCCATATTCCCAGGCTGTACCAAAAGATAAAACCAAAAGAAAACACTGAGCCTGGACATTCAGCTGATATATACCACTAATATCTTCACTGGAACAAGGTTTGGTAGTTTTCTACCCTAGATTGACTTATAAATTCATCTACATACAACCTACTCTAGCTTTCCATCTTGGAAAACATCCAAAAACCATAAGGGAAGGGATGCAAAAGTTCTGCATTCCTGTTTGCCTGCTACAATGCTCAAGGCCCATCAGAGCCACCATTCTATGCTTTGGCTTCCAGGATGAACCTTTTGTTCCCTCTAGACTTGAAGAAGGAAGTTGTTAAGCACCTTAGGACCAAGCCAAGAAACACCCACAAACTGTATGGAGACTCCATATTACAGGTCACAGAAACATCCTGTTGGAAGAGACCTGCAAGCTCCTCCAGTCTAACTTTCCACCCAACACTGAAGGGTCAACACTAAACCATGTTCCTAAGTGCCAGCTCCACAGGCTGCTAAAACACCTCCAGGGATGGGGACTTCAGCACTGCCTTAACCAGACCATTACAAGGTGTGAGAACCCTCTCTGGCAAGAAATAGTCCCTAGCATCCAGCCTGAACCTCCCTTGCTGCAACTTGGAACCATCTCTTCTGCTCCTATCCCTTGCCACCAAGCAGCAGAGGCTGCCCCCTCCTTGCTCCACTTCCCTTCAGGGAGCTGTAGAGAGCAATGAGGTCTGCCCTCAGCCTCATCTTCTCCAGCCTGAACACCTCCAGCTCCCACAGCCCCTCCAGCCCCAGGCTGGATGAGGCTCTGCCCAGCCTAATCTAGGGTAGGGTGTCCCTGGCCATGGCAGGGGAGTTGGAACTAGATGGTCCTTCTGGTCCCTTCCAACCCTGACTGATTCTATGATTCCTCATAGCCCAGGTGCTCCAGGCCCTTCTCCAGCCTCCTTGCCCTTCTCTGGACATGCTCCAGCCCCTCAATGTCCTTCCCAGAGTGAGGGGCCCAGAACTGAACACAACACTCAAGGTGTGGCCTCAGCAGTGCTGAGCACAGATTCTCCAACCCACCCACCTCACCTCCCCACTGGAGCAGGACCATAGAATCTAGCACAGGTCACACAGGAATGCATCCAGATGGGCCTGGAAAGTCTCCAGAGAAGGAGGTTCCACAACATCTTTGGGGAGACTCTTCCAATGCACTGTGTCCCTGCTGGTCACAGCATTTCTGATTCAAGCCAGGATGCCATTGCCTTTCTTAGCCAGGTCACAACACATTCTCCTCCTATTCCCCTATCAAGGTTAACAAGTTTAAATATCAAGATTACTTACCAGCAATGCCATCCAAAGTAGCTGACAATCTAGAATATCACCTCATATGCTTTATCAATGAATTATGATCAGTAATGCACACGTTAATGGCCGAGATCAGACACGGCTCCGCATTTGCCCTACACTGCAAGACTGCTTACATCTACGCCTAACTATTTCTGTCACCAAGTTCACAGAACAAGCTGCATAGAACATCTGACTTGCAATAAATCAAAGAGGCTTCCAAACTACAACGAGCTACCCAAATCATTCAGTATTTTTGGTTTTAAAGAAAAAGCTGACATGCTAAGACTTGCTTTGGTACCAGAGGCTTGCAGTAGGCACAGAAGCTTCACCTTTCAAAGACTCACCACATAGTTTTTGAGCAATTTTTGCTTACCCAGAGTTCAGATCTCTGCTAGGTGATCACAGAATGGTTTAGGTTGGAAGGGACCTCAAAGATCATCCAGTTCCAACCCCCCCACCACCACAGGTAGGGACACCTCCCACTAGAACAGGTCGCTCACGGCCTCACATTCTTCACGCTTTGTGTATGAACCTCTCATTTGTCACCCTAGGACAACCTGATTGACTAAATAAATCTTTGCACATAATAACGTATGCCCCTTGTACTGCCCACTTGTCTTCATTTACCATTCCAGCCAATGTTCCTACTGAGGAAGTGTGGGCAAGGATTTAATATTTTACAGCAGCTGATTGATATAAATATTGATTATAGAATCAGTCAGGGTTGGAAGGGACCACAACGATCATCTTGCCCCAACCCCCCTGCCATGCCCAGGGACACCCTACCCTACATCAGGCCACCCACAGCCTCAACCAGCCTGGCTGCAAACACCTCCAGGGATGTGGCCCCAAACACCTCCCTGGGCAACCCATTCCAGCCTCTCACCACTCTCATGCTCAACAACTTCCTCCTCACATCCACTCTCAATCTCCCCACCTCCAGTTTTGCTCCATTCCCCCTAGTCCTTTCACTCCCTGATAGCCTCAAAAGTCCCTCCCCAGCTTTTCTGTAGGCCCCCTTCAGATCCTGGAAGGCCACAAGAAGGTCACCTCAGAGCCTCCTCCAGACTCAACAGCCCCAACTCTTCCAGTCTGTTCTCAGGTGCTGCAGCCCTTGGAGCATCCTCATGGCCCTTCTCTGAACAAACTCCAGCATCTCCACATCCCTCTTGTCCCAGGGGCTCCAGAACTGGATGCAGTACTCCAGGTGGGGCCTCACCAGGGCAGAGTAGAGGGGAAGAATCACCTCCCTATTCCTGCTGGCCACACTTCTCCTGATGCAGCCCAGGCTCTGCTTGCCTTTCTGGGCTGCAAGTGCACACTGCTGCCTCATCTTGAGCTTCTCCTCCACCAGCATCCTCAAGTCCCTCTCCTCAGGGCTGCTCTCCACCTTGTCACTGCCCACAGCTCTAGCCACATCCTACATCAGTACCAGCCAGCATTAAATACTCTCTCACTGCCTAGAGTATTCCATTAATTCTATTAAGAAAGGCATCAGGTGACACCAAGATGTAAACAGGGTTAATGTCCTTCTAAAAGAGGCACACATCCTGTTGTGGGACCAGAAAGCCTATTAATAAAAGATAACTTCAGGTTCATTCTGACTCAAGAACATTCACTGACATTACTTCTTGCACTCTCCACTGTACTGCCTTTTTCTACTAATGCATCACTCTGCTTAGGATTCTCAGTTTTCAGTACTATGAATAATTAATTCAAGGTCATAGCCACATAAAATGGATTGAGTTGGACTAGATGATCTTTGAAAGGCCTTCCAAGCTCCCTACAATGGAAACATGGGTAAGACTTATTTTTTTTTATGATGATCTGCCAACTTTGCAAACTACAGAAATGTTCATTTTCCCAGAACGTGCCCTACAAGAGAGCAAGGCTGGTGCCTAAGTTCCAGTGTGCTGGACACAAGCAGCGCTGCTACGCCTTTCAGTTACCTGAGAACCCCCTCCCTCAGCACTGCAAAACGATCATCTGGAATGAGATGAACAAATTAGTTACCTTCAAGTTACAAAACTGGGTTGACTGAAGGAGAAAAATTTTCCTCACACAATCAAAGCCTTTATTCATTTGCAGTCTGCCCAGTGACTCAAAGCCAAAAGATCATAGAATGGTTTAGGTTGGAAGAGACCTCAAAGATCATCCAGTTCAAACCCCCCTGTGCCATAGGCAGGGACATCTCCCACTAGAACAGGTCATCCAAGGTTTTGTCCAACCTGGCCTTGAACGCTTCCAAGGAGGGAGCAGCCACAACCTCCCTGGGCAACCTGTGCCAGTAACTCACCACCCTCACTGGAAAGAACTTCCTCCTAACATCCCGTTTAAATCTCCCCTCTGCCAGTTTCAACCCATTCCCCCTTGTCCTGTCTGTATTGGGTTTAAGCCAGCTACCCCTGATCCCAAAAGCCCAATAAATACTCAATCTGATTTGGAAGTTAAAAAAGTATAAAACTTTAACAATAAATAGGAGGGAAAAGGGTTATTTATGGAAGGTGGGAGGAAAGGGGAACCAGAATGCAGGGTAGGGGGAATGAGGGAAAAAAAAAATACAGAAGCTGGGGAGAAGGGGGAAAAGGGGGCAACAAAAATACAAATACAACCCTTAGAAAGCAATTGAGTCCAAAGGCTGAGATGGATGGTTTTGATGTTGGAGGAAGGTAGGATGTAGGAATTTGATGGTGAAAAGCAGTTAGTCCAAGTTCCAAATAACAATGGTGGTGCTCTCCACATGTTGGCAGAGAGCACCTCATGGTCTGGCAGCAGAGAGCAGTGAAGAGTTGCTCAGGCAGTCAGGAGGAGAAGTGGAGAGAGAAGAGAAGCTGTCTCCCCTTTTTATAGCCAGGTCCTAGCAGCAAGTGGGAGTGGCTAACCATGACACCTGGGAAAAGTCAGACCACCCCTTGGGAGGAGCCAGAAGGCTCCCAGGTGGGCTTAACCCTTTACACTGTCATTACAAGACATTGATGCTCAACTCCTCCTTCTTGATACACTCTCATTTCTAGAATGATGGGAAGGCTTACGTTTCAGCAGACTCTAAGGCCTGAAGAGCACAGCTGTTTATGAAATAGTCCTAAGCCTTTGCATTTTGGCAATGTGCATACAAACAAATCATTACTGAGCTTCTTTTAATGATAAAAGTAATTTGCAGAATGAACCAGGTTGGAAAAGACCTCCAGGATCATCAGATCATATACAGCCTAGATTACCACCATAAAATGGAATTGATTTTACTATCTCCCTTCCTGCCATTAAACTACAAAGTTAGCACTCAAGGGAAATAAAAAAACAGCTCAGCTTCTTAAATCCTTTTTTGGCTAAGGAGGTAAAGTGAGGTCCATTCTGGAACATCCATCCTCTCTCAACTCGGAGAAGACTGAGAGGGAAACATGATCAATGTCTATGATATAAAGGTCTATTGACCTTCTTGTGGCCTTCCGGTATCCAAAAGGGGTCTACAGAAAAGCTGGGGAGGGACTTTTGAGGCTATCAGGGAGTGAAAGGACTAGGGGGAATGGAGCAAAGTTGGAGGTCTAGAGATTCAGATTGGATGTGAGGAGGAAGTTGTTGAGCATGAGAGTGGTGAGAGCCTGGAATGGGTTGCCCAGGGAGGTGTTTGGGGCCAGATCCCTGGAGGTGTTTGCAGCCAGGCTGGCTGAGGCTGTGGGCAGCCTGATGTAGGGTAGGGTCTCCCTGGGAATGGCAGGGGGGTTGGGGCAAGATGATCCTTGTGGTCCCTTCCAACCCTGATTGATTCTGTGATTCTATGAATAGCTGAGGGCTGGGGGTCAGGAAGGAAGGGACAGGGACAGCCTCTGCTCACTTGTGCCCCGGCATAGGACAAGGGGCAAGGGATGGATACTGCAGCACAAGAAGTTCCAGCTCACCATGAGGAGGAACTTTTTGACTGGAAGGGTCCCAGAGCACTGGCACAGGCTGCCCAGAGAGGTTGTGGAGTCTCCTCCTTTGGAGCCTTTCCAGCCCTGTCTGGATGTGTTCCTGTGTGACCTGTGCTAGATTCTCTGGTCCTGCTCTGGCAGGGGACCTTGGACTGGAAGATCTCCAGAGGTCCCCTAACATCCTGTAATAGCAAATATGGGCTTATAGAAGAAATGGATGGGATAACCTTTGGAGGTCCACTCCAACCCAGAGCATTCTATGATTTTATGATCCTGAATCAAGTGCTTCCAGAATAATTTTTTTTTGCCTTTGTGCTTTCTGAATCATTGGTCAAAAGAACTTTCACTCTGCTATGCTTCAGATGCTTTTTACACCATCTAATTTACTTCTTGTCTTTTAAAAGCAGTCTCAAAATTTCATCAAATAGTGCTATGAAAGATACTCTAAAAGACTCCTAATATTTAACTACATACCCTCATCATTTGTAACAAGCTACCTCATTGCAGTCATCAGCTGTCATTCTTCTGCTGCACACGTGCAGCAATGCCTATAATCAGGCTTATACAAAGCAGAAATGGTGGTTTCTGTGTATCTACACTCTAGAAGGTCTGGACTCTCATTCCTATGGAAATGCTAAACAATCCTTTCAATTTTCATTTCACACTCTTTGCCAATTCAGAGAATCTTAAAGCTACGCAGATATAAATGCATCCTAAGTTGAGAAACGGTACCAGAGAATAATTAGTACCAGAAGAAAAAAAAATTAGTTTTACTGGTTTATCCATATTCACTTCAGTTTGGGAAGTTTTAATCAGTTTTTTTGCTTGTTTGTTTTGTTTGGGTTTTTTTAAATAAACAATATACCAGAAGGAAAAAAAAAAAAAAAGGCAGAAATTAGGCTTACATATATCACATTGTACAGAGACCCAGGAAACACACTTCCAGGGACAAATTATCATCTAAACAAGAACTTGAGAGTGTACTTCAGTTCAGATGTAAAGGTTTAATACCCAATTGCACAGTGCCTGTCATTAAATTTAATGACAGGACAAAGGGTAATGGGTTTAAACTGGCAGAGGGGAGATTGAAACTGGATGTCAGGAGGAAGTTCTTCAGAGTGAGGGTGGCGAGACACTGGCACAGGTTGCCCAGGGAGGTTGTGGCTACTCCCTCACTGGAGGTGTTCAAGACCAGGTTGGATGAGGCCTTGAGTGACCTGTTCTAGTGGGAGGTGTCCCTGCCTATGGCAGGGGATTGCAACGAGATGATTTTTGAGGTCCCTTCAAACCTAAACCATTCCGTGGTTGCATAATCCTACGTAAGTTTACTTTAGCATCAAAATCTCACTTTCTTATAGCACTGGTACAAGAATTAACAAAAAAAACCCAATTCTCATTTAGTTGTCAGAGGGCTGGAGCATGTCTCTTATGAGCACAGGTTGAGAGAATTGGAGCTATTCAGTCTGGGGAAGAGAAGGTTCCCAGGAGACCTTATTGTGGCCTTCCAGTATCAGAAGGGGTCTACAATAAAGCTGGGGAGGGACTTTTTAGGGTGTCAGGTAGTGATAGCTCTAGGGGGAATGGATCCAAGCTAGAGGAGGGCAGATTTGGATTGTAGGTTAGGAAGAAGTTCTTCAGCATAAGCGTGGTGAGAGCATGGAACAGGTTACCCAGGGAGGTGGTGGAAGCCTCATTTCTGGATGTTTTTTTAAGCCAAGCTGGATGTGGCTCTGGGCAACCTGATCCAGTGTGAGGTGTCCCTGCCCATGGCAAGGGGGTTGGATCCTTGAGGCCCCTTCCAACCCTGACAATTCTGTGGCAGCTGTGTGGTAGTCACTTCAGTAGCCAGTCAAGAGATACTTGTTTGACTCTGGCAGCCTTGGAAAGCACAACAGCCAAAGCACTTTGCAGTCTGTGCTAGTTTGAACTAATTGGGGGATCTGAATGAGAAATTAGTCTATAGGCTGAGAAAGGGAAACATTCCAGTGCCTCCTTCAGACACTCATTTACTGAAATGGTATAAAGTTAGAATCAACACAAAAATCAGACAGACTGCTTCAAGCCAGGCTGGCTGCTGCATCTTTCTCCCCACTTTCTTAGCTGGATCTGAATAATTCACTAACTACTTTCCTGCTCCTGATCCCTCTGGCAGACAGATGGTGAGATAAGATTGGGAAGTGGGAGGAAGGTGGTAGGGTAGTTGGAAACCCCTCTTAGGCACTCTGATCTCTGGGAGGGCTGTGGTGTTTCTGTATTACCTTTTCACTGTCTATATCTGTAAATAGCTGTTATATATTGTAAATATCTGCTTGTATATTGTGCANGGGGGGGGAGGAGGCAGGGAACTGCTGAACCACCACACAGTCATAAACAATCAAAATGAATTGGCACTCAGCTGAGGCTTCTGAATCACTTTGCATAATAATCTGTTTGGCACTAATCACTTGGTGTCATTCCATTACTGGAGTGCCTCAGTTGCCTGAATGCAGTCCAGAAAAGTCAGCTCATGGAGCCAAAGACCTGTTACAGAGAAAACTGCAGTAAAACTTGCTCTAGAAAATGTAATAAATTTCTCTTACAGCTTGTCCTTCTCACACAGATTAACAGGTTTCATACTATCACTCTCAGCTCTGTTAATGGACACACTGTTTTTTGCTGCCCTTACCATGGGAAAGTCTGCCAGAATTCAAAGTCACAATGGGAGAAAAAGATTCCAGACAACCTCAGGGTCAGAGTGCATCGGAAGAAAGTCTCCCCAAAGAGGTTGTGGAGCCTCCTTCTCTGGAAACTTTCCAGGCCCATCTGGATGCATTCCTGTGTGACCTGTGCTAGATTCTATGGTCCTGCTCCAGCAGGGAGGTGGGGTGGGTTGGACTTCATAGAATTAGTCAGGGTCGGAAGGGACCACAAGGATCATCTAGTTCCAAATCCCTTGACATGGGCAAGGACACTCTACCCTAGATCAGGCTGCCCACAGCCTCAACCAGCCTGGCTTGCAAACACCTTCAGGGATCTGGCCCCAACTACCTCCCTGGGCAACCCATTCCAGCCTCTCACCACTCTTCATCTCTTCTGACCCTTAAGATCCTGTGAACCTTTTCTCAGTTTTGAGAAAGCAGTGATCTCTGGACTTTAGATGGTGAAAGTGTAGTTTCTTGAGGTCTGGCCTGCAGTTCCTCTTTGTCAGTTTGAAGAGCCATAGAAAATGTGAGAGCTTGCACTTACACAGGTGACAAGCAAGCTCTTATTATCACTGCAGACTCCAAATTTGCTAGGAAAGGTCAATCCGCGCTCATTAGACTGCACAAACCAGCATAAAGCAGACTTGAATGAAGTTGCCTAAGAAACTCACCCTACTAAAAGTGGTCCTCTTCTCCCTCATCCCCACCTTCCTTTACACCAATCCTGGCACAGCTCTGTTCCTTGGATTGATCAGCTGACACATGCTGGGCCACCAGGATGATCAGAGGGCTGCAGCACCTCTGCTGTGAGCACAGACTGAAAGAGTTGGGACTGTTCAGTCTGGAGAAGAGAAGGCTCCCAGGTGACCTTCTTGTGGACTTCCAGGATCTGAAGGGGGCCTACAGAAAAGCTGGGGAGGGACTTTTTAGGCTACCAGGGAGTGAAAGGACTAGGGGGAATGGAGAAAAGCTGGAGGTGGGGAGATTCAGACTGGATGTGAGGAGGCAGTTGTTGAGCATGAGAGTGGTGAGAGCCTGGAATGGGTTGCCCAGGGAGGTGGTTGAGGCCAATGCCCTGGAGGTGTTTGCAGCCAGGCTGGCTGAGGCTGTGGGCAGCCTGATGTAGGGTAGGGTGTCCCTGGGCATGGCAGGGGGGTTGGAAATGGCTGATCCTTGTGGTCCCTTCCAACCCTGACTGATTCTATGATACTAATTACTCATATTTTCGCCAGAGGAGTTTCCTCTCAGATAAAGTTGGTTCAGAAAAGCAAGCCTTAAGGAACTCAAGCCAGCACAAAGGGAGCATCAACTGCCATCCTACTGAGATCCTCTACAGAATATGTTATGTGACTCGTGTGCATGGGCAAGTTTGGTTTTGACACGTATCAGTTGGCCACCAAATAAACAAGGTAACATTGAGCAGTTAGACAAGAGCCTAAGAACCTAGCAAAGCATATTTAAGGAATGTTCAAGTGATGATCATTTCGACAGGCTGCTGTATCCTCAAAGCTTGCAGCAGCTTTCAGGACTGCATGTTCAGAAATCTGACATTTTTAACTGGTTCCATGTATGGGCTTTGATGCAGAGCACGAAGCACACACATTAAACAGTGACACCAGTGACTGTAACACAGGTCTCTGACTCAGAAAAGGCAGAACTGTGTTACAGTTCCTTTTTGGACAGAGTCATCACTCAGTTACTTGAGGGTGTACCTGGTGTAGTGGAAGATACATGTCCTGGCTTGCCCAAGCATGATCCCATGGTCCCCTCCCTCTGCTGGGGGGTGGGAAGCAGAGTGCAGGGAGAAGACAAAGGCTTGGAGACAACCACTTTGAGGGTCCAAAACTTGCCCTGACTTGCTCCTTCCAAATAGGGGAAAGCAAGCTCCCAACTTCACCTAATATGATCAGGTTTGGCAAAGTGCCATTCTGCTTGGTGAATCTGTGTGGCCATTTACATTCAGGCAATCAATAAATAAACAGGCTTGTGCCACCTGCTTTTGGGGATTTTCACTTTGACTTTTGATTTACCTGTCCTGCCCTGCACATGCTCTGCAAGGACCTTCAAGATATTGACAGAATTCCCTCCGAGATTTGGGTGCTGTCTGATGCAATTCTGGGAGTAAATATTTCAAAGCCTCTCACTAAGAACCTCTTTCCAGTTTTTATGTTTGCATTTGCTACTCACTTCTTAAACTGCTTTAGTTTTGCCTGTTCCCTGTGTGCATAAGTACCCAAACCCTGTGTTTAGAACATTGTAAGTAAGTCTTCTGGCAAGGTTTAATGTTAATAAACATTTTTCATAGTTATTAGCAATCTTTGCCTGGATATAAAAATTAATACTGATTATTAATTTTGCATAATTTGTATACACCTGGCCATGCACGTACCCACATAAGTATTAAGCTCAGGGGTTAGTGAAATCTCATGTCTCAAAGCCAAACTGTTTCTGATGCCAGTTCACTATCAGCTTGTCACCAGTGCCCTACAGCTACCATCACAGGAATTTCTAACACATGATGTAGTCTGAATCTGTTCCAACATTCTTGCGTGGTGGTTTGGCAGTTACCTGCCCCCCCACTCTTTGAAATAACCCAGGCTAGGACTCAGCTGGCTGGAAGTTAATAAACGAAGCTTTATATTTACAGCAATGCACAATATTCAAGCAGATATTTACAATGTAGAACAGATGTTTACAGATACAGACAGTGAAAAGGTAATACAGAAACATCACAGCCCTCCCAGAGATCGAAATCCCTACGAGGGGTTTCTAACCACCCCTACCACCCTCCCCCTTTCCCCAATCTTATCTCACCATCTATTAATGCAGCAGATAGGTGAAGGTGGATTGGCCGGGGAGGTTAGCAGCAGGAAAGAAGTTAGTGGAATTCTTCAGAATCAGCTACAAAAGGCAGGGAGAAAGGAGCCAAGCAAGGAGCCAGCCACAGCCCCAGAGAGGTCTGAAGCAGTCTGACTTATCTATATTTGGGTTACAACTCTTAAACAATTTTTTTTCTTTCTCAGTAAAGCTGTGAGTGAAGCAGTATTATGTGTTTTCATTTCTCAGCCTATAGACTAATTTCTCATCCAAATCCTCCAATTAGTTCAAACCAGCACATCTTGTAACCTCCTTCAGAATGCTTCCCCACTCTCTTTTTGATCTGTGTCCCAAGAGAGCTCTGCCTGGGTACAAATCCATCATTGTAACAAGACAATTCAGAAAAAGCAAACATCTTGGATCAACACTACACAGTGGGATTTTATAGGACTCAGCACTCACAGCTAACTCTCCTCTTAAAATGCAAGTTAGAAGACTCACAGAATCACAGAGTGCTAGAGGTTGGAAGGGACCTCTAGAGGTCATCCAGTCCAACATGCCCTGCCAAAAGCAGGATCACCCAGGGTAGTCTGCACAGGAATGCATCTGGGTGGGTTTGGAAAGTCTCCAGAAAAGGAAACTCTACAACACCCCTGAGCAGCCTGCTCCAGAGCTCCATCACCTTCACTGAAAAGAACTTTCTCCTCGTGTGGAGGTGAAACCTTCTATGTTCAAGTTTGTATCCACTGGTCCTTTTCTTATTACTGCACACCAACAAGGAGCTTGGCCCCCTCCACTTGACACCCACCCCTCAGGTATTTACAGACACTGATCAGATCCCCTCTCAGCCTTCTCTTCTCCAGACTAAACAGTCCCAGGGCTCTCATCTCTCTTTGTAGGTGAGAGTCCCCCAGTCATCCTCTTGGTTCTCTGCTGGACTCCTGCCAGTAGCAGCCCTGTCTCTCTTGAACTGTGGAACCCCAAACTAGACATAGTATTCCAGGTGTGGCTTCACCAGGGCAGAGCAGACGGGGAGAAGAACCTCCCTAGACCTGCTGGATACACTTTTCTTGATGCAATCCAGAATACCATTGGCCCTTTTTGCCACGGGGGCACATTGCTGCCCCACGGAGAACTTGCTGTCCTCTAGGACTCCAAGGTCTTTTTCCACAGAGCTGCTTTCCAGCAGGGCATCCTGCACTGCACTTGCAAGACCACTGCTATCCTCCATATTAAACTGAAGTCACACAGTTGGAGCTTTTGCTCTTGTTCAACTCGATCTCCTCAGATGAATGATTAAGAGTTTAATGTGACATTGGAGTCATTTAATGTTTTCTGGGGCAGCATGCCAGATGCAGTAACATGAGAGCATTCAGCACAAGGGCCACGAACCATTCCAGGCTGCAACATAACAATACTATTTTTCTCATGGCAGTCCTGTGACATCCTCTTCAGCAAGCCAGGCTGCTTTCTTGAGCAATTCCTCTGTGCCCACCCTTTACAAACTAGTCTTTTGTAAGGGGCAAGTGGCAACAGATAGTGTCATGCCATGCCATGCTATTCCTTCTAAAAACCCTCTACACATTTTTCAGAGCTTTAGCTTCTGTTCTTTGGATTGTAAGTAATTAAGTAGGGGGGGAAACAACAAAGCACCTTAAAAAACTTCCCCTGACATTTACACATGCCAAGTTACTCTAAAATAACAACTCTGTTATTGAAACATTCTCTTAATCTGACAGGCTTGTAAACACAGACACACCACTGCTTCCAAAAAGCTAAGTACATTCACCCTCTAAGCAGGCTATGTAAAGCTGGACTTTGCTGTCACAGGGCCAAAAACGTCTTTCAATAGCTCTGTGTCAAAGACCCTTTCAGCCTATTGGTCAAAACGTTAAGTGCTTGCAAGTTCCTGAAGTTCAGTACTTTTCCTCCACAGGTCACCTTCCTAGAAAAGCTACACTCCATTTACCACAGCACTTGGAAACAGTTTCATACAGCTGGTCACGGGTGACTGCTAGCTGGCACTCATTAAAAACGAGCACTGACATGTAACACTCCTTCAGCAAACAGCCCTAGGACAGAGCCACGTTTTGGCTTTAGCAACCTTGCTAACACAGGCTTACTAGAACTAGCTCCCTCCTGAAGCATCTTGAGGCAAAAGGGTTTGTTGAATCTCTAAGTAGCAGCAACTGCTGATTTTCTGTCAATGCCCAGTACTTGACAAAGGCCAAAGTCCTCAGTGCCCACACGTTCTTACCGGTACAGTATGGGGAAAAAGTCTGGAGGAATTGCTTCTGTATTACAGAAGATTGTCACATGCAGTTTCCTGCTCCTCTGTTAATTCTGACAGCAGAAAACAAGAATGCAGCATGCTGGGCTTATGGAACAAAAGTATGTAAAAAAAAATTTAAAAAAAGAGCCTGGAAGCATACTGCTGAACTTAATGTGACAGCAGAGACCATCTCCCCCTTTACTCTGCTCTCATCAGAACCCACCTGCAGTACTGTGTGCAGTTCTGGATCCCCCAGCACAAAGAGGACATAGAACTGTTGGAGAGAGTCCAGAGAAGGGCCACAAAGATGCTCAGAGGGCTGCAGCAGCTCTGCTATGAGGACAGGCTGAGAGAGTTGGGGCTCTGCAGCCTGGAGAAGAGAAGGCTGCCAGGAGACCTTAGAGTAGTCTTCCAGTATCTGAAGGGGGCCTGCAGGAGGGCTGGGGAGGGACTATTCACAAGGTCTTGTAATGACAGGATGAGCAGGAACAGGTTTAAACTGGCAGAGGGGAGATTGAAACTGGACCTGAGAAGGAAGTTATTCACAGTGAAGGTGGTGAGACACTGGAACAGGTCGTCCAGGGAGGTTGTGGCTGTTTCCTCCCTGGAGGTGTTCAAGGCCAGGCTGGATGAGGCCTTGAGCAACCTGTTCTAGT
>VWZI01022484.1:91202-132942 GCA_013396835.1 Psilopogon haemacephalus | reverse complement strand
AACAAAACAAAAAAAAACCCAAACCCCACACCAGAACTTTCTAAGCCTAGATCTGATTAAACTTTAGCACACCACAATGCAGTACATGATGCAAGCTGGGGGGGAGACAGAAGATAACTCTGAATACAGTAATATACTTAGAATAGAATAAGCCAGGTTGGAAGAGACCTCCGAGATCATCCAGTCCAACCTAGCACCCAGCCCTAGCCAATGGCACTAAGTGCTCCATCCAGGCTTTGCTTCAACACCTCCAGGAATGGGGACTCCACCACCTCCCTGGGCAGCCCATTCCAACACCAATCACTCTCTCTGGCAAGAACTTCCTCCTCACATCCAGCCTAGACCTCCCCCGGCACAACTTGAGACTGTGTTCCCTCATTCTGTTGCTGGTTGCCTGGGAGAAGAGACAAAGCCCACCTGGCTACAACCTCTCTTTAAGTAGATGTAGACAGCAATGAGGTCTGCCCTGACCCTCCTCTTCTCTAGGCTGCACACCCCCGGCACCCTCAGCCTCTCCTCATAGGGCTGTGCTCCAGGCCCCTCACCAGCCTTGGTGCCCTTCTCTGGACACGTTCCAGTACCTCAACATCTCTCTTGAATTGAGGAGACCAGAACTGGACACAGGACTCAAGATGTGGCCTAACCAGTGCCAAGTACAGGGGCAGGATAACCTCCCTTGTCCTGCTGGCCACACTGTTCCTGATCCAGGCCAGGATGCCATTGGCTTATATATACCTCCTTAGAAAATATTATTACCATAATTCATCAAAAGCAACTTCAGCCTCTCAAGAGCTCAGACTGCTTCCTCCTACAAGTGGAGCAGAAAGTGGGAGGAAAAGAATCCTATATAGGAGAGCCTGGGACAGATTTAATGCAAATAAAGGAGGTGCAATGATAAATGTAGGAGAACAAGAGACAACCAAAAAAAAAGTAAACAATGTAATATTATCACAGGGTAAAAATACACACATTTTTATGTTAGTAACTCAAGTTTTAGACCCAGGAAATTCTGTGGAAGTCTCACATCTATTAGGATCCATCCATCTTATCACATTCAAGAAAGTCAACAGAATTAGCTTGCTAGTAGAAGCATTTAAAAGCATATCAAACGACCACAGTTGTTCTACCATCAAGCTCTCAATTCACTTTCCTCTTCCAACATAGGAATTTTTTGATTGCTACCACTGGCTTAAATGTGGTTGCATTTAGCCACTAGAATACTAATGCAGTGGGGACCTCGTGAGTCCCTTTAGAAGGTTATGTTTAGCATACGGGCTTGAGTACTTCTGCCATCCAGGGAAGAACAATAACCTTGTGTTACTATCAGCTAAAGGACAACCTCCCTCAAAAACAGAAGAAAATCATGGTTTTGAACTACTAAGTCATCTCTGCTGAGGCAGCTGCACATAACCAGCATGCACAGTAGAGTCAAAAAGTGGATCCTAGCTGGCATTTAACAGCTGCTCTGAGGCAGATACAATACAGAGGAAGATATTGAGAGTACTTTTTTCCCCCCAGATTTAGAACACTGCACTAGGCCACATAATGAAGGCTGTTTGGCAAGCTAATATTGGTACTTTTGTCAGCAGAGAGTTTTGAGGATAATCCATCTGAACCATCAACAAGTAAAGGGAAAAAAACCCCAAAAAACAGGAGATATCACAGAGAACAGGAACAA
Organism: Psilopogon haemacephalus; assembly: GCA_013396835.1. Classification (NCBI taxonomy): domain Eukaryota; kingdom Metazoa; phylum Chordata; class Aves; order Piciformes; family Megalaimidae; genus Psilopogon; species Psilopogon haemacephalus. The sequence continues at coordinate 131,264 of VWZI01022484.1, read as the reverse complement.
AAGCTTAGGCTGAGAAGACAGAAAAGCAGGTGGTCTGTAACAGCTGGATATGAATGGGATTGAGGCGGGCTGCTTTGCTCTGCTCGTTTGAGATCACCGACTCCCTGGAGTTGCGGCGGGCTTCTGGTCCACCAGTTCTCTGGTGAGCAGGCTGGATGGATTCACCAGCTGAATCTCAATCTGTGCCTCCAAAGCCACAGCGGGCTGCCAATCCGCTGGTTTGGGCTCAGCCTGGTGTTGCGCAGCATTGCGGATGGGCCACCGGGTCCGATATGGTTCGGGCTCTGCCCGGCGTTGCAATTGGGTCACGGGGTCCCACCTGGTTCAGGCTCGGCCAGGGGCTGTGGTGCGCTGCGGGTGAGCCACCGGGTCCGACCTGGTTCGGGCTCCCGTCCGGCGCTGCAGACAAACCGCTGGGTCCCATCTGGTTCGGGCTCAGCCCGGCACTGCAGGGCATTGCTGATGGGCTGCCAGGTCCGATTTGGTTCGGGCTATGCCCGACGTTGCGGATGAGCTGCCAGGTCCGATGTGGCTCGGGCTAAGCCCGGTGTTGCGGATGGGCCGGCGGGTGCGATCTGGTTCGGGTTAAGCCCAGCATTGTGGATGGGCCACCGGGTGTGATCTGGCTCGGGCTCTGCCCGGTGCTGCAGGATGCGACGGACGCGCTGTGGGCTCGCTGGTGATGGCGTTGCGAATCCAAAGGCTGACCAAGCGAACCTCCGGTTTGGGCTGAGTCTGCTCGGTGCCGTTTCTCTCTATCCCACCCTGTCTTCCGCGGCTTGCTGGCTATTCTCTCCAGGGTGGCGACTGCTCAGAGGGCATGTGCCTTGGCTCTGGGTGCTGGCTAAGTTGGGCCAGTTTCAGGTGAATGGCCAGTTAAGTGTTTGCCCTGAAAGCCCAGCTGATTATATTGTGTGAGTGAATAGGTCATTTACCTCCACCACCACCCCTCCGCGTGGGGGAACCGTGGCTGGATGCAGGCTCGTTTTGCATCTTGCAAAATGCTCACTGAGAGTTAAGTCAAACAATCTCTGATTTTGAAATGTTAAGTTTTCGACTTCTCTTACCAGGCTCAGGCTTTTTTTCATCTGCACATTTTTATCTCCTCCAGTGCCTGCATTAAACAGCTGGCCAGGACTAAAGCGTGCTGGTTTTTAGAAGACAATTAGTGGCTGTTGGCAATTACTAGCTGCCCATTCTAGACCCAATCCTGTTATTTTATATCCCAAGTGATGCAGTGTTTCCATCATTATCTCACTGTGCCAATTGTAATGGTTAGATATGGACACAAAATATTATTTTTTAATATTGTATAGTTCATTAATTTTGTTAATTCAGAAACTCCCTACCAACGTTTTTAATAATAATGGATTCTCTGCACAGTCATAAAACATTATAAAGAGGAAGACAAACAGGGTATCTGGAACATCGAAGAATATAACTAGCAAGATAGTTTAGCTAGAAGAAGAGGAGGCTCAGAGGTGACCTCATTGCTCTCTACAACTACCTAAAGGGAGGTTGTAGCCAGGGGGGGTTGGTCTCTTCTCCCAGGCACCCAGGGACAGAACAAGAGGACACAGCCTCAAGCTGCACCAGGGCAGGTTCAGGCTGGATGTTAGGGAGAAGTTCTTCACAGCAAGAGTGATTGCCCATTAGAATGGGTTGCCCAGGGAGGTGGTAGAGTCCCCATCCCTGGAGGTGTTTGAGAGGAGGCTGGATGAGGCACTTAGTGCCAGGGGTTAGTTAATTAGAAGGGTTAGGTGATAGGTTAGACTCGATGATCCTAGAGGTCTCTTCCAACCTGGTTAATTCTGTGATTTCCAAAATTCTAAAATTAAACACTGACTCAATCCAAGCGATTTCTGTTCAGCTAAGCAAATGCACAGAAAGAATTGTAGAATGGAACCAGTCACAAGCTTGTACTTTGGGCTATCCATCTGCAGGCAATAGGCAGCTCATTAATTACTGTGGCACTATAGCATGGTCTGAGTTGGAAGGGAACTCCAAAGCTCATCCAGTCCAATCCCCCTTGCAGTCAGCAAGCGCATCCTCCACTAGATCAGGCTGCTCAGAGCCTTGATCAGGCTGAACTTAAGTATCTCCAGGGATGCGGCCTCAACCGCCTCCCCAGCCAACCTCTTGCAGTGTTCCACCACTCTGGATGGTGGGAACAAGTTCAACACTATGAATCTAAATCTGCTCTTCTCCATTTTCAAAGCATTGCCCTTCACCCTGTTCCTACAGTCCTTTGTAAGCAGTCCCTTCCTAGCCTTCTTGTAGGCCCCCTTCAGATAATGGAAGGCTGCTACTCACATTACTCAACCAGGAAAGTCAGAGACAAGAATAACAACAGCCTTCAAAATAAGATTATTCCAAATGCTGTCAAGATAAAGATACTGTATGCTTGAAATACCTGCTAGCATCACTCAACTCTTCTTTCAGCAAGCTCAGTTACTGGCTAAGAATTTGCACCTTAGACACATGCTTTATGACCTTCCACATAACACAAAACAAAATACTCTGAGCATTTCCTGTCACCATGATACTGAGAATGTCCTGCACAACTTATACCACTGCAACTCACAGTGCCTTGACTGGCTCCTAGTTTCTCGAGGCATGCCCCAGGGCCTGTCCTCTTTAATGTCTTTATCCATGATCTAGGTGAGGTGACTGAGGCACCCTCAAGTACCTCTGCGGATGACACCAAGCTTTGCAGCAGTACCTGCACAGGGGAAACCCATGGGCCAAGGCTAATTGCATGAAGTTTAACAAAGCCAAGTGCCAAGTCTTACACCTGGGTCATAAGAACTTCAGAGTAAGGTGAGGAAATGTGTGGTTGGAAACCTGCAGCTTGGAGAGAGACCTGGAAGTTCTGGTTGACAGTCATTCAAATATAAGCCAGCAGTGCCCGAGTGGCCAAGAAAGCCAATGGCATCCTGGCTAGGAGCAGAAGCACTGTGGCCAGCAGGGACAAGAGGGGATCACCCCACTGTGCTCAGCACAGCCAAGGCCATACCTCAAGTATTGTGTTCAGTTCTGGGCCCCTCACATTGAGGGGCTGGAGCATGTCCAGAGAAGGGCAAGGAGGCTGGAGAAGGGCCTGGAGGCACCTGGGCGACAAGAAGGAGCTGAGGGAGCTGGGGCTGTTGAGGCTGGATAAGAGAAGGCTGAGGGCAGACCTCATTGCCCTCTACAGCTCCCTGAAGGGAGGCTGGAGCAAGGAGGGGGCAGCCTCTGCTGCTTGGTGGCAAGGGACAGGAGCAGAGGAGATGGTTCCAAGTTGCAACAGGGGAGGTTCAGGCTGGATGCTAGGAAATATTTCTTGCCAGAGAGGGTTCTCAGACCTTGTAATGGTCTGCTCAGGGCAATAGTAGAGTGCCTGGAGACGTTTAAGCAGCCTGTGGAACTGGCACTTAGGGACATGGTTTAGTGTTGATCCTTCAGTAGTGGGTGGAAGGTTGGACTAAATGAACTTGGGAGGTCTTTTACAATAGGATACATTCTGTGATTCTGAGTACCTGCTCTGATTTATCACAAGGACACGTGAAACTGAATTCTATGAAGGTTAAAACTATTCAAGTTATGACAGGTTCTCATATCAACTGAATCATGCTGGTGGTGCATGCACACACCCCAAATCTGTGGCAAATCAAATTACAGCACCAGCAGGATTCTGCCTAGAAGTCTACATTAGCAACATCAGCATAGTTTTACTCTTGGCTAAAACTACACACTGGCATCTTTTGGGGTTTATTACTATTATTTAGCAGGCATAAAGTGGTTGTAGGCTTACAGTACACATTTCTGGAACTCATTTCAAGCACTGAAACACTACGTCAAAACTAATTTTTCCTAATGAATCGAGCAGATAATCGTAACACTTACGTTTTCCTGGTCAGAAGACAGAGTGGGCTCCACTAAAAGAAGGCTCTGCTCAGAGGTGTCCTCTTCGAAGGCTGCCTGTGTTGTTGCAGTGCCAGACATGTGTCCTTTCCTGTGCCGCAGACCTGGCTCTGCAGAGCCAGCATTATCGAGTTCCGGTAGTTCGTTCATCAGATGCTGGGAGCCTTCGCAAATATTCTCTTTCCTCTTGGTTCGGTTTTAGCTGACTCTGCTGGCTCAGAAAGACAAACAGAATTGACATTAGAGAGAGTAAGAATTGGTTGGAAGAGCAGGACACTTAAAAACTCAACATGAGCCCACAGCATGCGCGTGTGGCCCAGACAGCAACTGTGTGCTGGGCTGCAGCAAGAGCAGCTGTGGGCAGCAGGGCAAGGGAGGGGATTCTGCCCCTTTGCTCTGCTCTCCTCACACCCCACCTGGAGTACTGTCTAGAGCCCCTAGCACAAGCAGGACATGGAATTGTTGAAGAGAGTCCAGAGGACACCCACAAAGATGCTCAGAGGGCTGCAGCAGCTCTGCTATGAGGACAGCCTGAGAGAGTTGGAGCTCTGCAGCCTGGAGAAGAGAAGGCTTCCAGGAGACCTTAAGAGTAGCCTTCCAATATCTGAAGGAGGCCTAGAGGAAGGCTGGGGAGGGACTATTCACAAGGTCTTGTAATGACAGGACGAGGAGGAATGGTTTAACCTGGCAGAGGGGAGATTTAAACTGGATGTTAGGAAGAAATTCTTCACAGTGAGGGTGGTGAGATACTGGCACAGGTTGCCCAGGCAGGGGGATGGGAACTAGAAGATCCTTGAGATCCTTTCCAACCCTGACAATTCTGAGATGGCCGTGTGGTAGTCACTTCAGCAGCCAGTCAAGAGGTTCCTATCTGCCTCTGGTCGCCTTGGAAGGCACAACAGCCAAAGCATTTTGCAGCCAGAGTGCCAGAAACCATCAGAATAAATTAGCACTCAGCTGAGGCTTCCAAATCACTTTGAATAAGAATGTTTTGCACTAATCACTTGGTGTCAATTCCATTACTGCAGTGCCTAAGTACTTGGATGTGACTAACCCCTAACATTAGGATAACCCATCTAACAAGTTTTAACTTACTGATGTGCATAATTAGATTGGAATTTTAGTGCCCAATAAAAGATGCTGAACTTTGCCATCACGTAGGAAGGCAAACGGAAGATGCATGGCAGAGGATTTACGATGGCAGTCTCCTGGTACAATGTCACCTCCAAAACATCACTAAAATAATGTGCTCCTTCCTTTCAGGGACCAATTCAGTTACACAGCACCACTGCAAGATAACTCTCAGCTCTGACAAATGTGCTACAGTTAATTTTGCTGCAGCAGTTTGTAATATTATATTCACTTGGCTGCCTGGCAATCCCCAGAAGAGTGAGCTGCTAACGAGAAGGTAACAGGCTCTGAAAAGCTAAATTATAGCTCAGCTGTCCAAGTTTGGTATGGCACACTGCTATTATCACCCAGACAAGTAAGTGTACAGTAGGACAGCAGAGCAGAGGTTACAGCCACCTTCCTGCTAACTCCACTACAGGGTCAATAACCTCCATCTGAGAAGGAGCATCTAAAATGGCCACAGCTGTTTATGGCCATTTTTATGTTTATGGCCATGTTTATTTTCTGCAAATGTCATCCTTAGCATCTTGAGTTGAATTTACCCCAAATCCCAATGTTGTAAGTGTAAATGGCCACACAAGAGCTACAACACAAAAATTAAGGTTTAACAGGAAGCCCAACGAAAAAAAGTCAAACAAGTGAATAGGAAGGAATATATAGGAAGAAAAAAAAATACCTAGATAACTAAAATATTGTCCCTACACAAACACACACACCCTTTTTGGTTTTGTATTTCAAACAGTCATTTCATAATTCTGCTTTTATGCACAAAACACAAAGACACTGTCACACTTCCATTTGGCAACACTGATCTAGGGAAGAATGGGGGAAAAAAACCCCATCCAGCTAGAGCTCGTTGGAAAAGAAGCTTTCGAGTTGTTTTTTAAATTAAGACACCAAATAAAATATTTGTCTCAGTACAGTTCACTGTACCAGTTTGAAGACACAGACGTTCTAGGCCCCTGACTTCAAGTAAGATATTAAGGTGATGGAGTGGGTCCAGAGAACCCTGGTAAGACTGAGCAAGGGACTGGAGGGGACGGCTGCTGAGGAGAGGCTGAGGGTGCTGGGAGCATTCAGCCTGGAGGAGACTCAAGGGGACTCTCTACAGCCACCTGAAGGGAAGTTGTAGTAAGACTGGGGAGGGGGTTGGGAGGGAGGCAGGCACTGCTCCCAGGCAACTTGTGCCAAGACAAGAGGTCGTGGCCTGAAGCTGCACCAGGGGAGGTCTAGGTTGGATGTTAGGAGACACTTCTTGATGGAAAGGGGAATTAAGAGACTGGAATGGACTTTCCAGGGAGGTGGTGGAGTAGCCATCCCTGGAGGTCTTTAAGGAAAGCCTGGATGTGACACTCAGTGCCATGGTCTGGTCAATTTGGTGGTATTAGGTCATAGGCTGACCTCAGAGGTCTATTCATAGAATCACAGAATCAGTCAGGGTTGGAAGGGACCACAAGGATCATCTAGTTCCAACCCCCCTGCCATGCCCAGGGACACCCTACCCTAGATCAGGCTACCCACAGCCTCTGCCAGCCTGGCCCAAATCACCTCCCTGGGCAACCCATTCCAGGCTCTCACCACTCTCATACTGAACAACTTCCTCCTCACATCCAGACTCAATCTCCCCACCTCCAGCTTTGCTCCATTTCCTGTAGTACTGTCACTACGTGAGAGCCTAAAAAGTCCCTCCCCAGCTTTTTTTTAGGCCTCCTTCAGATACTTCAAGGCCACAAAAAAGGTCACCTGGGAGTCTCCTCTTTTCCAGACTGAACAGCCCCAACTCTTTCAGTCTCTCCTCACATCAGAGGAGCTGCAGCCTCCTGAGCGTTCTCACAGCCCTTCTCTGGACATGGTCCAGCATGTCCACATCCCTCTTGTAATAGGGGCTAATAGGGGCTATTCCAGCCTCTGTGATTCTAAAACTGAAGTTGCAAGTAAGCAGAGCAGCTGTTTGTAAACAACAGTTACACACACATACTGCCCTACCTGATACTCCACGCCGTTGCAAACACGTAGTTGAAACAGCCATTGCTGTTCAATTTGCAAACCAGCAAGTTTTACTGGTTGCTCTTTACACCAGCTTTAAGCAACAGAACTGCCACTGTATTTCCTTGCATCACCTCTATGCCATTGCCACAGCTACACATAAAGAGACACAGCAACAACCAGCTCAACCACAAGAGACTGGCAAAAAGTCTAACTGCTGGAGAGAGTCCAGAGGAGGGCCACAAAGATGATCAGAGGGCTGCAGCAGCTCTGCCGTGAGGACAGTCTGAGAGAGTTGGGGCTTTTCAGCCTGGAGAAGAGAAGGCTTCCAGATGACCTTATAGTAGCCTTCCAGTATCTGAAGGGGGCCTACAGGAGAACTGGGGAGGGACTATTCACAAGGTCTTCTAATGACAGTACAAGGAGTAATGGGTTTAAACTGGCAGAGGGGAGATTTAAAGGGAATTTTAGGAGGAAGTTCTTCACAGTGAGGGTGGTGAGGCACTGGAACAGGTTGCCCAGGGAGGGTGTGTCTGCTCTCTGCCTGGAGGTGTTAGAGGCCAGGCTGGATGAGGTCTTGAGCATCCTGATCTAGTGGGAGGTGTCCCTGCCTATGGCAGGGGGTTGGAACTGGATGATCTTTGAGGTCTCTTCCAACCTAAACCATTCTATGATTCTATAATACAAGAAGACACAAGAATGCCAAGAGACTTCTTAAATCAGGCCCTGAAGATTTACTTCACCAGCACTTGGCTGCCAATCAATCACTAAGGCTAAAAATAAAAGATCTGGTTTGCCTCCAGCGAGTGAGATTTGCATTCAGCAGCAGAGTTGAACTTCAGGGCTCTGCATAAATCACATGCTATTGTTTCTTGAAATTACAGTGGGATTGCTCAATGAAACAAAGTGTTACCATCTTGTCCTTCAGTGTGGCCTTCTAGGATCTGAAGCTGGGGGGGGACTTTTTAGGGTGTCAGGTAGTGATAGGGCTGGGGGGAATGGATCCAAGCTGGAGGAGGGCAGATTTACATTAGATGTTAGGAATAAGTTCTTCACCGTGAGGGTGGTGAGACACTGGCACAACTTGCCCAAGGAGGCAGTGGAAGCCTCATCCCTGCATGTATTTAAGGCCTGGCTGGATGTGGCTCTGAGCAACTTGATCTAGTGTGACATATCCCCACCCATGGCAGGGGGGTTGGAGCTAGGTGATCTTTGAGGTCTCTTCCAGCCCTGACAATTCTGTGAGGGATTTCAAAGATGCCTGAACGTGGTGCTGAGGGACATGACGGCAGCAGCTTTGCAGCAGCGGTGAGGTCTTGGTGAGTGGTTGAACCTGATGATCTCAAAGGCCTCTGTGGCAGTTTAGCAGTAAGCTGCCGCCTCCCCTCCCCTCCCCGCAACCCTTTAATATAACCCAGGCTAGGAAGTTAAGGAATGAAGCTTTATATTTACAGCTATGCACAATATACAAGCAGGTATTCACAATGTAGAACAGATATTTACAGATATATACAGTGAAAAGGTAATACAGAAACATCACAGCCCTCCCAGAGATCAAAATCCCTACGAGGGGTTTCTAACCACCCCTACCACCTTTCCCTCCTTCCCCAATCTTATCTCACCATCTGTTGATGCAGCAGATAGGCAAAGGTAGATGGGCCAGGGGGGTTAGCAATAGGAAAGAAGTTAGTGGAATTATTGAGAATCAGCTACAAAAGGCAGGGAAAAGGAGCCATGCAAGAGGCAGCCACAGCCCGGAGATGTCTGAAGCAGTCTGACTTACCTATATTTGGGTTATAACTCTTTAAAGAATTTTTTTTCTTTGTCAGTAAGTAGCACAATCAGTGTTTTCCTTTCTCAGCCTATAGTCTAATTTCTCATTCATCCTCCAATTAGTTCAAACCAGCACAATCCACCCCTGTCTAATTCACTTCACATTAGTTCAAACCACCACAGCCTCTCCCAACCTCAACAGTTCCATGGATCACACAGGATCCTTTCAGCACTAAACATGCTTGCTGTGACTGAGTACGTAAAGGTAAGAAAGCCAAAAGATAACACAAAAGCTACTGAGTTTCAGTCCTCAAAACCAAAAACATGTGTTTGAGTGTAAAACAGAGCTGCCAACAGAAGAGTGCTAATAGCCAGAACTATTTGTTCACAAGCTAAAGAAAGCCATCTGACACAAACAGGGAAGGCACAGATGGTCTTTGATTCGCATGGTAAGGTTTCTGTGACTCCACAGTTCAGCGAGGAACCTGAAAAATTGCAATAAACTTTCTCCTAAGAAAATACAAAGTCTAAAGTTCAAGTATGGTCAGCACTATCTATCCAGAAAACCATGGCTGAAATCTCATGGAGACACTTAGTGACCCAGTCTCTCTCTAAGACAGGACGTTCATTAGAACAAGAACCAGAAAATGCAAAGCTGTAGAACACCTGAGGTCTTACAAGAGATTGTTTTATGCTTCAATTAGACTGTAATCTGTAGCATGCAACAAACAAAGTTCTTCACAGTGAAGGTGGCGAGACACTTGAACAGGTTGCCCAGGGAGGTTGCGGCTGCTCCCTCCCTGGACGTGTTCAAGGCCAGGCTGGATGAGGTCTTGAGCGTCCTGATCTAGTGGGAAGTGTCCCTGCCTCTGGCAGGGGGCTGGAACAGGATGATCTTTGAGGTCTCTTCCAACCTAAACCGTTCTAAGATTCCAGTAAAATTCTCCTCTATTTAAAAAGGAAACTGACACATACAACTTCAAACCTCCTTAAGGATTGCACATATAATAAGCATGGCAGCAGGACCAGTATCAACCAGCTGAGTTACTGCTGTGCTTAAAAACAGATGAGAAAAGCATCTACACAGTTTGGTTTGTTGGTTGTCGATTTTTAATGTTTTGTTGGGGGGTTTTGGTGGGATTTTTTTTATTTTTTTGCTTTGTTTTGTTCGGTTTGGTTTTGTTGTGCTTTGGGATTTTTTTTTGGGGGGGGGGGGTTTTGGAAGTTTTTTTTCTTTTGATTTAAAATATAAAACTTCCAAAGACTAAGTCTGCTTTTGAAAGTTGAATACCATTGCATTCCTACACGGAACCTATAAACACAAAATGCAAGCAATTCCTGAGCTGACTTAATATGCAGCTGTCTCCACCACACAACCTATGATATGGGATGATCACTCCCATTCACTCACTCCACCACGGCTCAGAAGAAAACCCCACAGCAAACACCGCCAGTGCCAGTTGCCTGTAGCATGAGACAAACTGAAAGCTTCCAGTAAAATTCTCATCCACTTAAAAGGGAAATTGACACATACAACTTCAAATCTCCTTAAGGATTGCACATATGATAAGCACGGTAGCAGCACCTGTATCAATCAGCTGAGTTACTGCTGTGCTTAAAAACCAGATAAGAAAAGCATCTACACAGTTTGGTTTGTTGGTTGTTGATTTCTAATGTTTATTGAGGGCTTTTCTGTCCAATTTTTTGCTTTGATTTTTTCGGTTTGGTTTTAGAATCACAGAATAGAATCATAGAATGGTTTAGGTTGGAAGAGACCTCCAAGATCAGCCAGTCCCAACCCCCCTGTGCCATAGGCAGGGACACCTCCCACTAGATCAGGTCGCTCAAGACCTCATCCAGCCTGGCCTTGAACACCTCCAGGGAGGGAGCAGATACAACCTCCCTGGGCAACCTGTGCCAGTGTCTCACCACCCTCACTGTGAAGAACTTCCTCCTAACATCCAGTTTAAATCTCCCCTCTGTCAGTTTCAACCCATTCCTCCTCATCCTGTCATTACAAGACCTTGTGAATAGTCCCTCCCCAGCTCTCCTGTAGGCTCCCTTCAGATATTGGAAGGCTACTCTAAGGTCTCCTGGAAGCCTTCTCTTCTCCAGGCTGAAAAGCCCCAACTCTCTCAGACTGTCCTCACGGCAGAGCTGCTGCAGCCCTTCTGAGCATCTCCGTGGCCTCCTCTGGACTCTCCAACAGTTCCATGTCTTTCTTGTGTTGGGGGCTCCAGAACTGCACACAGTACTCCAGGTGGGGTCTGGCAAGAGCAGAGTAAAGGGGCAGAATCCCCTCCCTTGCCCTGCTGGCAACGCTTCTCTTAATGCAGCCCAGCACACAGTCGCTGTCTGGGCTGCATGTGCACCCTGCATGCTCATTTTGAGCTTTTCATCACCCCACACCCCCAGGTCCTTTTCTTCAGCACTGCTCTCCAGCCACTCACCACCCAACCTGTACTTGTGCTTGGGATTGCATTGACCCAGGTGCAGGACCTTAGTTGTGCTTTGGGATTTTTTAGGGGGGGGAGCTGGGGTTGGAGGTTTTTTTCATTTGTTTTAATATATAAAACTTCCAAAGACTAAGTCTGCTTTTGAAACTTGAATACCACTGCAGTCCTAAACGGAGCCTATAAACACAAAATGCAAGCACTTCCTGACTTAATATGCTGGTGCCACAACACAACCTACAGTAAGCGACTTTCACTCCCATTTGCTCACTCCACCACAGCTCAGAAGTAAAGCCAGTTGCAGGCTGCAGCCAGCCTACTCATGGTCTTTCTGAAGACAATCAGTAGACAATGCTGTTTCACCAGGTTGCTACAGTTGAAGTTATGCAGTATCAGAAGAGTCCAAGTCTACAATTACAGCTATTACAATCACTGCTTCACTCCTCAAGATGACAAGGAAAGGGTATTTGACAGTTTTCTTTCTCTGGTCCATTTGTCAGGGAAATCACGGGAAGCCCCAGGGCCAACTCAGGGTAGGAGTAATGTCTGGCTAAGGGAAAGAGGAAGTCAGACAGCAAGTGCCATGTCACAGACTGCTGTTGAACGTCACAGAATCACAGAATGTTGGGGGCTGGAAGGGACCCTGAAAGATCATCCAGTCAAAGCCAGAGCAGGGTCACACTGGAACACATCCAGGTGGGTTTTTTAAATCTCCAGAGAGGAAGACTCCACAGCCCCTCCCGGCAGCCTGTTCCAGTGTTCTGTCACCCTCACAGGAAAAAAGTTTCTCCTCATGTTTCCATGGAACTTCGTATGCCTCAACTTCCACCCACTGCCCTTTGTCCTGTCATTGGGCATCACCCAGCAGAGCCTGGGTCCATCCTTCTGCCATTCAGCCTTTACGTATTGATAATCATCAATAAGCTCATCTCTCAGCCTCCTCTTCTACAAGATGCAAAGCCCCAGCTCCCTCAGAAGGAAGAGGTTCCACTCCATTGTTTTTGTGGCTTTGTGCACATCACCCATATATCTGGCCTAGCTAACCCATGCAGGTCAGTTATTAACCATATGGGGTACCTACTCTTTTGCTGCCCTTTGTTTTCATTAAGCACAGAGCAAAGGAGAAGAAGAGCATTGTCAATAGATTTGTGAATTGCCCTGGCCACAGCTAAAAGTTAACAAAACAGGAATATGGAAGACTCAAGAGTGGAGCTTGTGTATCCTAAAAAAAAAAAAAAAAAAAAAGGGGGGGGGGGATTTTTATCCTTTTGAAGAAGTCTTTCAGTGATTAAGTTGTCTTTTTTCAATTAAGGGGGTAAACATCCACAGCAACATTCCAAACAGTCTCTAAAACTACAGTTTAAAAAAAAATCAACCCAAACAAGGAACAAAACAAAACCCAAAAGCAACCAAATAAGGGTATGTATGAACAAAGGAATGACAAAAACTAGAGAGAACCTTGTTTCCTCAGTGTAGCCTACAGGAAAAGTATGAGTCAGGCTGTAAAAATTCTTTGGAGGTCAACTTTAACAAAGAGGAAACAATCCAGCAGCTCTTCTCTCAAATGTAGCTTCCCCAGATAAAGAGGCATCTACAAAACAAAGATTAGACTCCCGCAGAGGGTCAGCGTCCAAAAAGCTGCCTTTGTAACTTGTGAAGTGTCACTGGACACTTCAGCCTAAGCTATTTCACAGCAGGCTACAGGGACAAACAATCAAGCACATTCTGGTGCGTTTGGATCCAAAGAAAGGGAACAAGCCAGCAGCCTGCCTAGAGTAAGGAGACACTTCCATTTCAGAGGATACCATTACATTGTTACAGGGTTTGTCCAATTTGTACTGCAAATTGGAGCCCGGTTTTGTAACCGGCTTAAAGCATTGTGTCAGAGATTGGCCCACACCCAGTGCACAATGGCTGCTTGTTACAGACTGGAGAACTGCTGGAAATCAGTTTTACTCTTCACATTCCAAAAAAGCCCACAGTCCAGGCCTGGAAAACTTGCCTTTGGTTATTTTTTTTTTTCCACTAAATGGCTCCATGCCTCCAAGCGAGAAACATTCCATCTCTGTGCCCTTTTATGAATTTATTTCTATGTCATGTCACTAACTCTCATCAACTTCACACAGTTGCCAACAAAAAAGATGCAGTTGGCTTCTGCTAGTAACACTTCGTATCACAGACTGTCCAAAAGTGAAAGACTGAAATTAGACATCACTTTCCACTTAAGTAAAAGGATGTACTCTACATTTTCAACTCCTGCCTCAAGGATAAGCAATTCACCAAACTGTTCGATAAGGATTACGAAACCAAAGTCTCTGGAGCAGGCACTAGAATCCAGAGCTAGACTACTAACTGGCTGGCTTAACCCAGCTACACAGAGAACCTTTGCCCAAGAATGCACACAGCACCAAGACCAACAGCAGCAATTCAGAAAGCAAATATCCCCATATGCTGGCAGGTATACCCCCCTCCTCTTAGGAAGGATAACTTTAAATATCTAGAAACTGAACTGAGGTCTTCTACAATTCAGAAAAAAATGAAGCCTGGAGCAACTGGATAAAAACATTCCCACCCTTGCTTTTGAAACAAAGGAATACACACACTCTAGGCTGCAAACGTCATGCAGGAAAGCACTTAAGACAGCTGCCTTCAGTGCTTCTTATTTGGACTGTTTCAGCACTTGCTTGGGTGTCCCTACTCATAGGCCATGACTATGCAGATTCAAGTGCTGGCTGACGACAAGAAGGGCCACCAAACGGCCCCACTTCTCATGTCTGCACCACTCAGACACACTCTTTCTCACAACCCATTCCGGGGGCAGTCTGGAAACCCAAGGGAAGAAACAGACAGTTGTTATTGAAGTAGCAAAATGAATTGGCTCTCTGCACTACCAGAGAAGTAGCATGGACAACATGACAGCCTGTGGTGGTTTAGCAGTTAACCTGCCCCCCCATCCTTTGATATAACCCAGGCTAGGACTCAGTCAGCTGGAAGTTAAGGAATGAAGCTTTATATTTACAGCTATGCACAATATGCAAGCAGATATTTACAATGTAGAACAGAGATTTACAGATACAGACAATAAAAAAGGTAATACAGAAACACCACAGCCCTCCCAGAGATGAAAATCCCTAAGAGGGGTCACCACCCACCCCTACCTCCTTCCCTAATCTTATCTCATTATCTGTTAATGCAGCAGATAGGCAAAGGTAGATGGGCCAGGGGGGTTAGCAGTAGGAAAAGAAGTTAGTGGAATTACTGAGAATCAACTACAAAAGGCAGGGAAAAGGAGCCATGCAAGAGCAGCCACAGCCCCAGAGAGGTCTGAAATCATATGACTTATCTATATTTGGGTTACAACTCTTAAAACATTATTTTTTTCTTTCTCAGTAGAGCTGTGAGCAGAGTAACATTGTCAGTCCTTTCCTCTCAGCCTATAGTCTAATTTCTCATTCAAATCCTCCGATTAGTTCAAACCAGCACACAGCCCCAAGATTTTACTGCTTCATGTATTTTATATGCAGACTTCTCCTAATCTGGCTGGGCAGTGACTAGCTGAAGAGCAGCCCTGAGGAGAGGGACTTGGGGGTGCTGGTGGATGAGAAGCTCAACATGAGGGAGCAGTGTGCACATGAAGCCCAGAAAAGTAAGCAGAGCCTGGGCTGCATCAGAAGTGTGGCCAGCAGGACAAGGGAGGTGATTCTTCCCTTTTACTCTGGTCTGCTGAGACCCAAGCTGGAGTACTGCATCCAGTTCTGGAGCCCCTATTACAAGAGGGATGTGAACATGCTGGAGCATGACCAGAGAAGGGCCACAGGGATGCTGAGAGGGCTGCAGCACCTCTGCTGTGAGGATAGACTGAAAGAGTTGGGGCTGTTGAGTGTGGAGAAGAGAAGGCTCCGAGGTGACCTTCTTATGGCCTTCCAGGATCTGAAGGGGGCCCACAAAATAGCCAGAGAGGGACTTTTTAGGCTCTCAGGGAGTGACAGGACTATGGGGAATGGAGCACAGATGGAGGTGAGGAGATTCAGATTGGATATGAGGAGGAAGTTGTTGAGCATGAGAGTGGTGAGAGCCTGGAATGGGTTGTCCAGGGAGGTGGTTGGGGCCACATCCCTGGAGGTGTTTGCAGCCAGGCTGGTTGAGGCTGTGGGCAGCCTGATGTAGGGTAGGGTGTCCCTGGGCATGGCAGGGAGTTGGAACTGGATGATCCTTGTGGTCTCTTCCAACCCTGACTGATTCTATGATTCTATGTTAAAAGCTGACAGTTATACATTGCACCACCCCTTTAACTGTCATACGTGTCCATATGACAGCCTTCATCACGACCTGCTGGCCAGCCACAGACCACACCTGTCTCAACAAACCACAAGCCTCACCAAAATTACCAATTTAAACACAGCAGTCAGGATCTCAGCAGCTCAACAGCAAGAGGCAGACCATCATGCTCTTCCCAGGTCTTGCTGATCATCTTATTTTGTGGTTCACAGGTTTGGTGTACAAAATGTGCGTAGAAAACAAGAGCAGAGAAATCATGCTCCTTTTCTCATGCCCAACAATGGCATTCCTTGGGTTGAAGGCAGCATATATTCCTCTCCTCAAAACCCACCTTGCTTTGCCACAAATGAAACAACTCAAAACTGTTCCTTTTCTGAAGCAACCATGTTACAGGAACACGGTAGGAATAACCAACACCCAGGCTCAGAGCATTGTATCAGCCTAAGATCAAAAAAGTGCTACAGCATTTTTTTCCCCCCAGGTTCTTCAGCTACCAAAATGCAAGCAAAAGAGAAGTATTTGCTCTAACTAGACTGCATCCAATTTACATCAGTCAGAAGCAGATTGAGACAAATGGCTGAAGTTCTAGAAAAGACGAGATAAAAGCTACTCATTAATTTGCATCTCCAAAATCCTGAATGCAACAGCTAAAGAACACTGTTTAGGAGAATCATTGTTAAGGATTAAGAAGTTAGCTGGAGGAAACTTTGTTTCCTCAATCAGTACCATGGTACCACTGTTACCCTGAATTCTGATGCAATACCAAGCACAGAGGTTATCACAATCCGTCACTGATGCAATTCAAAAGTACAAATGCTAATCTTTTACTTTCTGCTGTCCTGAACCTAAAGAGATGGTAAAACACCGAGCGTACTCACAATACTCTGAAGTTACTGCTAAAATTCAAAGCAGCAAAATTATTTAGCCATGTGGTGCATCATGATACACCACTGACACAATTCAAAAGTACAAATGCTAATCTTTTACTTTCTACTGTCCTGTACCTGAAGAGATGGTAAAACACTGAGCATACTCACAGTGCTCTGAGGTTACTGCTAAAATTCGAAGCAGCAAAATTATTTAGCCATATATGTGCAAACCCTTTAAGAAGGCATGTAGCTTAATAAACTCAAGACATCCACGAGACTAGACAAAGACAGTCACACAAAAAGGCATCTTGCTGCCATTTGGTTTACCATCTTGGCATAACACTTTTTTTGGATGGTATAAGTGTGTTCCCTGCAGAGGTTTTTACTAGTAGCTGAGGCCTGCAAACTACTCAGCACAGCCACGTTCGTATAAAACTAAGTTTGAACCAGTTTAAGACCCTAAATGTCCTCCAAGGTTATTTTCCAGTAACCAGGAAGCATCTTGGGAATATACATATGAGATGTTTTGCATGACTTAGCATCACTTATTGATGTGTTCAGATAGCCATAGAGGTGGGGACGAGTAGGTGGTGGTGGTGTAGGATTCATTTCTCTTCCAACTCCAAACACATTGCCCGGTCACATATTGTAATTGTCTAAATAATAATAATACAAATGCTGTGAGCTGTGGCAATGAGGAGCACTTCTATATACTTCAGTGAAGAAAAAAAAAAAAAAAAAAAAAAAACCAGGAAAAAGAAAAACGGAAAAGAAAAACGGAAAAGAAATACGGAAAAGAAAAACGNTACAGAAAAGTAATACAGAAAAGTAATACAGAAAAGTAATACAGAAAAGTAATACAGAAAAGTAATACAGAAAAGTAATACAGAAAAGTAATACAGAAAAGTAATACAGAAAAGTAATACAGAAAAGTAATACAGAAAAGTAATACAGAAAAGTAATACAGAAAAGTAATACAGAAAAGTAATACAGAAAAGTAATACAGAAAAGTAATACAGAAAAGTAATACAGAAAAGTAATACAGAAAAGTAATACAGAAAAGTAATACAGAAAAGTAATACAGAAAAGTAATACAGAAAAGTAATACAGAAAAGTAATACAGAAAAGTAATACAGAAAAGTAATACAGAAAAGTAATACAGAAAAGTAATACAGAAAAGTAATACAGAAAAGTAATACAGAAAAGTAATACAGAAAAGTAATACAGAAAAGTAATACAGAAAAGTAATACAGAAAAGTAATACAGAAAAGTAATACAGAAAAGTAATACAGAAAAGTAATACAGAAAAGTAATACAGAAAAGTAATACAGAAAAGTAATACAGAAAAGTAATACAGAAAAGTAATACAGAAAAGTAATACAGAAAAGTAATACAGAAAAGTAATACAGAAAAGTAATACAGAAAAGTAATACAGAAAAGTAATACAGAAAAGTAATACAGAAAAGTAATACAGAAAAGTATACTGTCAATTCTTTGAAGTAGTGCTTGTAATCCACCCTTTGATAACAGAACTACACTGCTTGTTTAAGTAAAATGAGGACTGAGTGTAACATCAGATGAATGACACCAGCATCATAAAAGGAAAATAAAGATTATTTTACGTCAAACTATTTACAGCAGATGACTCACAACAGAAGAGAGAGAGACAGACAAGAGGAGATGAAGTAACAAAATTCTTCAAAGGAGATAGACATATTTACACTTAGAAAAATACCTCACTGGAAAGCAGAAATAAAAGTGTAATTTCACATATGAAAGAAAAAGTTGGGAGTTAGACATCTAGGTTACCTTTCTCACAGACTACAGCATTTACAGTAATTATAACATGCACAAAAGTAAACACAAGGCTTATGTGAAGCACTTACATTAGGTAATGATGACTACGTGTCACAATGAACCACTACTGCTTACCCCCAGCACTACACAAGCACCATAAAGAAAGAGAAGATTGGAAGGAAAAAAAAAACAAAAAACAAAAACACCACCTTCATGGTCCTTTACTTGTTCATGCTCAGAAACCCAAACCGTAAGAGGGTCGGCAGCATCCTTCATGGGTTTGAGAGAGATAGTCAGAGATTTGCAGATATCAAACCGTGGAGGAATCATAACCACACAGCCCTGCAACACAGCACTGCCAGGGCTAGCAGCAGACTGTGAGCTCTGGTATCAAGCTGCAAGGCCTCAAGACTGAGGCTTGCTCCATCTTAACTTTCCCCAACCCATCTTTTACTCTGTTTAGCTGCATCAGCAGCTTCTCTAATTGATTTGCTATCTAAAGGTAAATTATTTTACTTTAATTTACCTTGGTGTGTTATTGCCTCCAGCTATTCTCCACAGAAAGGTATATTTAAAACACTGGCCTAGTATGACAACAGAAGTCCTGAAAAGTGGGGACAGGATGTAGTGCAGAGAAGTACAGAAGGTCCTGCAGCTGGGTGGAGGCAATGCCAAACACAAATGCAGGCTGGGCAGCAACTGGCTGGAAAGCAGCCCCTGAGGAGAGGGACTTGGGGGTGCTGGTGGACAAGAAGCTCAAGATGAGGCAGCAGTGTGCACTTGCAGCCCAGAAAGCCAAGCACAGCCTGGGCTACATGAGAAGTGTGACCAGCAGGGCCAGGGAGGTGATCCTCCCTCTCTACTCTGCCCTGGTGAGGCCCCAGCCAGAGAACTGCATCCAGTTCTGGAGCCCCTATTACAAGAGGGATGTGGACATGCTGGAGTGTGTCCAGAGAAGGGCCACGAGGATGCTCAGGGGTCTGGAGCATCTCTGCTATGAGGAGATACTGAAAGAGTTGGGGCTGTTGAGTGTGGAGAAGAGGAGGCTTCCAGGTGACCTTCTTGTGGCCTTCCAGTATCTGAAAGGGTCCTACAGAAAAGCTGGGGAGGGACTTCTTAGGCTACCAGGGAGTGACAGGACTAGGGGGAATGGAGAAAAGCTGGAGGTGGGGAAATTCAGACTGGATGTGAGGAGGAAATTCTTGAGCATGAGAGTGGTGAGAGGCTGGAATGGGTTGCCCAGAGAGGTGTTTGGGGCCACATCCCTGGAGGTGTTTGCAGCCAGGCTGGATGAGGCTGTGGGCAGCCTGCTCTAGGGTAGGGTGTCCATGGGCATGGCAGGGGGGTTTGAACTAGATGATTCTTGTGGTCCCTTCCAACCCTGACTGATTCTAAGTACAGTCATGGGAAAAGATACAGGACACAGGCCCCATGGCTATAACTAACTCACCAACAGTCACTTAAAACACATATAATACTTGGAACTGGACAAATTTGGCTTTACCTGAAAGGAGATTGTAGCCAGGTGGGGTTGGTCTCTTCTCCCAGGCAACCAGCAACAGAACAAGGAGACAGTCTCAAGTTGTGCCAGGGAAGTATAGGCTGGATGTTAGGAGGAAGTTCTTGCCAGAGAGAGTGATTGGTGTTGGAATGGGCTGCCCAGGAAGGTGGTGGAGTCACCATCCCTGGAGGCATTGAAGGAGAATCTGGATGGAGCACTTAGTGCCATTGGCTAGGGCTGGGTGATAGGTTGGACTGGATGATCTTGGAGGTCTCTTCCAACCTGGCTTACCCTATTCTACCCATACATAAATGGCATGATATATAGTAAATTCAGACATAAACAGGAGCTGCAGACCAATGAAGAAAAATTGCAAAACAATGTTAACAAACACACAAAAAACCCTAAGGGGATCCTAGGAAGAGGAAGAAGAAACAGGCAACATCAACATCATACTTGTCCCAAAAAATGACACCACTCCACCCAGGCTAATGACCTAACATTGTCCTCTCCAGCAGCCCAAAGCTGCTGACTTAAAAGACCCTAAGCGGCAATAAAGGCTGTAAGTAACCACAGAAAGGCAAACCCGAGAGCTACAATTTTAGGTGCCTTTGGTAACGTTCTCCCCCATGCAAGCACTCCAACTGCAATATTCTTCTTGATTTTTAAGCATTCAATCTAGACTAAGGATTCTTGAGTCAGACTGCTAAGTTTTCTGTTATCCTAAGAATAAGCTCTTGGTTTTCCATACCCACACATTCTTTTCAGTTACACAGACACATGCACGGAGGGTTACTTCCCCTTTGCCATAAACAAGAATGTAAATGTTTAAAAGCCTGGCAGGAAAACTACAAGATAACAACAGAGCCTGAAACAGCCCCGGGAAAAACAACCAATCAAACCACCTGAACTTCTGACAAATTCTTTTCCCAGAGGTGCTGAGGTGAGCTGGATTGACCCAAAGAGCCTTTCATACCTGTAATACACACTCCTACAACATCACCTAAACACAAAGTCCAGTGAGCTAAGCAGTCAGTGTCTGCAGAAAAAGTCCTAGACTTCAGAGTAGCCTCTCAAGTTCTTTAAGAAATCCTAGGAACAGGAGGGAAACACGTATGAGTTGATAAGCATTCACACTTAAGAGTAGAAAGGGTAGGAATCTGGGCTGATTTAGAATCATAAAACGGTTTAGGTTGGAAGGGATCCCAAAGATCATCCAGTTCCACTCCCCTGCCATAGGCAGGGACACCTCCCACTAGAACTGTGTTATAAATGTAAAATATAGTTACTTTTTGAGTAGAAAGCCTAGGCTATGGTTTTCTGGGAGATTTACCTGCTTCTGATTGCCATGGTGGCATTAAGTGTTTAAATCTGCCTCGTCTAATTCCTTGCAGACCAAGTGCTAGCAGTAATTGTGAATGTGTTAATTTAAGCAAGGGAGACAAATCAGTGTGTGTACTACTGCTCTCCTTGCACTCTGTCTAAACTTATTTGCTGCTTGAGCTTTGCTTGCTCTTAACTGAGCAGCTCTGTCAGTACTTAGTGCCCTAATATTGGTGAAACCTATCCCGTGGGATGCCTGAAAGGAGTTCATCTGTAAATAGTGTTAACAGCCCAATGCTTGCAAAATGATTTCTAAAAAACCATCACTGTGCTTTTGTGAATTTACTGTGTTAGAGCTCACTTTCTGTTGCCTGTTAGGATACAAAAGTAGTAATGGTCAGAAGATGAGAATTCATTGTCCAATAGTGTCAAAGTATATCCCCAGGAGGAGTCTGAGCACATATGAAGGTAGTTGGTATAGCTGTTATGTAGAATCATAGCATGGTTTAGGCTGGAAGGAATCTCAAAGATCATCCTGTTCCAACCTCATGTAGAATCATAGCACGGTTTAGGCTGGAAGGAATCTCAAAGATCATCCTGTTCCAACCTCATGTAGAATTATAGCATGGTTTAGGCTGGAAGGAATCTCAAAGATCATCCTGTTCCAACCCCCCTGTGCCATAGACAGGGACACCTCCCACTAGATCAGGTCACTCAAGACCTCATCCAGCCTGGCCTTGAACACCTCCAGGGAGGGAGCAGCCACAACCTCCCTGGGCAACCTGTGCCAGTGTTTCACCACCCTCACTGCAAAGAACTTCCTCCTAACATCCCATTTAAATCTCCCCTCTGCCAGTTTAAACCAATTCCTCCTCATCCTGTCATTACAAGACCTTGTGAATAGTCCCTCCCCAGCCCTTCTGTCCTGTTTCCTGGACAAGGGCCCAGACAGTAGGCACACAAGGAGAAAAAGAACTGGGTCGGCAAACTAATGAAGAATTATCTATCCTAGTTCTCAAATCCTCACTGGAAAAACCCTTATTCTAGCCTAAATGCCATTTGTAAATCATCTTAATACATATAGAACTATACAGGTAAGATATACTGAAAAAGAAAAAAAAAAAGTCTTATGCTGACACTACATCTACTGTCAATGAGGAATCAAACTGTAATGTAATTCTCTTTTGGTAAGAAAAAAAAAGAGGCAAAAAAGGAAAGGAAAATAAAGCCAGCTAGGATAAATTTGATGCAAAGACTAACTACCTAACTACTGTGACCTTACTGTAGCCTTCCAGTATCTGAAGGAGGCCTACAAAAAAGCTGGGGAGGGACTTTTTAGGCTCTCAGGAATTGACAAGACTAGGGAGAATGAAACAAAGCTGGAGGTGGGGAGATTCAGATTGGATGTGAGGAAGAAGTTTTTCAGCATGAAAGTAGTGAGAGTCTGGAATGGGTTGCCCAGAGGGGTGGTTCGGGCCACTTCTGTGGAAGTGTTTGCAACCAGGCTGGCAGAGGCTGTGGGCAGCCTGATGTAGGGTAGTGTGTCCCTGGGCATGGCAGGGGGGATGATCCTTGTGGTCTCTTCCAACCCTGACTGATTGTATAATTCTATGACTGAGCAGCAACACAGCTCTCCAGAGTCACCTGATGTACACAGGCAGATAGCACCCATACTGAGTAAATGCAGCCCAAGCTTCTCAGCTGAGACAGTGCTACAGGAAGGAAACAACCACTGACGTTCATGCCAAAGATGTATTGGAAACCTAGCCCATAACTCTGCACAAGGAGTCAGATGTAACCAGAGCATAAACTCTGCCTCATCCACTTCTAAAATCCAGTCCTTCCTCACCATTTCTGTCTGATTCCATCCCCCCCAACTTTTTTTTTTTTAATGCATTTACTGTGTACTGGAGGCACTTTGATCTACCTAAGGGACTTCAAAGATATCTCCATCTTTCAGTCCCATCAGCATGGCCATTGCTGAAGTAGACCTCTCAGGATCATCAGCATGGTGGAAGTTGGAAGGGACCTTCTCGGTCACCAGCATCCCCAAGTCCCTCTCCTCAGGGCTACTCTCCAGCCACTCACTGCCCAGCCTGCATTTGTGCTTGGCATTGCCTCTATCCAGGTGCAGGACCTTGCCCTTGGCCTTGTTGAACCTCCTGAGCTTGGCTTGTGCCCACCTCTCCAGCCTGTCCAGGTCCCTCTGGATGCCATCCCTGCCCTACAGCCTGGCTGCTGCACCACACAGCTTGGGGTGCTCAGCAAAACTCTGTCCATGGCATCCACAAAGATGCTGAACAAGACTGGTCCCAGGACTGATCCCCGAGGGACTCCACTTGTCACTGCTTCCACTGGGACATGGAGCCATTGACAGCCACTCTTTGGGTGTGGCCATCAAGCCAGTTCTTTATCCATCTGGTGCTCCACCCATCATTATCATGCATCATTAATAGTTCCAAAGTTCTACATCACACTTTACAGGTTTGCTAAATTGAGCAAGGATTTTCTTTGCAACAGCAAGGAAAGTTATTTAAATCCAGAGCTGACAGCTCAAAATTGCAGTAAGATTTCAACACAGCACAAAGGTTTCCCAATCTTCAGGTCGACAACAGCACCACTAAAGAGAAGAGGAGAAAGTTACAATACCAAGCATTTCATGTCAGACAGAGTAAGGTCACAAAGTTAGCAGATGGTCACCTCAAACAGTAAGAAACTGTTCTTCTTGTGGCAAAGCAGGTAAAGCCTGGAAGGCCTTGCTGAAGGATGAGCATTCACAGGGAAACTGGAAACAGATAAACCTATCCAAAAGCACATGAAACATTGTCTAGCTCTAGGAGCCCCTAAATACCAGGGCATGTATGTCATGTATTGCTCACATGTTCATGCTTAGAATCTATTTTCTTCCTCAAGGGATGGGCATCCTTGCTAAAAATCAAGGAGCCTAATGAGTAAAACTACAACAGGGAAGAAATTAAATGCCTGAGATACAAAATGAAAAACCCCACCAAAGAAAGGATGTGGGGTGAAATAAAATTTCCCAAGGGCACCAGGCAAAGCACCCTAACGATGCAAATAATTCCCCAAAGGGATTCAAGAAGCCAGTAGTCACTACCCTGAGATGCTCTGGCCAGTGACTTTTATACAGGAAGACAAGAGAACAGAAAAACTCTAGAGCTGCCAGAATCTCATTTGCCAAGTTTCCTTTCTCCTCTGAATGGCCAGCTTGACCAAGAGCAGTAGGTGGTCCTCCAAAATGGCCAGGCTTCAGATTCAATGGGTAAAAATAGAAAGGTTAAGGATATTGCATAGTCAAAGCCTCAGTAAGAGCTTCTGCAACCTGGCACATTTGGCATACACACGCTAAGGATTTCATCTTGCAGCAGGCCAGACACCACAGGCACATTCTTAGCACAACTCTCACACTACTCATCAACTGATCACTGGTGAAACAACCTCTGCTGAGTACAAACCAGTTCGATGGCACATTACTGTGTGCAGTTCTGCAGCCCCCAGCACAAGAAGGACATGGAACTGTTGGAGAGAGTCCAGAGGAGAGCCACGGAGATGATCAGAAGGCTGCAACAGCTCTGTATGAGGACAGGCTGAGAGAGTTGGGGCTTTTCAGCCTGGAGAAG
The DNA here is from genome assembly GCA_013396835.1 of Psilopogon haemacephalus. NCBI lineage: Eukaryota > Metazoa > Chordata > Aves > Piciformes > Megalaimidae > Psilopogon > Psilopogon haemacephalus. Next base: position 106,612 of record VWZI01022484.1, on the reverse strand, counting down.
AAAAGGCTGCCAGGAGACCTTAGAGTAGCCTTCCAATATCTGAAGGGGGCCTACAGGAGGGCTGGGGAGAGACTACTCACACGGTCTTGTAATGACAGGATGAGGAGGAATGGGTTTAAACTGGCAGAGGGGAGATTTAAACTGGATGTTAGGAAGAACTTATTTTCAGTGAGGGTGGTGAAACACTGGAGCAGGTTGCCCAGGGAGGCTGTGGCTGCTCCCTCCCTGGAGGTGTTCAAGGCCAGGCTGGATGAGGCCTTGAGCAACCTGTTCTAGTGAGAGGTGTCCCTGCCTATGGCACAGGGGAGTTGGAATTGGATGATCTTTGAGGTCTGTTCCTACCTAAACCATTCTATGATTCTGTGATAAAGCCTCTCTTCAGTTTCTCCACTACAGGCAGAAGTTGTCTTGTTTTGGCCATGGATAGGACACAAGACCAAGAAAACTGAGCAAGTGGAGCAGAAGAACGTAAAGGTGTTTCTGCAGCATGGATATCATGCAGCCTGTTGAGCATCCTCTAGCTGAGAGGCTTCCCTGCCCACAGTCATTCTTTGTTTGTATTATACACAAGAAGGTGGTCAGAGTCTCAGAGTAAAAAAGCTTAAGCAGCAGCAGCAGCTTCACAGCATAGGTAGGCTCCTGAGCTGGAGGTTATCTAGTCTGACTTAGTCTGGTTCACGCTATAGCTATTCTGGAATTCCAAGTTTCCACAGAATGACTCAGCTTCTTCTGGAGACTCAAGGAAATCAGGATAATCAGCTTGCTCCAGTTTGTATTCTTATTACATACTATCTGTTAACTACTGACTGCATTTCCTAGTTCCATGAAGAAGGTTTAAACCATCGCACAGCAATTTGATGCCAAGTTCAGAAGAGTAAATCTAAAAGTTTAAAGGAAAACTTTAAAAAAAAAAAACAAAAAAAACCCCATATACCCAAAAAGCCCACAGAAATAATTCCAACCCAAACCCCAATCTGATGCACTGCCACACCTTCCCCCCGAACTGGAAGAGAAAGAGTAGTTCAAGTTCAAGTCCTGTTTCTGGCTGGCTTATACACTCATGCATGCACCTGGCATTCACCTCAACTACTAACTCTAGTCTGAAAGCCAAGCTTATCATATTTAGTGTCAGCTCCCTCCAGAAATGTTTCTTGTAAACTTTGTTCCTGAGAAATACAACGAAACAAACAGATCTTTTCTCTTCCTTGTGCAGTAATGCACAGCCTGTCTTAATCACTATGTTTTCCAGAGAAATCCAAGTACTCCTCTAATTTGTTACTGCTCTGACAAACAGCTGTGCTGCCTGGGAGGAAATAGAGATCAACTTGTTTCACCTCAAACTTGTCACTGATCCTTCGTGTATTGAAGCTTGAGAAAGTTACAGTCCAAAATTACCAGAAGAAGGATGTGAAAACAACATGAAGGATGCTGCACCAAGTTATCTTACAACTAGGTAATAAATTTATGCAGATGGGAACAAAATAATCCCTAGAGTATGGGCACTATACAGTAGCTATTAAACAGAGTGGATGACAGAACACACACATCCCACTTAAATCAGAATCTTTTGGGTTTTGGAGGCTCACTCACCAAGAAAGCAACTTCGACTTCAATAAAACTCCACACTGTTACAACTAAATTGCACAAAGATGCACCAACACACAATGAATGAAAATGGGAAACTTTATCACCTCGGGTACATCATTTGCCACAAAATGCTCAGCATAGCTCCACTCTATTTCATTCAAACTCTCTGACTCGGTACTTCTTAGAAGTGATTTATTACTGCCAAACACATTAATCCACATGTTGATCTGCCTCAGGTCACCCCAAGTGAGTCAGAAAGGACGTTTGTCAAACCACAAACAAGTTGGTTTTAGTCCACACAGGAGTTTGAAAGCAGAGCTCAGGAGAGATCCTCTATGATGTAAGTATTACAGCATGGAGATCCTCTATGATGTAGGTATTACAGCATGGAAACATCAAGGAACACAGAAGATTTTTTTTTTCTTGTAACTGTCTTTCATTCTTTCTGCTTCATTTCATGGCACGTTGTTAAAAGTCATAAAATGTCACTAAATTAAGGCTGAGTTGATCTTAGGATCTCCTGTCACTAGACGAAGTATACAGCGCTCATGCTAGCTTCAAACCAACATTCACTGCAGTCCAGCAGAGGAGGGTAAGATTGTAAGTTACACAACCTACTTCATCCATACAGCAGGTACTACACAAGAGAGAAAAAGCTGGCTCAGAGATTACAGGTATTACATTATGTACCATAACTGCTGGAAGCATTTCTAGATGAAGTCTTAACACCCAACAGTTAACCAACCTTCCAGCTGGATGTCTTCCTCATTCAGTATTTTTCCCTTGGGATGCAGAACTGATTTTCACCAACAGACCACTTGCCTCCTAACATAAACAATTCTCAAGACATCTTAGATGACCCAAGATTTCCAACACAATCAAATCAAAAGCTCAAAGACAAACACAAGTGGACAATCACTGAAGGGAAGCAGTCTTAGGACAAACATCCTGTTTGCTTACTTGGCAGCACAAGGTGCAATAACAGCTCTGTCACCTGTCCCATCCCCAAGGAAAGCAGCAGTAATGGACACATTCGACACCTTTCCTTTTTATGTCTGCCTGAGTAATTAATTTTAAGTGCCAGTAATTCTCAATTACTCCATAATTAGTATGACTAAATGTCACTCAACTATAGGAATTACATAACAATGCTTTGGTCAACCCCAAATACCATCACTGTTGCCTACGCCTCTGAATAATATCCTTATGAACTGTTAATTTATTACAAAGACAACACTTAAAATTGTCAATCAGTTCAGGAGTCCCTTCAGCAGTTTGATGCCAAATTTAGAAGAGTAAATTTAAAAGTTTTTCTTTAAACTTAAAAGACAGATAAACAAAAGAAACAGACACACAAAAAAAAAAACAAAAAACCAAAAAACACTTCAGCTTGAAATAAGAAAGCATGCAAATATTCTGTTCCCCCAGAACAGGACCTTCACGGATAAGGCATCGAGTTTTAGAAGAGTTTTAACACCCACACAGGATAAGGCCTCTTAAAAGGACACAAGATTCCAGGCGGCACTACACAACCCCTCCTGGACACAAGATTCCAGGCGGCACTGCACAAACCCCCCTGGACACAAGATTCCAGGCGGCACTGCACAAACCCTCCTGGACACAAGATTCCAGGCGGCACTGCACAAACCCCCTGGACACAAGATTCCAGGTGGCACTGCACAAACCCTCCTGTACAGAAGATTCCAGGCGGCACTGCACAAATCCCCCTGGACACAAGGTTCCAGGCGGCACTGCACAAATCCCCCTGGACACAAGGTTCCAGGCAGCACTGCACAAACCCTCTTGGACACATCATACTTACTGCTAAAAGAAGAGGAATGTGGAATTGTATCTTTTCAAGGATGACTCTGGACTGTGCAAAACATTCACGTGAGTGTTGCAGGCAGAGAAGCCCTTGGGCACTGACGTAATAATGAGCTATTGACACACAGCCAAGACATGAGTTTTCAGAGGAAAAGAGTCATGGGTTCTGTGATCATGCTTTAGCATTCACAATGACTTTACTGTAAGGTGTAACAAGGGGGTATTTGAACTGCTAAAATGATAGAGAAAGTGTCAGCTGAACCGGGCTTCCACAAAACAACGCCAAACCAACGCCCTCCTTCTAAAGTACTTTCTGGTACCACTTTTCCAAAAGCATTTAAAGACTGAAGCTCAAAACCCAAAGCAAACCTAGGTTGCTCACAGTCAGGCAGAGCTGCACTGCTACATCAACCCTGACCTTACCTGAGTATTTGAGACTCTTTGGTATCACCTCTGACAGTCTGGTGTATATCACCTCCCTCCCCCAGCATTGACCCATAGGCTGGAGTCCTTCCAAAGCAGTTGTCCTAATGGGGCGTTCCCAACAGCATCATGTCCCAGTTAGATACTTTGGACGAAAACATTTGTGCAAGTGCTAGGAAACCTGGAGAGTCTCTCTCACTCTCCAACAACTTAACTTAAAATTCTGAGTTCATATTCATGGCAGAAGGCAAGAAATACCCTACCTTTGAACTCTAGCATAAAGGATCATAGCCAAATTAGAGGAGTTCTACAGATCCAAGTTAAACCAAATACAAACCATCTCAATTATTTTAGCAACGCTACCTCGTGAATCAAGTATTGATGATTTTTTGTAACCGAGTGTGGCTGTTGGAGCTAGATTTCTAGCTCAGGCATAGGAAAAAGTAGTGAAGAGGAGCTTTAACCCTGTAGTTCCCAACATGGGACATTCCACCCCTACGCTGGGCTCCAAAACTTAAATGTACTGGGTTGGAGCAGATTCCGCCCTGCTCCCCCAGTAGAATAAACTCACTACAACACAGATTCTTCTGGAAAGTCAGGAAAAATGAAATGGTATTTTCTTATAGTTTAAATATAACAGTATAGAAAAGAACATACTACTAAATGAGAAGATATTTTTTCATTGTTTACTACAGATCTTCCCCCTCTAAAGTCCTTGTAGACTCAAGAACACCAGAACACCTATAAGAAACCCTCACAAAAAGAAAATGAGGCTTTGGCAAACTAAGCTCTGTGTTTCTGGAGGACCACCTAAAAAGAGATCTTTTTTTTTTTTTTTTTTTAAAACAAACTACCTACTGCCAAAACAAATCCCCTTATATCCTTCATCGGGATGGGATAATTCATAATTGTTAAGTAGAAATTCACAGAATCATAGAATCAGTCAGGGTGGAAGGGACCACAAGGATCATCCACTTCAAACTCCCTTTCCATAGGCAAGGACACCCTACCCTAGATCAGGCTGCCCATAGCCTCATCCAGCCTGGCTGCAAACACCTCCAGGGACATGGCCCCAATGACCCCCTGGGCAACTCATTCCAGGGTCTGCAACCCATTCCAGGCTCTAAATTCAGTGTTCCTCTTCTATACCAAAAACACATTTGAAAATGGCCTTTAAGAAATACCTTACAAAATCAAGTCTAAGCTACCTAGCAACTTCCTTCCCTCCATTATTGAAGCTCACATTACAGAAAAGGATTTTTAATCCATTATTGAACTATTTCTGTAATGCTACAAAATTTAATAATTGACGTCTATATGAAAAGTCAGAGAAGGAAGCAAAACAGCAGTTATGCTTAACCGGGGCATTAAGATCATCAGGACACAAACCTTTTTACTGCAAGGTTTGCTTAGATTGGGCTATTTAAAGGTCAGAAAACCACTAAGTAAAGCTTTTGTTGACTTTGTTATACTTTCCTCAACTCTCAGGACACCCATTTCAGAAAACAATCCATTTTGTTCTCCATTGAAGGTACAGCAGGCAGATAGCCAAGAGTTGGCACTTTGTCACACAGCTACTTTAGTAAGAATTATGAATAGGCTCTTCCTCTTATTTTTACAGTCATGTTCCATTAAAACAAAAAAAATATTTGCCTAACAGATTGATACTGAGAACAGTAGAACATTGCTGTTATTGGCCTGACAATGCTATATGCTCTTACGGGAAACACACATACACAATGCTGCTGGATTGAGGCAATGCCAAGCACAAATGCAGGCTGGGCAGTAAGTGGCTGGAGAGCAGCCCCTGAGGAGAGGGACTTGGGGGTGCTGGTGCATGAGAAGCTCAACACAAGGCAGCAGCATGCACTTGCAGCCCAGAAAGACAAGCAGAGCCTGGGCTGCAGCAGGAAAAATGTGGCCAGCAGGGCAAGGGAGGTGATTCTCCCCCTCTACTACTCTGCTCTGCTGAGACCCCAGCTGGAGTACTGCATCCAGTTCTGGAGCCCCTGTTACAAGAGGGATGGGGACATGCTAGAGTGTGTCCAGAGAAGGGTCACGAGGATGCTCAGAGGGCTGCAGCACCTCTGCTATGAGGACAGACAGAGATTTGGGGCTGTTGAGTCTGGAGAAGAGGAGGCTCCCAGGTGACCTCATTGTGGCCTTCCAGTATCTGAAGGGGCCTACAGAAAAGCTGGGGAGGGACTTGTTAGGCTATCAGGGAGGGACAGGACCAGGGGGAATGGAGCAAAGCTGGAGGTGGGGAGATTCGGACTGGATGTGAGGAGGAAGTTGTTGAGCATGAGAGTGGTGAGAGGCTGGAACGGGTTGCCCAGGGAGGTGGTCTGGACCAGATGCCTGGAGGTGCACCAGCACCACTAAAGCATCAGCTAAGAGAAGCTGGAGTGGCATGTTCACTGGCTCTTCAGCTGAAATCCTACTAGCATGTTCCAAATGCATGCAAAAGCTTGCCAATACTCTGAGGACTGAGAACACAGACAGTTTCAGCTGAATTTATCTTGGCCCTGCATGGCTTTTAAAAACAACTCCTATTGCAGACTGGGAGAAGCAGACATTAAGTATCTCCAGTACAAGAAGGAGTTAAAGATCAGCTAAAGGAATTTCACCATTCAGATTAAATCTAAGAGCCCAGATGTGGTATTTACTCTTGGAAGGCAGCTTTGCCTGGCTTGATTCAGTTATTCCCATTCCATCTTAAGTTAACAAAAGCCTAAAAACAACATAGAGACATCTGTGGGCCTGATGTCCTTTCATGGTAACTGATCCCCAAGCCTATCACCCATCAAGCAGTTAGTACAAGGAATTCAAAGAGCACAAATAAGCCTGCAAAAATCACACGAAGGAAACATCACCACAAGAAGGATGTGGAGCTGTTGGAGACAGTCCAGAGGAAGGCCACAAAGATGCTCAGAGGGCTGCAGCAGCTCTGCTATGAGGACAGGCTGAGAGAGTTGGGGCTTTTCAGCCTGGAGAAGAGAAGGCTGCCAGGAGACCTTAGAGTAGTCTTCCAATATCTGAAGGGAGCCTACAGGAGAGCTGGGGAGGGACTACTCACAAGGTCTTGTAATGACAGGATGAGGGGTAATGGGTTTAAACTGCAGAGGGGAGATTTAAATGGGATGTTAGGAGGAAGTTCTTCACAGTGAGGGTGGTGAAACACTGGCACAGGTTGCCCAGGGAGGTTGTGGATGCTCCCTCCCTGGAGGTGTTCAAGGCCAGGCTGGATGAGGCCTTGAGCGACCTGTTCTAGTGGGAGGTGCCCCTGCCTATGGCACAGGGAGGTTGGAACTGGATGAGCTTTGAGGTCCCTTCCAACCTAAACCATTCTATGATCTTATGTAGCATATATAGTTCCCTCCAGGAGAGCCTGTTAATTCAAACACAAATAAACATTCAACTTCCTAGAACACATTTAAAACAATCATTGAGAAAATCATACTAGTGAAACAATAAACATCCATCAGTAAGGAGCTAAAAAAGGAATCTCACCAGAATGTTGCCATTAAAACAGAAGAAAAGCCCACTAAAGGCTCCTGCCAACAAAAACGACCCTTACCTAAAAGCTGTAAAACAGCTTAATACTCAGCAATCCCCTAACAAAATTTGTAGCACATCCTCTTGACCTAGACAGAGTAGCAAAAACAACGTTGGCTTCAAACAAGAAATGGCGCCTCTGTAATCCTTTCAGCAGATGGAACCAAACAGGTCGTGGAAAAGAGCATTTAATCTGATCAGGAAGAGGAGAAGGAAAATTGAATGCGTGAATACAAAACACGATGCTGTTATGGTAAATCAGCTTAGGCCACACCTCACCTTTGAACAGATGCTGATGGTCAGAGCTCCATTGAGAAAAACAATTTCACACTGGCTAAGGCAGCTAGACTCAGAATCACAGAATCAGTCAGGGTTGGAAGGGACCACAAGGATCATCTAGTTCCAACCTCCCTGCCATGCCCAGGGACACCCTACCCTACATCAGGCTGCACACAGCCTCTGCCAGCTTTGTCTTAAACATCTCCAGGGATGTGGCCCCAAACACCTCCCTGGACAACCCATTCCAGCCTCTCACCACTCTCATGCTCAAGAATTTCCTCCTCACATCCAGTCTGAATCTCTCTACCTCCAGCTTTGCTCCATTCCCCCTAGTCCTGTCACTACTTGAGAGCCTAAAAAGTCCCTTCCCAGCTTTTTTGTAGGCCCCCTTCAGATCCTAGAAGGCCACAAGAAGGTCACCTGGGAGCCTCCTCTTCTCCAAACTCAACAGCCCCAACTCTTTCAGTCTGTTGAGCTTCTCCTCCACCAGCACCCCCAAGTCCCTCTCCTTAGGGCTGCTCTCCAGCCACTCACTGCCCAGCCTGTATTTGTCCTTGGCATTGCCTCCACCCAGCTGCAGGACCTTGCACTTGGCCTTGTTGAACCTCCTGAGGTTGGCTTGTGCCCACCTCTGCAGCCTCTCCAGGTCCCTCTGGATGGCCTAGTCAAACATAGACAATGCTGTAACATTATGACATCTAGTCTAAGTCTGGTTCCAGCTTTAGATGAAGAAACATAAATACAGACCATCTTGAGATGGCAGAAAGATTAGAATGAAGCTCCCCCCTCAAAAAAAAAAAAAAGTAAGTAACCCTTCCTCAGCAGGTCTCAGAAGTCAGCAGCAGTTATCAGATCTACCAGCAGAACACTGCAACATCCATTTTACATATTCAGATGTCTTCCATACCATGCTGAAAGGAAATTACCTACTCTTGCTTACTGCTGTCTAAAAGGCACCTTAGAGCCAATGATCATAGCTCTGTCTGTTCCAACACTTTCTTCCTGTAAATAGTGCCTGACTATTTTCTGTTCTCACAAGGGCATAATTAGTCCTGTTCACAAAGAGCTACAGCAGCTGGCACATCCCAGCAAACTTCATTGCATTTTCACAGCTACCAAATTCCATCTAAACTGTGCTGCAAATTCTTCTACACTCCCATGTCCTCTGCACCCTATACCTACCTATACATTTGAAGGGCCCTTTCTGCAAGCAATTTAACTAAAAAGCAGCCTTGAGAAGTGTGGTGGTTTAGCAGTTATTTGTCCCCCCCACCCCCACCTTTGATATAACCCAAGCTAGGACTCAGAAAGCTGGAAGTTGATAAATGATCCTTTATATTTACAGCTATGCACAATATACAAGCAGATATTTACAATGTAGAACAGATATTTACAGATATAGACAGTGAAAAGGTAATACAGAAACACCACAGCCCTCCCAGAGATCAAAATCCCTAGGAGGGGTTTCTAACCACCCCTAACACCTTTTCCCCCTTCCCCAATCTTATCTGCATCTGTTAATGCAGCAGATAGGCAAAGGCAGATGGGCCAGGGGGGGTTAGCATTAGGAAAATAAGTTAGTAGAATTATTAAGAATCAGCTACACAAGGTAGGGACAGAGGAGCCATGCAAGAGCTGCCACAGCCCAGAAAGGTCTGAAACCATCTTTCGTATCTATATTTGGGTTACAACTCTTAAAACATTTTTTTTTCTTTCTCAGTAAAGCTGTGAGTGAAGTGACATCACGCGTTTTCATCTCTCAGCCTATAGGGTAATTTTCTCACTCAAATCCTCCAATTAGTTCAAACCAGCACAAGAAGTCCTGAAACATTTGCTGACACACGTACAGTTCACAGAAGGCCAAAGAACCCTGCACAGCCAGAAAAAGACTCCCTCCTCCTCCACTAACACAGATCTGTAACCCTAGAATACAAGAATAATCACAGCTACATGCAACTGCCATCTAATTTTGTTTTGTATCCATCATCCCTGAAACATATTTCACCTGTTTGAGACACCATTAAGCCACAAACAAACAGGAACCAAAGCCAAAACATAAATAGTAATTTTTTTCCTACCCTGACCATACTGAAACTCAAACAGATGCCATCTAACAAAAACAAACAAAAAAAGGGAAAACACAAAAAAAAAAAAGGAAAAAAAATGCAATAAAGCAGTGAAGGACAGAGTTATTCCCAGGAGGTTCTGAAACTTTCAATGAATTTACAATCGAAACCATGTTAAAACAGAGGGCAAGTTGGCATTAAACACACAATATTTTATTTTCAAAACTCTGAGCACCTTAATTTTGCCATCACCTCCTCTCCTTAAGTTCATTGCTATTGCTATTTCCCAACTCCAGCAGCAGCAATAGAAGGTGCCCCTACCTCTTTCCCTGAGAGGGGTTTTCTGCTCATCACCACACCACCTGTCATGCTGCAACACGGTGAGTGGTTTCCTCTGTATAAAAAGATTGCTACTGTGTCTGGAACTTTGAAAGTTCGAGTTCTTCTTATCCTGGACTAAGTTAAGAACTTTATGGCAAATTATCAAGACAAATCACTGGGCAAGCTCAGACTCCAGCTTAGTTTTACAGTATGAATCTCTGACTCTTCCACACAGGAGTTGTTCTTCTGAAAGCATCGCAGTAGGAACCATGTGGACACAATTCATCTCCTGTGTATTGTTTTACACAGTGATCAGCAGCACCCTGCCTCAAAAAGAAAATGTTCCGGTGGTAGAAGCATATTTGACCAAACAAGCAGAAGTTAAAAAACATTTACAGAAGTAACTGCTGAGCTAGTGCCTAGAATGTCTTTTTAAAGATAGAGAGTATGAAGAAGTTTCTATGTTGAACTTGTCTTTACGAACACAAGGGCAGTTGGTCATGGTGAGAAGCACAACCAGCAGAAATATAGCAGCTTCCAGAAAGGTGAAGGCATTTCAAACCGATTTTATAGAATCACAGAATCAGTCAGGGTTGGAAAGGACCACAAGGATCACTGAGCTCCAACTCCCCTGCCATGCCCAGGGACACCCTACCCTAGATCAGGCTGCACACAGCCTCAGCCAGCCTGGCTGCAAACACCTCCAGGGATCTGGCCCCAAACACCTCCCTGGGAAACCCATTCCAGCCTCTCACCACTCTCATGCTCAACAACTTCCTCCTCACATCCAATCTGAATCTCCCCACCTCCAGCTTTGCTCCATTGCCCTAAGTCCTGTCACACCCTGAGACCCTAAAAAGTCCCTCCCCAGCTTTTTTGCAGGCCCCCTTCAGATACTGCAAGGCCACAAGAAGGTCACTTGGGAGCCTCTTCTTCTCCAAACTGAACAGCCCCAACTCTTTCAGTCTATCCTCACAGCAGAGGTGCTGCAGCCCTCTCAGCATCTTTGTGGCCCTTCCCTGGACACGCTCCAGCACATCAGGGAGTGGTGTAGTTTAATAATCTTCCCCTTAAACACTGTCCCAAATACTTTTTCATAAATCATGACTATTATCTTGTGCGATGTCTTTTCAGATCTATGGACACCGTCTGCCAGAAAATTCACTGAATGACTCAGACGCTTTCAAATCAAAAATACTCAAACTGCTATTTCCACTTCAGAACTACTTCCATTTCAGCGTTTCAATTGTGGATGGCATAATAATCCAACCACCGCCTGAAGCTTCCTTATCAAGATTTTCCTCACGCACAGACAGCCCCTCCACTGCCAAAAGCGAGCCCTATTTCTCTTGTACACAGCCTTGGAGAATCTGGTTACACAACCAGAAACCTGTGAACTTGCACAATTCCCAGTGCCTAACATTAAGTAGCTTTTGTACACGAATGCTTGACACAGCTCCTTCACCATGCAAACTGAAGCCATAATAGCAGAAATGCAAAAGTTAGTCACCAGCAGCACGTGCCCTGCCAATTCCCCTTAATTTTCTACCATGACAAACCAACAGAAACACTTGCCTAGAGCAAGCACAGACTTCTTAAACTCCAGTCTTTTCACACTGCATCCAAATTCAAGCCTGAATCTCACCAACCTATTACAATGCCACTAATTCAACAGCACTAATACAACTGCATCAGTGTCAAGTTCAGGGTGGGGGTACGGAGGAGCCCTTTGTGTCTGGCTTTCTTGAAGACCTGATATGATTTCAGCTCCCTATACTCATCATTCATTTATACTTATGTTTGAGAACTCGCATATAATAGCTACAGATCTGTTGAAGGAATTTTCACCATGGAAGGTTTGGCTAAAGAGTGCAAAAAATACACTCCTGACTTTCACACCAGGGTTTGTTTTTTTTTTCCACATCCAATTTACACTCAAGAAAAATAATTTTCAAAATTTGGAGTGAGTTGGGATGCAGTTTCCAACTCCTCCTCCACTCACCCTGAGATTCAGTTTTCCACATCAGTAATTCTTCTTCGTGTCTTCACCTTATGGCTTAAAAACCATACTCAGTTGTCAGCTCAGATGAGAGAGTTATTCCCACATTTTCTCAACTAATCCTGCACTTCCAACACAACAACAAACTTCTTTCAAGCTGCCTACTAACACACTCACAGTCTTCATATAATGGATACTCACAGTACAGGCGAAGTTTTAAATGTAAGAAGTTACACCTGTATGTTACATGGGCCACAACATAAAACCTTTGTAACTGGGACTGAGTAGCAACCCTGCAGGAAAAGCAAACCCAAAACATCATCACTTCCTTTCTTGCATAAACAATATTAGCTCATAGCTGAAGATAATAAGGAAAACAGGCTGGTCTGTCACTGTGCTGCACCCATAATCCCATGACACAGTCCTGCTCTGGAAGAGGGGTTGCACTCGATCTATGGAGGTCTCTTCCAACCCCTAACATGCTGTGATCCTGTGTGTGTGACTTCTGTCCATCAGGAACATATATTCTTGTCACATCGACTACCACCAAACCTGAAACACCCTCACCAGGGTCCCATAGAAAGCAAGAACCTTGCTTCAGGAATCAGGATTTTACAGTAGTGCTAAGAGTGTGCTAGTGTGAACTAATTGGAGGATTTGAATGAGAAATTAGACTATAGGCTGAGAAGGGGGGAAAAAAAAAAAAAAGATGCTACTTCATTCATAGCTTTACTGAGAAAGAAAAAAAATTGTTTTACAAGAGTTGTAATCCAAACATAGATAACTCAGACTGCTTCAGACCGCTTTGGGCTGTGGCTCTTGCATGGCTCTTTTCTCCCTGCCTCTCCTAGCTGAATCTGAGCAATTTCACTATCTTCTTTCCTGCTGCTAATCCCTCCTGGCCCATCTACTTCCACCTATCTGCTGCATACAACAGATGGTGAGATAAGATTGGGGAAAGGTAGTAGGGGTGGTGGTTAACCCTCTTAGGGATTCTGATCTCTGGGAGTGCTGTGGTGTTTCTTTATTACCTTTTCACTGTATATATTTGTAAATATCTGTTCTACATTGTAAGTATCTGCTTGTATATTATGCAAAGCTGTAAATATAAAGCTTCATCCCTTAATTTCCAGCCAACTGAGTCCTAGCCTGGGTTATTTCAAACCGGGGTGGGGGAGGGGTGGCAGCTAACTGCCAAACCACCACATATGGGAGAAAGGACTGTGCAGTATGCAGCTTGCCACTGACTGCCAGAACAGATCCACGAAGACCACAGACAGAATGGAACCAGGAATTTAATACTGCCTGACACTTAACTACAGCAGAGGAGTGAAAAGAAGAGCCGACATTACACGTTAAGGCCTCAAATCTCTAAGGCTATGCCCAGAAGACCTGGCCATTACTATAAAACATGACGTATGTTTTTTAAAAACACACAGCACAGTTCCAGTAGACAATTCAACTGCCGCACCAAGAACAAAATGTACCTTTAAGCGAGGAGCAGTATCCCAAAGCTTTTCTGCTCTGGTGACAGGTGCTCAGGATAGCTTACACACAGACGAAACGACAAAGCTTTTACGCCAGAGAAGTTGCAAATCAATATTAATGGTCTTCTTGAACAGATGCCTACAACACCCCATTTATTAAAGCCATCAACCCAGCTGAATTTTCCAGCTAAAACGGGCACAAAAAGGAACCAACGCTGCTTGAAAAGGCTCAGCAAGCACAACAGCTGTCATATCTTCTTTGTCTTCTAGCCGATTGCCATATGCCTCGACAACTTTCTTGATCTTCCTAAGCAAGTAAGAGACGAACATCTGATTCGATCAGGAACCAGGGTGGGGATTAAAAAAAAAACAAAACGGGGGAAACTTTTGAAAAACTTTATGTAACTGTGACTTGGGAAAATGCAAACCGCGGTTACACCAGCACCAAATATTTACATTACCTACTGCTGAAAACTCCGGTGTTTACAGAGACACAAATACGCGGAGCGCCCCGCAGGCAAGGCGACTTTCCCCTATTGTGCAAGCACAGGCGGTTGGCTGGTTTGGTTTTTTTTTATCGCCCACCGTAAGATTTTTTTAGGGGCAGCGGCAGCAGATTTCCATGTCCTACGCAAGCAACAAGTGTGCAGCAAGCTACAAACAAGACCCACTTACTGGTGCTCTTGACCCACTTTACGGTGCTCCACTGGCCTAAAGCCTCCTCCAGCCCAGACGAAGCGCTCCTTCGTGTCCTTATGCAAACACCTTGACCGCAAGTGCGGCTCGCTTCTGCCCTCGGTCAACGGCCCACTCCCGCCGCCTCGACAAAACGCGACCCCGGCCGCGGGCAGCGCCTGCCGCCAGCCTCTCCCCGCGCAACTCGGACACTTATTCCTGCCGGGGGCAGACACGGCCCACACCTCCGCCCCGCCACCGACCCTGGGAAGGGGCAGGAGGGAAGGAGACGCCCCCCCGCTACCGCGGGAGCTCCCCCTCGCCACCTCGCCGAGCCCCGTCCCCGCGGTCAGGCCGCACGGCCCCTGCCGTGAGGCGCGGGGCGCGCTAGGCCTCCCGGACACTCACCTGGCAACGGCTGGCGCCCACCCCGGCGCCCGCGAGGTGCTGCCCGCCGCCCCGCGCCGCCCCCCTCCTGCGGCAACTGCTGCCGCTGCCGCCGCCTGCCCGGCCTCGTCACCGCCTCCTTGCCCTACAGCGTCACCATCGCACGAGGACACCGCCACCAATGCGGGGCGCCGCACCGCGCCTGAGCACCACGGGCCGGAAGGAACAGCAGCAGCCGGCCCGGCGCCACCTACGGCAATGTAGCAGGGACGGAGCGGGCGCCGCGCAGGCGCACAGGGCAGGAGCCCCCCCCGGGCCGCGCAGGCGCACAAGACAGGACCCCAGCCCGGACCGCGCAGGCGCACAAGACAGGACCCCAGCCCGGGCCGCGCAGGCGCACAGAGGAGGAGCCCAGCCCGGGCCGCGCAGACGCACAGGGCGGGGAGGCGCGGGCGGCCCGGCGCGCCCGCTGGCGGGGGTGGCCTCTGATTGGCTGCAGAAAGGGATGGAGGCTGGGGAGGGATTGTCATAGAGGCACAGAACCAGCCTAGGCTGGAAGGGACCACAAGGAGCATCCAGTTCCAACCTCCCTGCCATGCCCAGGGACACCCTACCCTACATCAGGCTGCCCACAGCCTCTGCCAGCCTGGCTGCAAACACCTCCAAGGATCTGGCCCCAAACACCTCCCTGGGCAACCCATTCCAGCCTCTCACCACTCTCATGCTCAACAACTTCCTCCTTATGTCCAATCTGAATCTCCCCACCTCCAATTTTGCTCCATTCCCCCTAGTCCTGTCACTACCTGA
>VWZI01022484.1:77893-91189 GCA_013396835.1 Psilopogon haemacephalus | reverse complement strand
GCTGCAGCCCTCTGAGCATCCTCTGGACACACTCCAGCATGTCCACATCCCTCTTGTCCCAGGGGCTCCAGAACTGGATGCAGTACTCCAGCTGGAGTCTCACCAGGGCAGAGTAGAGGAGGAGAATCACCTTCCTCAACCTGCTGGCCACACTTCTCCTGATGCAGCCCAGGCTCTGCTTGGCTTTCTGGGCTGCAAGTGCACACTGCTGCCTCATCTTGAGCTTCTCATCCACCAGCACCCCCAAGTCCCTCTCTTCAGGGCTGCTCTCCAGCCACTCACTGCCCAACCTGGATTTGTGCTTGGCATTGCCTCCACCCAGCTGCAGGATCTTGCCCTTGGTCTTGTTGAAGCTCCTGAGGTTGGCTTGTGCCCACCTCTGCAGCTCCCTCTGGATGCCATCCCTGCCCTCCAGCCTGGCTGCTGCACCACACAGCTTAGGGTGCTCAGCAAACTTGCTGAGGCTGCACTCAATGCCTCTGTCCGTCGCACTCACAAAGATGTTGAACAAGACTGGTCCCAAGACTGATCCCTGAGGGACTCTGCTTGTCACTGCCTCCACTGGGACATGGAACCATTGATGGTGTGGCCATCAAGCCAGTTCTTTATCCATCTGGTGCTCCACCCATCAAACCCATGTGTCACCAGCTTGGGGACCAGGATGTGGTGTGGGACAGTGTCAAAAATTTTCCTTTCCCTCTCATAAGTAACAGGAAATGTAGGCAAAGCAAGAGGAAGACCGAAGTGACATGGAGAGCTCAGCTTCTGAAATTTATGCTGTGAGGGAAATGGTGGAAACCCTCCGTTTGCCTGTCATACAGCGAGACCAGCCAAAACTCAGGAAACTCCATTCTGCTAGAGGACAATCAGAACAACTACCAAGGAGGACAACTGGCTGGTGTGAGAGAGCTTCTCTGTCAGGCTCTACACAGGTGAGTATATTGCTGAGGCACATTCCAGTCAATACGCTTGTACACACATACAGAAATTCTAGCTCAAACCGGTGATTGTGAGCAAGGTGGAAGCAAAATTACTCCTATACCTTAGTAACAGTGGGAATGTTTTGATGCCTAATACTCACAAGGGTAAGTGCAGAGTCCTGCACCTGGGAACCAACAAGAACTGTGCAGCAGTACAGGCTGGGAGGTGACCTGCTGGAGAGCAGCCCTGCAGAGAAGGACCTGAGCATGCTGGTGGGCAGCAAGTTCCTGCATGGGACAGCAAAGTGTACTGGTGGCCAAGAAGGCCAATGGGGTCCAAAGGGACATTAAGAGGCGTGTGTCAAGCAGATCATGGGAGGTTCTCCTCCTCTGTGATGCTTTGGAAGTTACCTCCCTCCCCCCTAAATTTCACCAGGTTAGACTCAGTTGGCTGGAAGTTAAGGAAGCTATATTTATACCTGGAGAGCAGCCCTGCACAGAAGGACCTGAGAGTGCTGGTGGGCAGCAAGTCCTGCGTGGGACAGCAATGTGGCCAGGATGGCCAGTGGGGTCCTGGGGTGCATTAAGAGGAGTGTGTGCAGCAGATGGAGGGAGGTTCTCCTTCCCCTCTACTCTGCCCTAGTGAGGCCCCACCTGGAATACTGCATCCTGTTCTGGGCTCCCCAGTTCAAGAGGGCCAGGGATCTGCTGGAGAGAGTCTAAGGGAGGGCTGCAAGGATGCTGAAGGGACTGATGAGGAAAGGCTGAAAGCCCTGGGATGGGTTAGTCTGGAGTGGAGAAGGCTGAGAGGGGATCTGAGCAACAACTATAAATAACTGTTGGCTGTGGGGGTCAAAAAGGAAGGGACAGGGACAGCCTCTGCTCACTTGTGCCCTTGCATAGGACAAGGGGCAAGGGATGGAAACCATAGCTCAGCAAGTTCCAGCTCACCATGAGGAAGAACTTCTTGACTGGAAGGGTCCCAGAGCACTGGCACAGGCTGCCCAGAGAGGTTGTGGAGTCTCCTTCTCTCGGGCCTTTCCAGCCCTGTCTGGATGTGTTCCTGTATGACTTGTGCTAGATTTTGTGGTCCTGCTGTGGCAGGGGGGTTGGGCTGGAAGATCTCCAGAGACACACAACACCCTGTGATCCTGTGAACATTGCATCTATACTGCCTACTATTCCTTAGAACTGCTTCTGAAACTATGGTCTCCATATTATTTCCTTTAAAATATGTCCCACCTCACACTGTCATTGAAGTCTTTGTTATTTCCAAGGGGTCAAGGTAGTTGCTAAAGCTCACAGCTGCACTGCTACCTGTACTTAGAGTTTCATCAACCCCTATTTTGACAAGCACTGGGCAGCAGCAGGGAAAAGCAGCAGCTGCAGTGCCTCCTCCAGCTCCACCCCGTGCCTGTCTGATGAAGTTATTTCCTGCCTCTCTTGCAGCGTTTCAGCTGTAAAATGGCGCTGATGATTTTAAAATATTTCGAGTTCCATTGCCTAAAAAAAAACAAAACCAAAAACTAAAACAAACAAACAAAACAAAACCCGCAAAAACTGCATGTGGGCTCCGTCAGTCATTTCCTGCCACTGTCACTTAACATGCACTCAGCCAAGGAAAAGGGAATTTGAGATAGAAATGCTCTTTTATGAAATCCTGAATTAAAAATTTAAAAAAAAAAAAAAATAAGGGGGGAATTAGGGTGGGTTATTCTGGTCTGAGAGCCTGGGGCTGTTCACAAGGTCTTGTAATGACAGGACAAGGGGGAATGGGTTCAAACTGGCAGAGGGGAGATTTAAACTGGATGTTAGGAGGAAGTTCTTCACAGTGAGGGTGGTGAAACACTGGAGCAGGTTGCCCGGGGAGGTTGTGGCTGCTCCCTCCCTGGATGTGTTCAAAGCCAGGCTGGATGAGGTCTTGAGCGACCTGTTCTAGAGGGAGATGTCCCTGCCTATGGCACAGGGGGGTTGGAACTGGATGATCATTGAGATCTCTTCCAACCTAAACCATTCTATGATTCTATGAAAGGAAAAAGGAAGGCTGTGCTCTGCTATGTGGGGCAAACCATCCCTTCAGAAAGACAGATTGTTTAAAAAAAAACAACAAAACTGAGTTGTGTACTTCCTGGGCATTTTGAGATCATTCCTAGAAACTGTAGCACTAATAATAATAATAATTCCTGGACCTCATCAGGAGCAGTGTGGCCAGCAGGTCAAGGGAGGTGATTCTCCCGCTCTACTATGCTCTGGTGGGACCCCACCTGGAGTACTGCATCCAGTTCTGGAGTCCCTGGGACAAGAGGGATGTGGACATGCTGGAGGGTGTCCAGAGAAGCACCAGGAGGATGCTCAGAGGGCTGCAGCACCTCTGCTGTGAGGAGAGACTGAAAGAGTTGGGGCTGTTGAGTGTGGAGAAGAGGAGGCTCCCAGGTGACCTTCTTGTGGCCTTCCAGGATCTGGGTGGGCCTGCGGAAGAGCTGGGGAGGGACTTCTGAGGCTATCAGGGAGCGAGAGGTCTAAGGGGAATGGAGCAAAGCTGGAGGTGGGGAGATCCAGACTGGAGGTGAGGAAAAAGTTGTTGAACGTGAGAGTGGTGAAAGCCTGGAATGGGTTGCCCAGGGAGGTGGTTGGTGCCACTTCCCTGGAGGTGTTTGCAGCCAGGCTGGCAGAGGCTGTGGGCAGCCTGATCTAGGGTAGGGTGTCCCTGGGCATGGCTGGGGGTTGGAGCTGGCTGATCCTTGTGGTCCCTTCCAATCCTGACTGATTCTATGACTGATTCTAATAAGAAATGCCTGATGCCTTAATTCTCTCCCCAAGTGGTTTTTGTCCTGAAAGCAGAGCCCTGTGCTGTGTGAAAGTTGGCAGGTCATTAGTTCACTCCGTGGCTGTTCCCGCAAGCAAGGGAGAATTAATTTGTCTGTGACAAATGGAACTGAGAGCAGCCAAATTCCCCATAGCCAATTGCAGGGGGCTATCATCCTAAAAAGAAAACCTACTCGGGGTGCTTTCTCAGGCTGAGCAAGATCGTGGCCAAGCACTTTAGAGGCTCCTTTGGACTGTGAGCAGGGCAGGGCTACAATTAGCTTCACCACAGTGACTGTGGCAGTCATTAAGTGACACTGGGTCTACCCCACATCTTTTTTTTTTTTTTTTTCTTCCCCTGAAAAACAGGATGGCAACGTGTAAGGACACGTGTTGGACATCTGCTCCAAGTGTCACAGTTACACTCAATGCCTCATCCTGCCCACCCCACATCACCACCACGTGCCTGCAGTCACCTGAAGGAGTGACACAATCACACAGCAATCTAGGAAGAGACATGTATTGTGCTGGTTTGAGCTAATTGGAGAATTTGAGTGAGAAATTAGACTATTGGCTGAGAAAGGAAAACACAGTATGGCACTTCACCCAGACCTTTACTGAGAAAGAAAAAAAAAAACCCTGTTTTTAAGTATTGTACCCAAAACATTAGATATCAGAAGGTTTCTGACTGCTCTGGATGCAGCTGCTTCTCTTGCATGGTCCCCTTTGTCTGTCTTGGTAGCTAACTGTCAGTAATTCTACTAACTACTTTCCTGCTACTAATTCCCCCTGGCTGATCTACCTCAGCTTGTCTTCAGCATCAACAGGTGGTGAGATAAGATTGGGGAAGGGTGGAAAGGTGGTAGGGGGTGGTTGGTTACCCCTCTTGGGGATTTTGGTCTCTGGGAGGGCTGTGGTGTTTCTGTATTACCTTTTCATTGTATATATCTGTAAATATCTGTTATACCTTGTAAATATCTGCTTGTCTATTGTGCATTGCTGTAAATATAAAGCTTCATTTATCAACTTCCAGTGTTTCTGAGTCCTAGCCGGGGTTTACATCAAAAGGTGGGGGCCAGGGAACTGCCTAAACCGCTACATGTATTGTGTTTAAGGTAGCTACCCCGAGCCCAAAAGCCCAATAAATACTCAATCCAATTTGGAAGTAAAAAGATATAAAAAATTTTAACAATAAATAGGAGGTAAAAGTTTTTTGGTTTTTTTTTTTACAGAAGATGGCGGGGAAGAAAGGGGAACCAGGATGAGGGATATGGGGAAATGAAGGAAAAATTACAGGGGCTGGGGAAAAGGGGAAGAAAGGGAACAAAATACACAAAATAGAAATACAACCCGTGGAAGGCAATTGAGTCCAAATGCTGAGGTGGATGATGACAAGTGGCATCCCTCAGGGGTCAGTGCTGGGACCAGTGCTGGTTAACATCTTCGTCAGTGACATGGGCAGAGGAATCAGTGCAGCCTCAGCAAGTTTGCAGATGGCACCAAGCTGTGTGGCACAGTCAACTTGCTAGAGGGCAGGAATCCATCCAGAGGGACCTGGACAGGCTGAAGAGGTGAGCCCAGGCTAAACTCATGGCATTCAACAAGGCCAAGTGTAAGGTCCTGCACCTGAGTCGCTGAAATCCCAAGCACAAATCCAGGCTGGGTGGGGAATGGCTGAAAGCAGCCCTGAGGGAACCTGGGGGTCTGGGTGGATGAGAGGCTCAACATGAGCCTGCAGTGTGAGTGCAGCATTAAGAGAAGCGTTGCCAGCAGGGCAAGGGAGGGGATTCTGCCCCTTTACTCTGCTCTCGTCAGACCCCACCTGCAGTACTGTGTGCAGCTCTGGAGCCCCCAGCACAAGAAGGACATGGAACTGTTGGAGAGAGTCCAAAGGAGGCCACGGAGATGCTCAGAGGGCTGCAGCACCTCTGCTGTGAGGACAGGCTGAGAGAGTTGTGGCTTTTCAGCCTGGAGAAGAGAAGGCTTCCAGAAGACCTTAGAGTAGCCTTCCAATATCTGAAGGGGGCCTACAGGAGGACTGGGGAGGGACTATGCACAAGGTCTTGTAATGACAGGATGAGGGGGAATGGGTTCAAACTGGCAGAGGGGAGATTTAAACTGGATGTTAGGAGGAAATTCTTCACAGTGAGGGTGGTGAGACACTGGCACAGGTTGCCCAGGGAGGTTGTGTCTGCTCCCTCCCTGGATGTGTTCAAGGCCAGGCTGGATGAGGCCTTGAGCAACCTGTTCTAGTGGGAGGTGTCCCTGCCTATGGCACAGGGGGGTTGGAACTGGATGATCTTTGAGGTCTCTTCCAACCTAAACCATTCTATGATTCTATGATTTTGATGTTGGATGAAGGCAGGATGCAGGATTTTGATGATGAAATGCTGTTAGCTGAGAGTCCCAAATAAAATGGTGGTATCTCTCCACGTGTTGGCTGAGGAACCTGTGGTGACCAGCAGCAAAGCAGTGAGTGGGTTGCTCAAGCAGTCAGGGCAGAGAGAGAAGAGCCAAGCTGTCTCCCCTTTCATAGCAAAGTCCTTAGCAGGAAGTGGGAGTGAGTTAACCATGACACCTGGGGGCAGGTCAGACCACCCTTTGGGAGGAGGCAGAGGGCTCCAGGTGAGGCTTAACCCTTTACAAGACAAAAGACAAATGATGATTCAGAACAAAACTGCACTAGGGTAAGGAAGAGTCCACATTTTTGTTTTGTTTTTTTGTTTGGCTGGTTTGTTTTTGCTGTTGTTTGTTTGGTGGTGGTTTTTGTTTTGTTTTGTTTTGTTTTTTTTCCTTATTCCAGGATATGCCTTATTGCTAAGCCTTTGAACTGTTTGAGAGAGTCACAAGATGGTCTGGGTTGGAAGGGACCTCCAAAGCTCATCCAGTCCATCTCCCTCTGCAGTCACAGCAGGGACATCCTCAACTACAGCAGGTTGCCCAGAGCTGTATTAGTTTAAGCCAGCTCCCCCTGAGCTCAGAAAGCTCAGTAAATACTTCATTCAGTTTGGGAGTAAAAAATAAACTTTAACAATGAATAGAAGGTATTTTAGGTAAGGGGAATTACAGAGGACAGGGAACAAAAAACAAGGTACAGGTATAAGGTAAGGGGAATTACAGAGGATAGGGGGAGAGGGAACAAAATACAGGGTACAGGTATAAGGTAAGGGGAATTGCAGAGGATAGGAGGAGAGGGAACAAAATACAAGGTATGGGTATAAGGTAAGGGGAATTACAGAGGATAGGGGGAAGGGAAGAAAAAAAAAAAAAAAAACCCCAAAGTACAAAATGAAATAAAATCCAACCTGTAGCTGGGAGTGGATGGAAGTTGAATCCAAGCGGTGAAGTTGGAAACTGGTGATGGATGCTGGTGGGATGCAGAGTTGCAAATATGTCTGCTCTCCCCATGTGTTTGTTGGAGAGCACCTGGTGAAATAGCAGCAGCAGGGCAGCAAGGTGCTGGCTAGGGAGGAAAGCAGATGCCAAGAGAAAGAAAAAAGAAGTTCCTCCCCACCCTTTATAGGTCTCAGAAGGAAGTGGGAGGGGGCTAAACATGACACCTGGGGGCAGGTCAGACCACCCCCAGGGAGGAGTGAGAATACAGTTCCAGGTAAGCCCCTCCTGAAGGTCTTAACAATTTACAAGAGCCCTGTCCAGCCTCACCTTCAATATCTCCAGGGACCATCCCCAACCACCTCCCTGGGCAACCTGTTCCAGTGTTCCAGCACCCTCATGGTGCAGAACTTGTTCCTAACATCCAATCTAAATCTGCTCTGCTCTAGTTTGAAACCATTGCCCTCATCCTGTTCCTGCAGGCCTTTGCAAACAGTCTCTCTGCAGCCTTCTTGTAGGTTCACTTCAGGTACTTGAAGGCTGCTATTAGGTCTGCCTGGGTTCTTCTCCTCTTCAGGCTGAACACTCCCAGCTCCCTCAGCCTGTCCTTGTAGCAGAGCTGCTCAAATACCCTGATCATTTTTGTGCCCCTCCTCTGGACCTGCTCCATCAGGTCCATGTGTGATCAGCAGGTTGAGGAAGGTGATTCTCCCCCTCTACTCCATCCTGGTGAGACCCCACCTGGAGTACTTCATCCAGTTCTGGAGCCCGTGGGACAAGAGGGATGTGGACATGGTGGAATGTGTCCAGAGAAGGGCCACGAGGATGCTCAGAGGGCTGCAGCACCTCTGCTAGGAGGACAGACTGAAAGAGTTGGGGCTGTTGAGTCTGCAGAAGAGTGGGCTCCCAGGTGACCTTCTTGTGGCCTTCCAGGATCTGAAGGGGGCCTACAGAAAAGCTGGAGAGGGACTTTTTAGGCTCTCAGGGTGTGACAGGACTAAGGGGAATGGAGCAAAGCTGGAGGTGGGGAGATTCAGATTGGACATAAGGAGGAAGTTGTTGAGCATGAGAGTGGTGAGAGCCTGGAATGGGTTGCCCAGGGAGGTGTTTGGGGCCAGATCCCTGGAGGTGTTTGCAGCCAGGCTGGCAGAGGCTGTGGACAGCCTGATGTAGGGTAGGGTGTCCCTGCCCATGGCAGGTTGGGGGTTGGAACTGGCTGATCCTTGTGGTCCCTTCCAACCCTGATTGATTCTATGATTCTAACAGTCTTTGCATCCATCAGCCTTTGCACATGGGCTATTGGTGCCTGCATTGCTCCAGCAGAGAGTCAAGACGTGGCCTGCCTGCACATCTGGACCAAGGAGGTGGGATGCAACTCTGGCTCCCATGGATTAGACATATCCAGGTCTAACTTTGAGGAGAAGGGAATCCAATATTATATTCATATCTGTGCAGTATTTACTGCATGACAATTCAGTGAACTTAGAGTGTCTTCTAGAAACGGTTTAACCTCAAATGTAGTTAAACAACAGCCAGTGAAAGGCAATGACCACATATGGGGCCAGTTCTACACAGCCTTGTGACAGGCACTTGGCAGTCGTCCTGTAGTTGCTGGAAGGTATTTCCCAAGGTCTTTCCTGGGATGCTTTGTGTCTGCGTCAGCTGATGAAAATACAGTTTGTATTTCTGGAGTCACAGGTGATCAGGAATTGCTCCCACTGTGTAATTTAAACCCTGGAGGCTTCTCCCTAGGCACGGTTGAGCCAGCAGAGCAAGACCCTTCCGTGCTTGGTTTTATACGGCACCACACGACCTGCTTCAGTTGTGCTTTGTAAGGGCTACAACACTTGGGTCCAGACAGAGAGTGTAAGCTCCACTCATGCTGTGTGCCTGGGTCCAGGCACACTGCCTGCCGAGCTGCAAGAGGCAGCAGTCTCTCCCTTAATTAGAATCATAGAATCAGTCAGGGTTGGAAAGGACCACAAGGATCATCTAGTTCCAACCCCCTGCCATGCCCAGGGACACCCTACCCTACATCAGGCTGCCCACAGCCTCAGCCAGCCTGGCTGCAAACACCTCCAAGGATCTGGCCCCAAACACCTCCTTGGGCAACCCATTCCAGGCTCTCACCACTCTCATGCTCAACAACTTCCTCCTTATGTCCAATCTGAATCTCCCCACCTCCAGCTTTGCTCCATTCCCCCTAGTCTTGTCACTCTCTGATAGCCTCAGAAGTCCC
Organism: Psilopogon haemacephalus; assembly: GCA_013396835.1. NCBI lineage: Eukaryota > Metazoa > Chordata > Aves > Piciformes > Megalaimidae > Psilopogon > Psilopogon haemacephalus. The sequence continues at coordinate 81,892 of VWZI01022484.1, read as the reverse complement.
TCCCCAGCTTTTTTGCAGCCCCTTTCAGATCCTGTAAGGCCACAAGAAGGTCACCTGAGAGCCTCCTCTTCTCCAGACTCAACATCCCTGACTCTTTCAGTCTCTCCTCATAGGAGAGGTGTTCCAGCCCTCTGAGCATCCTCGTGGCCCTTCTCTGGACACACTCCAGCATGTCCACATCCCTCCTGTCCCAGGGTCTCCAGAACTGGATGCAGTACTCCAGCTGGGGTCTCACCAGAGCAGAGGGGGAGAATCACCTCCCTGGCCCTGCTGGCCACACTGCTCCTGATGCAGCCCAGGCTCTGCTTGGCTTTCTGGGCTGCAAGTGCACACTGCTGCCTCATGTTGAGCTTCTCGTCCAGCACCCCCAAGTCCTTCTCTTCACGGCTGCTCCCCAGCCACTCACTGCCCAGCCTGCATTTGTGCTTGGCATTGCCTCCATCCAGGTGCACGACCTCATGCAGGACCTCATGCATCGAGCTCAGGGCAGGCAGAGACTTCCCTGTGAATAAACAACCAGCACCTCCAAACAACACTAAGGGCCTGGAGTCCAAGCAGTGTTAAAAGGTTCATTTACATTTTCTCACAACCCTATCTCTGGACTGTAACTGACATGAAATGAGAAGTTTCTGTTTGTTCTGGAATGGGCTGCTGCTGAGCTTACCTTGCAGCGGCGCACACTGAGGCCTCATTCATTGCCGTTATAACTTATGTATTACCAGCCAGGTGGAAAATGATGACAGATTTGCATCCTGTTCTGCTCCGTTTAGGAGCTGACGTTCACTGGCTTGCAACAACCATGTATTTGCAGGCTGCCTGTGACTCCAAAACGTTTTAGTTCTCCATGGCTTACGGGTGGTCCTTTCTATCAGCCGGGACATGTGGTGCCTTCGGGCTTGGAATGTGGCCGTTGGTTCCCAGCACACACTGTATAACAGCACAGTGTGTGGGTATCTTATCCATCTGCACTGCAAAGCACAATTTGAGCAGAGCCGTGGAATCGTGGAATGGTCTGGGTTGGAAGGGACCTTCGAAGCTCATCCAGTCCAACTCCCTGCCCAAGGTCGAGGCAGCTGGGTCGAGGCAATTTCCCAAGCACAAATCCAGGTTGGGCAGTGACTGGCTGGAGTCCCTGGGCATGGCAGAGGGGTTGGAACTAGATGATCCTTGTGGTCCCTTGCACCCCTGGCTGATTCTTATGATTCTATGATTGAGAGCCACGAGGAGAGAGGTTGCCAGTGAAGACTGAGGCAAAAAAAGTTGTTGAGAATTTCAACCTTCTCCTGGTCCATTGTTCCTATTTACCCACTGTTGCTCATCAGCAGGGGACACTTTCTTTACCTTTCCTTTTCTGGTTTAGGCACCTGTAGAACCCTTCTTATTTTTCTTCACATCCCTTGCCAAACTCAGTTCCAGCTGTGCCTTGGCCTTCCTGACCTACACAGCTGGGCAATGTCTCTGTCCTCTTCCCAGGATGCCTGTCCCTTCTTCCATTTCCTCTGTAGTCCCAATTTGCCCTCTATTTTGACCTCAACTCAGCCTTGTTGAAGATTACAAAGCAAATTATCAGCAAAGCTCAGAATGAAGCTTAGCTCCCCACCCTCACATCCCTCTACCCCCTTTTCATATCTAAAGAGACACAACTCAAAATCCACTTTTTCACTTTCGTGATTAAAAAAAATAAAAAGGCAGTCCTGCTACAGCTTTCTGCTTGACTTTCTTTGGCTTTCCATCAAACCAAACTGGCTGTGCTCTTACTTTAGACTTACTAGCATGCCGAGGCACCTTTATGTGTGGGCATCATAGGGAGATTCAGATTGGATGTGAGGAGGAAGTTCTTCAGCATGAGAATGGTGAGGCCCTGGAACAGGTTGCCCAGGGGGGTGGTTGGGGCCACATCCCTGGAGGTGTTTAAGGCAAGGCTGGATAAGGCTCTGTCCAGTTGCCTGCCCCCACCACACTGTGAAATAACCCAGGCTAGGACTCAGTCGGTTGGAAGTTAAGGAATGAAGCTTTATATTTACAGCAATGCTCAATATCCAAGCAGATATTTACAATGTATAACAGATATTTACAGATATATACAGTGAAAAGGTAATACAGAAACACCACAGCCCTGCCAGAGATCAAAATCCCTAAGAGGGTCTCTAACCACCCCTACCACCTTCCCCCCTTCCCCAATCTTATCTCACCATCTGTTAATGCAGCAGATAGGCAAAGGTAGATGGGCCAGGGGGGTTAGCAGCAGGGAAGAAGTTAGTGAAATTATTCAGAATCAGCTACAAAAGGCAGGGAGAAAAGAGCCATGCAAGAGTAGCCACAGCCCAGAGCAGTCTGAAACCATCTCCCTTATCTATATTTAGATTACAACTCTTAAAACAAATCTTTTTTTTTAATTTGTCAGTAAAGCTCTGAGAGAAGTAGCATTGTCAGTTCCTTCCTCTCAGCCTGTAGTCTAATTTCTAATTCAAATCCTCCAATTAGTTCAAACCAGCACAGGTAGGGTGTCCCTGCCCATGGCAGGGGGATTTGAACTAGATGTTCCTTGTGGTCCCTTCCAACCCTGACTGATTCTATGAAATAAATTTTTAAGCCAGAGTTTAGCAGGGATGCATTTTTTTTTTTTTAATATACAGAACTCCCAGAAAGCAAAGAAGACTGAAACCTAGGTCTTGTTAAAAGAGGAGGAAGGTGGTATTAAGGAAAGAAAACTAATGGTCACTTCTCTCTTATCACTATGTGGTCCCAGTCCAAGAGGGACTGGGGCTAAACAGGCTGCCAGAGTGCTGAGGTAAAAGGCCAAGCCCCATTATTTTTTTTTTTATTTTTTTTTTCCCATACAGACAAAATTTTAGGTGGAAAAATGCCATCTTGAGGAACACCCAGATGAACAGTTGGCCTCAACAGTGCCAGTTTTTCCACTCCCAAAGTCGTTTGCACCCACAAAAATCCACCGCGGTGCCAAACTGTAAGGGGAGCTGCAGGTCCCTTGTACGTGTGGTCCTTACTGGAAAAGCCAAATGAAGTAATTTTGAATTATTAAAGACACATTAACAATGCCTGAGGGTGTCATATCCAAACAGCTGACACCTTCAAGTGCTGATGCAATAGAGATGGTCAAGAGCATGAGGTGAGGGCAGTGGGAGGAAAGGTCTTTTTTAGATGTATCCAAGGTAGAGTGAGTTTTATTACTAGGAACATGCAGTATCCAGGAGTGAACAGCTCACACACATTGGATTTTGGGCTTAGTCCAGCTCCCACTGAAGTTTAATGGCAGCTGGATCAGGACACTGCACTCACATTTTTTCCACGCATGGAAAAATACTTCCGTTACTTTGAATTACAATAACACTGCCTTTGGATTTTATGTAATAAAATAAATCTAGGCCACTATTTATAGTCCAAGAAATTTCATGCTGGGATGCCAGCAGATATATTGCCTCTGCGTTTAAAAACAAACCAAAACAAACAAAACAAACAAAAAAAAAAGAGAACCTGGAGCTGAGCAAAGCCTGTGACACTGTCCTGCAACACATCCTGGTCTCCAAGCTGGTGACACATGGGCTGGATGGGTGGAGCACCAGGTGGATAAAGAACTGGCTTGATGGCCACACCCAAAGAGTGGCTGTCAATGGCTCCATGGCCCAGTGGAGGCAGTGACAAGTGGAGTCCCTCAGGGATCAGTCCTGGGACCAGTCTTGTTCAACAATTTTGTGGGTGCCATGCACAGAGGCATTGAGTGCAGCCTCAGCAAGTTTGCTGAGCACCCCAAGCTGTGTGGTGCAGCAGCCAGGTTGGAGGGCAGGGATGGCATCGAGAGGGAGCTGGACAGGCTGCAGAGGTGGGTAAAAGCCAGCCTCAGGAGGTTCAACAAGGCCAAGTGCAAGGTCCTGCAGCTGGGTGGAGGCAATGCCAAGCACAAATGCAGGCTGGGCAGTGAGTGGCTGGAGAGCAGCCCTGAGGAGAGGGACTTGGGGGTGCTGGTGGAGGAGAAGCTCA
>VWZI01022484.1:63636-75241 GCA_013396835.1 Psilopogon haemacephalus | reverse complement strand
GATGCCATCCCTGCCCTCCAGCCTGGCTGAGGTCAATGCCATCAGTTGCTGCCCCTCATCTATTCATGTTGTGACCTGTTCATAGAAGGCCACCATGTTTGTCAGGCAGGATCTGCCCTTGGTGCAGCCATGTCTGATTGGACCAAATCACCTCTTCACTTATCTCCTGTCTCAGTAATGCCTCTAGGAGGATCTGCTCCATGATCTTACCAGGCATAGAGATGAGACTGACTGGCCTGGAGTTCACAACAGCAGGTTGTGAACATTCCTTCAGCATGCCGTGGGCTGAGCACTGTCCAGGAGTGGTTGACAGTACTGCAGCTTTTAAACTATATTCTTGCAAAGCAATGTTGGCTAACTTTCCCTCTAACACGGCAAGGCCTTTAGAGGGATCAAGAATAGGCTCCCAGTTCCCCAGAGGGCTTAGCTGCAGGCAGGATTTGAGATTCAGACTCACCCACATCTGGCTGTAATTTGAGATGTACAATGACTAGGCAAAACAACAAGATTTACCAACCAGAGAGCAGAAAGAGCTCACTCTTCTCTGTGCTGGTTTGAACTAATTGGAGGATTTGAATTAGAAATTACACTACAGGCTGCGAGGAAAGCACTGACAATGCTACTTCCCTCAGAGCTTTACTGAGAAAGAAAAAAAAATTGTTTTAAGAGTTATATCCCAAATATAGATAAAGGAGACAGTTTCAGACCTCTCTGGGCTGTGGCTGGCTCCTTGCATGGATCTTTTCTCCCTGCCTTTTGTAGCTGATTCTGAGTAATTCCACTATCTTCTTTTCCTACTGCTAACCTCCCTGGCCCATCTACCTTCCCCTATCTGCTGCATCAACAGATGGTGAGATAAGATTGGGGAAGGTGAGAAAGGTGGTAGGGGTGATTAGAAACCCCTCTTAGGGATTCTGACCTCTGGGAGGGCTGTGGTGTTTCTGTATTACCTTTTCACTGTGTATATATCTGTAAATATCTGTTATACATTGTAAATATCTGCTTGCATATTGTGCAAAGCTGTAAACATAAAGCTTCATCCCTTATCTGAGTCCTGGCCTGGGTTATTTCAAAGTGTGTGTGGAGGCAGCTAACTGCTAAGCCACCACATTATTTTTAATTGGCACCCAACATGGGGCGGATGTAATTTCCATTTGCTTGATTGCTAATTAATCCTGAAAGTTCAAAACGAAGCTGACCTGGCTGCTCTACTTGGTCATTCCTTCTGTGACGATGTGGTTTTTTTTTACTCAGGTGGCTTGTGCTGGCTTCTTGCTGGCTTTGGTTTCTGTGATGAAATCGTGCGCAGGGGGTTGGGGGTGGAGCTCACTTTGTCAGCACCTCAGCCTCTTCTCTCTGCCTTAAAAGCACCCGGTGGGGAGATGCACCCAAAGGCNTTATTATCGCCATCTGTTTATTTATACAAATATAAAATATATTTATATAGATTTATATAATATAGATTTTGCTGGCTTTGGTGGCTCCCCTCATTTACAGACGTACTGGTCAACGATCTCTGTGCACTTTTTACACTTGACGTAGCAGCACCAGTGGAACTTGCAGTGGCAGCGCTCCACCTGCACGCTCTTGAACTGGTCGTAACCCCGTCCGCAGCACATCAGCTCGCACCCATCCATGCCCTCCGAGGTCTTGTTGCACAGCCGGCCCTGGGTGCCCAGGGAGCCGGTGGTCTCGTTACGCAGGCAATAGTCCGGGCTGGGGTCAACGTAGACCAGGTCCTCCTGCGTGGGCATGTTGAAGCGGTTGTTGACCAGCTCCAGCTTGCCCTTGCGGCTGATCCTCATGGCAGCGGCGCTGTCGTACTTCTCCTTCAGCAGGTCGCCCACCTTGCGGAAGTCGGCCAGCTGCAGCCAGCAGGTCTTGAGGCTGCAGGAGCCCGACACACCGTGGCACTTGCAGGCCACGTCTGCCAGCTTGTACACGGCCTGCGGGGAGAGGGAGGCAATCAGGCAAAGCTGTGTTTACTGCCGCGGCTCTGGCAGCTGGCTCCCTTACAATAAACTCATCACGTCTTCAGAACCGCTTTGATTACCCCCTGATTTTCTGTTGGCTTGCCCTTCAAAAGAGACAAAAGGCTCCTGTTGTGGCTGCTCTCTTCCTGTTCCCTGCATATTTCTATTCCTGCTCACATTGCCTCCAAAAGTGATTTCCCCAGCCCTTCTTTTTCTCCGACTGACTTCTGACTTGACAAGCAGGGTCAAGAGCAGGAAAGAAGAGAGAGAGTCCTCTCTACAGGGACTCTAGAAATTCCCCCGGTCTCACCACGGCGTTGAGAGCTCCAAAAAGGGAACACCTGGGAGCCTGCCCCTGTCCCGCTGCCTGCATCAGGAAGCGAAGCCATCACTGTAGGCACACATCTGCATCCTTTTTAAAGAAACCCGTAGTCCCACACTGATGGGAATGGTAAGGCTTCAAGCACTGCACAGCTGCTTGGTACGAATGAGTTAAAGCACAAGACTGTTTGAAATACTGTGTCAAGTGGAGTCAGGGACCGAGGTGACCCTGAGGGTTGTAAAACTCTGATAAGGAAAACAAAATAAAGATCTTACAGTTTCTCTGTGTGCTTAGCTGTTAAAGCAGTGTCTGTATCTGGCACTAAAATAGAGACGTGAGACTTCACATTTTTAAGCCAATCCTGGTACTAGTCTTGGCTTCCTGGTACTAGTTTTGGCTGTTCAGTTAGCGTGAATAACCAATAATCAGGACACCATGACTTGTTTAGAATGTCTAAGCACATATAAGATGAACAAATACATGCAATAAACGGAACTTGCTTGCATCAAGCGTCTCCCCTGTCTCTTACACCACGGCACCACACCCTTCCCTCTGCCTCTGCCAAGAGGAGCTCATTCAGAGGCAGTGTCTACCAGTCATAGAATCATAGGATGGTTTAGGTTGGAAGAGACATTAAAGATCATCCAGTTCCAACCCCCTGCCATAGGCAGGGACACCTCCCACTAGATCAGGTTGCTCAAGACCTCATCCAGCCTGGCCTTTCACTGCTTTCCAGGGAGCAGCAATCAGGGCTGGCACTAGGAATGAAAAAGATCATAGAACGGCCTGAGTTGGAAGGGACAGAATCACAGAAAACGTTCAGCTGGAAGGGACTGCCAAGCTCATCCAGTCCAATCTTTGACCCAGCACTGAAGAGTCAATACTAAACCATGTGCCTAAGCACCAGCTCCACAAGCTGCTTGAACGCCTCCAGGGATCGGGACTCCAGCACTGCCCCCGGCAGAACATTCCAAGGTCTGAGAACCCTCTCTGGGAAGAAATTATAGAATCAGTCAGGGTTGGAAAGGACCACAAGGATCATCAAGTTCCAAGCCCCCTGCCATGCCCAGGGACACCCTACCCTACATCAGGCTGCCCACAGCCTCTGCCAGCCTTGTCTTAAACATCTCCAGGGAAGTGGCCTCAACCACTTCCCTGGGCAACCCATTCCAGGCTCTCACCACTCTCATGCTGAACAACTTCCTCTTCACATCCAATCTGAATCTGCCCACCTCCAGCTTTGCTCCATTCCCCCTAGTCCTGTCACTACCTGATAGCCTCGAAAGTCCCTCTCCTAGCATCCAGCCTGAACTTCCCCTGCTGCAGTTTGAAACCATTTCTTCTGCCCCTGTCCTTTGCCACCAAGGACCTTGAAGATCATCCAGTTCCAACACCACCACCCCCCCTGCCCCCCACCATGGGCAGGGACACCTCTCACTAGATCAGGTTGCTCAAAGCCACATCCAGCCCTGTCTTGAACACTCCCAGGGATAAAAGATGTCCACAGATGGAGCAACCCGTTCCAGTGTCTCACCACCCTCACAGTAAAGAACTTTTCTCCTAATGTCCAATCTAAATCTACCCTGTTCCAATTAAAAACCATCGCTCCCTTGGCCTAACACCACTAAAAGGTCCCTCTCCAGCTTTCCCGTGGATCCCCTTCAGGTAGCGGGAGGTCGAGGCACCAGCAGCTGTACCCTGGAGCCGCTCCGGTTGCCCCTGCTGGCGGCGTCCCCAGGCCCCCTCTGCGGAGAGCGGCGCTGACGGCAGGCGCCGGGCGCACAGCGGCGCCACCTTGTGTCTACAGAGGTCCCTGCAAGGACAGGATTGGCCACGCACCAGTTAAACGAACGCAAGCCCTCTCTGCTGGCTGCTCCGAGATGCTTTCAGCTGCGCTTTTCCTGAATTTTTGGGGGGGCTCAATATACATCACACTCCTGAAAGCCCAGAACCGAAATTAGAAGAAATTCGGGCCAGTGAGCATTAAACCCTTCGAAAAGTATGTACGTGACTGGCTGAAGAGCAGCCCTGAAGAGAGGGACTTGGGGGTGCTGGTGGAGGAGAAGCTCAACATGAGGCAGCAGTGTGCACTTGCAGCCCAGAAAGCCAAGCAGAGCCTGGGCTGCAGCAGGAGAAGTGTGGCCAGCAGGGCCAAGGAGGTGATTCTCCCATTCTACTCTGCTCTGGTGAGACCCCAGCTGGAGTACTGCATCCAGTTCTGGAGCCCCTGGGAGAAGAGGGATGTGGAGATGCTGGAGCATGCCCAGAGAAGGGCCACGAGGATGCTCAGAGGGCTGCAGCACCTCTGCTATGAGGACAGACTGAAAGATTTGGGGCTGTTGAGTCTGGAGAAGAGGAGGCTCCCAGGTGACCTTCTTGTGGCCTTCCAGGATCTGAAAGGGGCCTGCAAAAAAGCTGGGGAGGGACTTTTTAGGCTATCAGAAGTAGGGGGAATGGAGCAAAGCTGGAGGTGGGCAGATTCAGATTGGATGTGAGCAGGAAGTTGTTGAGCATGAGAGTGGTGAGAGGCTGGAATGGGTTGCCCAGGGAGATGGTTGGGGCCAGGCTGGCAGAGGCTCTGTGCAGCCTGATCTAGGGATCCTTGTGGTCCCTTCCAACCCTGACTGATTCTATGATGTGAATGGCAATGGTGGGTACCTCTGTGGGAGAAGAACGATGAAAAACATCCCACAACAACAAACTTTAAACTAAACTAAACATGCAGTTGTGTGTATTAATTTCAGAGACAGGTACAAAACTGCACGGTGCATGAAGTCCTGCTCACAGGCACTGACAGAGTTTGCAAAGAGAAGAGCTGGCCCCCCTCCTCCCCCCCCACAGTCACAGAAACTAACCTCAGAGAATTGTTCTGGTTAGAAAACACCTCTAAGATCAAGTCCAACTGCTGACCTGACACCACGATAGCCATTAAGCCATGTCTACACAATTTTTTAACACTTCCAGGCGCTGGTTACACCACACCTTGAGTCCTGTGTCCAGTTCAATGCCCCAATTTAAGAAAGATGTTGAGGTGCTTGAAGGTGTCCAGAGAAGGACACCAAGGTTGGGGAGTGGGCTGGAGCACAGCCCTGTGAGGAGAGGCTGAGGGAGCTGGGGGTGTGCAGTCTGGAGGAGAGGAGGCTCAGGGCAGAGCTCATTGCTTTCTACAACTACCTGATTGAAGGTAATAGTCAGGTGGAGTTGGTCTCTTCTCCCAGGGAAGCAGTGACAGAACAAGACAACACAACCTCAAGCTGTGCTAGGGCAGCAAGAGTGGTTTGTATTGGAATGGGCTTCCCAGAGAGGTGATGGAATCCCCATCCCTGGAGGTGTTTAAGAGGAGGTTGGATGAGGCACTTAGTGCTATGGTTTACTTAATTGGAAGGGTTAGGAGATAGGTTGGACTTTATGATCTTAGAGGTCTTTTCCAACCTGGTTAATTCTGTGGTTCTGATTCTGTGACTCCACCACCTCAGACAGCCTGTTCCAATGCCTGACCACGCTTGCAGTGAAGAAATCGTCTCTAGTACCCAAACTAAACCTCCCCTGGCACAATTTCAGGCCATCTCCTCTTGTTCTATCACTTAGTACCAGAGAGGAGGCACTGGTGCCCACCTCACTGACTCCAACCTTCTCCAGAGAAAAGAGATCTCCCCTCAGACTAAGCAATCCACATTGGGAATGATGTTCCCCTTAATCCCCCTTGTTCTCCAGAGCCTTCACCAGCTTTGTTGCCCTTCTCTGGACACACTCCAGCAACTCAATGTCTTTCTTGTAGTGAGAGTCCCAGAACTGAACACAATGTTCAAGGTACAATGCCACCAACCCTGAGTACAGCACAACCACCACTTCCTTACTCTGCTGGCACACTATTCCAGACTCTGACCAGCATGCTGTTGGCCTTCCTGCTAGATCACATTCAGACAGCTGTCAGGCAGCACCCTCAGACCTTTTTCTACCACTTTCCAGCCACTTTGCCCCAAGCCTGTAGTGCTGCAAAATGTAGTAAAGACCCAAGTCCAGGACCCAGCACACAGCCTTAGAATCATAGAATCAGTCAGGGTTGGGAGGGACCACAAGGATCATCCAGTTCCAACCCCCAGCCATGTCCAGGGACACCCTACATCAGGCTGCCCACAGCCTCAGCCAGCCTGGCTGCAAACACCTCCAGGGATCTGGCCCCAACCACCTCCCTGGGCAACCCATTCCAGCCTCTCACCACTCTCATGCTGAACAACTTCCTCTTCACATCCAATCTGAATCTCCCCACCTCCAGCTTTGCTCCATTCCCCCTAGTCCTCTCACTCCCTGAAGGCCAGAAGAAGGTCACCTGGCAGCCTCCTCTTCTCCAGACTCAACAGCCCTAACTCTTTCAGTCTGTCCTCATAGCAGAGGTGCTGCAGCCCTCTGAGCATCCTCATGGCCCTTCTCTGGACATGCTTCAGCATGTCCACATCCCTCTTGTCCCAGGGGCTCCAGAACTGGATGCAGTACTCCAGCTGGGGTCTCACCAGAGCAGAGTAGAATGGGAGAATCACCTCTCTGGCCCTGCTGGCCACACTTCTCCTACTGCAGCCCAGGCTCTGCTTGGCTTTCTGGGCTGCAAGTGCACACTACTGCCTCATCTTGAGCTTCTCCTCCACCAGCACCCCCAAGTCCCTCTCCTCAGGGCTGCTCTCCAGCCACTCACTGCCCAGCCTGCATTTGTGCTTGGCATTGCCTCCACCCAGCTGCAGAACCTTGCACTTGGCCTTGTTGAACCTCCTGAGGTTGGCTTGTACCCACCTCTGCAGCCTCTCTAGGTCCCTCTGGATGCCATCCCTGCCCTCCAGCCTGGCTGCTGCACCACACAGCTTGGGGTGCTCAGCAAACTTGCTGAGGCTGCACTCAGTGCCTCTGTCCCTGGCACTCACAAAGATGTTGAACAAGACTGGTCCCAGGACTGATCCCTGAGGGACTCCACTTGCCTCTGGCCTCCACTGGGGCATGGAGCCATTGACAGCCACTCTTTGGGTGCAGCCATCAAGCCAGTTCTTTATCCATCTGGTGCTCCACCTGTCAAGCCCATGTGTCACCAACTCAGAGACCAGTTGAGCCTTGCTAAACTTCACCCAACTGACCCTTGGCCCACCAACCCAGCCTCTTCAGATGTCTCCATAGAGCCTTCCTGCCTCCAAGCAGACTAATACTCCCACCCAACTGGGTGTCACTTACAAACTTATTGAGGGTGCACTCAGGGCCCTCATCCATTAAGACTGGCCCCAAAAGTGAACCCTGGGGAACACCAGTGGTGAGTGGCCACCAACTGGATCGCAGCTACTTCATGTTACAGTAGCTTATGCCCTCAGCCCATGCTCCTCATGCTCTCACCATCAGGCTCACGTCTGCCCTCTCACAACCATCTTGTGCCCTGTACATTCTGCCCCTGCCAGAACCCATGTGCCACATTTAGCATTACTTGCAAAACTGCCACCAGCTGGGGCAGATGAAGGGATATGAGAAAAGGCTACGATGCTCTGAAGGAGGTGGCTGTTATGTGTCTTCTGGCCAAATTTCCTGCTGAAGAAAGCAGCCAAACTCTGAGTTTTTTTTTCCTGCCTTGCTCATCCACACAGAAGAAAGCTCTCCAGCTCTGTGCACTGGCTTGCCAAGGAGTAGGTGATTACAGGCAATTGAGCAGCGTATACTGCAAGCAAAACTTTCTGCCTACCACTGTGTTCTGGACCAGCAGCAAGAGGTCAGAGTTCTACAACAGCTGGTTGCTCCTGGTCTAACTAATGCCTGGTGCTTCTGTCAGCTAGCGAAGATTCGATTTGACTTAATGGCTAGGACACGTGAGGGCTGATCCAGCTCCCAAGAAAGTCGATGGAGTGAGTCCTTAAAACAGAGAAGCTTTAGTTCTGGCTCCTTGGAGCTCAATTTACTGAGGCAATCCCTCGCGGTGCAACCTAACAGCTACAGGCTGGAAGTTAAGCACTTGTCTTGGATTGAACTACAACTGCAGAGGACCAACCACACAGTTGCTAGAGGATTCCTGCTGTACCGTAACCAGACAGAGCTACAAGCCCCAGACACTTACTATATCCTCACAGCATTGCCAGCCCGCTCGTTGCAAGCCTGTGTTAGCACTTTTGGGTTATGGTCCTGTCAAATCCCAAGTCACTTGTGCCTCTCTTGCCCTTGCATGTGTTTTTATAAAGTATTATGATTCTTCCTAATCCTGGGCTTTGTTCCTTTAGAAAAACACTGCAACTTGATCCTTCGCAGTTAATGTCATGGGACTGAGCTCGCTCTGACTCGGCTTTAAGCAACTGATGCTCAAAACATCTGGCCCGGGTGGGCAGGAGCTGTGCTGGGGAATGCAAAGGCTCCCAGTTATCACAGGTGAGTTTGGCGCCAGGCAGCTCCCTCTGCCAGCATCCCCTGGAGGCAGCCGCAGCTTCAGCTGCTAAAAGGGCTCTCCCTCTCTTCCCTTTGCTGCCCGGTTAGGGGGGAGAAAGCAGAGGAAATTGGAGAATTCCTCCCTAGCCAGACTCAGGTCAGGGTAAAGAATAACAGACCCCACATGCAGTTCTTCAATGGCTGTGCCACTTAAAACAGGTCGGAAAGGCCTCTAATGGAAAGGCTCAAAGCGCCGTCCCCTAAGCCCAAGTTCTCTTCCAATCCTTTTCTTGCAGGAGCAGGGACGGAAAGAGAATTGATGGGGAACTCCCATGTGGTCAATTAGCCAGGCCCCCTTCCAGGCTCTCCTGGCAGTGGCTCAAGTGACTGATGACTGAGGCCTGCCATATGCCAACTGGGTAAACAGCACAGGAGGACTGATGGCCACGGCCCGCCAGACAGGGTGACAGATAAGGAACGGGTGGAAATAGAGGCTAATGGAGACCAACTGGGACAAAAAGACAGATGGAAGGAAAAGACGCATTGAGATAACAGCCAAAGGCAAACAAACAAGGGCAATAAAAGCCAGGAGCAACCACCCCCAGGATTCCAATGTGGAGGGAGAGGATGATGGGGTCAGAACTGCCCAAAAGATAAAAGACCTCTGGTCCCCTCCCAGCGCCTCTCAAGCTCCTCCTCAGGAAAGCAGAAAGCAAAGGCAATCTTCCCTCTTGCCACAAGAGCTCCTCAGGGTTCAAGGAGAACTTTTTCACCCCCAGGAAATGGAGGTGTCCTGAGAAAGGCCACGAGGATGCTCAGAAGGCTGCAGCACCTCTGCTGTGAAGACAAGCTCAAAGAGCTGGGGCTGTGGAGTGTGGAGAAGAGGAGGCTCCCAGGTGACCTTCTTGTGGACTTCTAGTATCTGAAGGGGGCCTACAAAAAAGCTGGGGAGGGACTTTTGAGGCTGTCAGGGCTGTCAGGGAGTGACAGGACTAGGGGGAATGGAGCAAAGCTGGAGGTGGGGAGACTGGATATGAGGAGGAAGTTGTTCAGCAAGAGAGTGGTGAGAGCCTGGAATGGGTTGCCCAGGGAGGTAGTTGGGGCCACATCCCTGGAGGTGTTTGCAGCCAGGCTGGCAGAGGCTGTGGGCAGCCTGATGTAGGGTAGGATGTCCCTGGGCATGGCAGGGGGATGATCTTTGTGGTCCTTTCCAACCCTGACTGATTCTATGATTCTAAATGGAGGGGCAAGCCAAAGTTCTGCCTGGCAATCAGATGACATCAAGTGAGAGACTGGCTGAAGAAGTGGGGCAAGGTGGGATGGCAGCTGGTGGTCACGTAGCAGTGCTCACTGCTGTATCTCCACTACTCCTTCCTTTCAGCTACAGCTTTGGGGAATATGGAGTTACACACCAAGCTTCCCACTTCCAAAGCCAGGATCTCAGAAGTGAAAACTCCACATTTAGGAATGCAAGACTAGACAGGACCTCCTTGGTTATTAAGTGTGATCTCTTGCTATTGTAGGCACCACTTCAAATAATATTCGCCTTAAATGCAGAGAGTGCCCTTTTAAAGGCAATTAGGTTTTCAGCCACCATTATTCTGATCACCATTCCCATGATGAAGTACCTTTTTTTCTCATTTCCAGCCCAAATGGAGCCACTTCATGCCAATTTGCTATCCTGCCAAATTGGCCTTTTGCTTCAAAAGTACTTTTCCTCCCCTATTACTTCTCCCGCTCACACAGACATCAGTCATAAACTCTCTCAACTTTCACTTTCCTAGGCAAGCTCTCCTACCTCCCCTTCCTTAAGAAAGGGTTCCTGTCCCCTGGATCAACCCTCACAAGCCTTTTCTAGCCTGAGGTATTTTTTTCTTGGGAATATGAGAACACAGCAGTATTCTGGGCCCTTACAAGAGCTCCACACAACGGCTTCAGTACTCCCTGGTATCTGATGAAAAGACCTTCCCCAGTAAACAGCAGGACATTTACCACCTCCTGAGTCACATCACATCTGCAGCTGACTGCTGTGCCCAACCCTTTGCCCCTTCTTTCCCAACGACTGCAATATTTTTTTTGCACACAAAATGTAGTTCCATAGGTAAGGCAGTTTCACTGGGTGTTAGCTACTGGACAAAGCAGGGATTCTCCTCCCTCTTCACGTACAACCTGCCACCTCTCCATCCTCTGCAAATTCTATCAGCTCCTTCCCAATCCCTGTGTTGAGGATGGAAACAAAAAAAACACCTGTTTGCCTGGAGACAAGTCCTTGAAGAACTCTGCTAATTAAGTTGTGTCAATATCAAGCTATGTCCTTTAACACTGTTGACTGACATCTTTCCTTGAACCACTTTCCCATTCACCTCAGAGCTGCTGCACTGGTCCTTATTACTCCAAATTTAACCAAGTGACAGGATTAATCATAGAATCAGTCAGGGTTGGAAGGAACCACAACGATCACCCGGTTCCAAGCCTCCTGCCATGCCCAGGGACACCCTACCCTACATCAGGCTGCCCACAGCCTCTGCCAGCCTGGCTGCAAACACCTCCAGGGATCTGGCCCCAAACACCTCCCTGGGCAACCCATTCCAGCCTCTCACCACTCTCATGATGAAAAACTTCCTCCTCCCCTCCAATCTGAATCTCCCCATCTCCAGCTTTGCTCCATTCCGCCTAGTCCTGTCACTCCCTGATAGCCTCAAAAGTCCCTCCCCAACTTTTCTGTAGGTCCCCTCCAGATACTGCAAGGCCGCAAGAAGGTCACCTGGGAGCCTCCTCTTCTCCACACTCAACAGCCCCAAATCTTTCAGTCTCTCCTCACAGCAGAGGTGCTGCAGCCCTCTCAGCATCCTCGTGGCCTTTCTCTGGACACCTCCAGCATCTCCACATCCCTCTTGTCCCAGGGGCTCCAGAACTGGATGCAGTACTC
>VWZI01022484.1:44559-61888 GCA_013396835.1 Psilopogon haemacephalus | reverse complement strand
AGGATAGGATAGGATAGGATAGGATAGGATAGGATAGGATAGGATAGACTAGACTAGGAGAGGATAGACTAGACTAGGATAGGATAGCATAGGATAGCATAGGATAGGGTAGGATAGGATAGGATAGGATAGGATAGGATAGGATAGAATAGAATAGAATAGAATAGAATAGAATAGAATAGAATAGAATAGAATAGAATAGAATAGAATAGAATAGAATAGAATAGAATAGAATAGAATAGAATAGAATAGAATAGAATAGAATAGAATAAGCCAGGTTGGAAGAGACCTCGAAGATCATCCAGTTCAACCTAGCACCCAGCACTATCCAAGGGCACTAAGTGTCCCATCCGGTCTTCTAGAATCATAGAATCAGTCAGGGTTGGAAGACACTACAAGGATCATCCAGTTCCAACTCCCCTGCCATGCCCAGGGACACCCTACCCTAGATCAGGCTGCCCACAGCATCAGCCAGCCTGCTTTTAAACACCTCCAGGGATGTGGCCCCAAACACCTCCCTGGGCAACCCATTCCAGGCTCTCACCACTCTCATGATGAACAACTTCCTCGTCACCTCCATTCTCAATCTCCCCAACTCCAGCTTTGCTCCATTCTCCCTAGTCCTGTTACTACTTAAGAGCCTAAAAAGTCCCTCCCCAGCTTTTCTGTAGGCCCCCTTCAGATACTGGAAGGCCACAAGAAGGTCACCTGGGAGCCTCCTCTTCTCCAGACTCAACAGCCCCAAGTCTTTCAGTCTGTCCTCATAGCAGAGGTGCTGCAGCCCTCTGAACATCCTCGTGGCCCTTCTCTGGACACACTCCAGCATCTCCACATCCCTCTTGTAATAGGGGCTCTTTTCTTCAACACCTCCAGGGATGGGGACTGCACCACCTCCCTGGGCAGCCCATTCCAATGCCAATCACTCTCTCTGGCAACAACTTCTTCCTAACATCCAGCCTAGACCTCCCCTGGCACAACTTGAGGCTGTGTCCCCTCCTTCTCTTGCTGGCTGCCTGGGAGAAGAGACCAACCCCACCTGGCTACAACCTCCCTTTAGGTAGTTGTAGACAGCAATGAAGTCTGCCCTGAGCCTCCTCTTCTGCAGGCTACACACCCCCAGCTCCCTCAGCCTCTCCTCATAGGGCTGTGCTCCAGGCCCTCACCAGCTTCATTGCCCTTCTCTGGACACATTCCAGGACCTCAATATCTCTTTTGAATTGAGGGGAAATAATGATATAATATAATTGAGGGGAATAATGATATAAAATTTAAGCACCCAGTGAAAATGGCAAGTATTTCTGATTTACACTGGGAAAGAGGCAGGACTGCACAGCTGTACTGCATATGAATGATGCCATGCTCTCCAGGCTACTGATCACCAACAGAGGAACTGTGTAAAAAGCAAATGAGTACACTGAAAGTATACAAAGGAGGCAACTTCACCTACACTTACACCATCAGGCAGAACAAGAGCAGTATCCAAGACATCACTTTAGTATCCAGTTTCTTAAAGTAGACAAGAAAAGTGGAAAGGGCACACTACAGTGACCTGCAAACGATTTGATGGCTGCTGAGAACCTCTGAAACTAAGTCTTCAGTACTCTATCTAGTTTATTAAGAAAGAGTGGTGAATAAATAGCAGCAGGTAACTACTTAACATCATTGTCAGCAACATGGATTGGCTGGATGGTAGCACACAGAGAGCGGTGATCAAGGGCACAATGTCCACCTGGACACCAGTGCCAAGTGGCAACCCTCAGGGGTCAGTGCTGGCACCAGTGCTGGTGAACATCTTTGTCAGTGACATGGGCAGAGGAATCAGTGCAGCCTCAGCAAGTGTGCAGATGGCACCAAGATGTGTGGCACAGTCGACTTGCTAGAGGGTAGGGATCCATCCAGAGGGACCTGGACAGGGTGCAGAGGTGTGCCCAGGCCAACCTCATGGCATTCAACAAGGCCAAGTGTAAGGTCCTGCAGCTGGGTGGGTGCAATCCCAAGCACAACTGCAGGCTGGGTGGGGAATGGCTGAGAGCAGCCCTGAGGAGAAGGACCTGGGAGTCTGGGGTGATGAAAAGCTCAAGATGAGGCTGCAGTGTGAGTGCAGCCCAGACAGCAACTGTGTCCTGGGCTGCAGCAAGAGCAGCTGTGGGCAGCAGGGCAAGGGAGGGGATTCTGCCCCTTTACTCTGCTCTCCTCCCACCCCACCTGCAGCACTGTGTGCAGTTCTGGAGCCCCCAACACAAGAAGGACATGGAACTGTTGGAGAGAGTCCAGAGGAGGCCATGAAGATGATCAGAGGGCTACAGCAGCTCTGCTATGAGGACAGGCTGAGAGAGTTGGGGCTCTGCAGCCTGGTATAGAAGTCTTCAAGTAGAAGCCTTCCAGTATCTCTAGTACTGCAGCCTTCTGGTATCTGAAAGGGCTACAGGAGGGCTGAGGAGGGACTTTTTACAAGGTCTTGTAATGACAGGATGAGGAGAAATGGGTTTAAACTGGCAGAGGGGAGATTTAAACTGGCTGTTAGGAAAAAGTTCTTTACAAGGAAGGTGGTGAGACACTGGCACAGGTTGCCCAGGGAGGCTGTGGCTGCTTCCTCCCTGGAGGTGTTCAAGGCCAGGCTGAATGAGGCCTTGAGTGACCTGTTCTAGTGGGAGGTGTCCCAGGGGGGACACAGGGGGGTTGGAGCTAGAAGATCTTTGAGGTGCCTTCCAACCTAAACCATTATATGATATAAATGCAGAGGAAATTCTATCTCCTAAGAGGCTTTTTTATCTGGATGTATAAGTAAAAAAAAAAAAATGAGTGCGAGCTGACACCAGATAAAATTCAAATGATAATGAGGTACAGTGTCAAAAGAAGGTGATTAATGATGGCAGCATACTACAAAGAGAAGGGATGAATTCTCCATCCCTTGGGGTCTCCAGAGCAAATCTGAAAATGTCTGTCACACAGATGCAAAATTATTTATTTTGCCCAACACCAAGATAACTAAGCAAGGCATAAGTTCTAGAGACACAGAGGTAGTAGCCCAATTCCATGTTTGCTTCTAGTCTCATATTCTCCAAAAGCTGACTGATGGCAGAAAGACAGCTCCATATGCCAACAGAATCTTTTTTTTTTTTTTTTTTAACTAGAACCTTGCTGGTTTGACAGCTCTGGGAAGCCAACTTCTGAGACATACACCTAGAAAGAGGGCTGTGTGGTAGCACCTAGCTCGTTTGGAAAGGGCACACACGGCTGCACACTGCCACACAGTGCCTCAACAGACCCAAAAACTCACTGGGGAAGCTGCCATGAAAACTGGAATGCAGCAGTTGTAAATATTTCACAGAATGCCAGGTTGGAAGGGACCCCCAAGGACCATCTGGTCCAACCTTTCTAAGTGATGGTGTAGTTTAAATGAGCTAGCCCAGCACTCTGTCAAGATGAGCTCATCTGACTCCACTACTCCCCTGTGGAGAGAGACTGAGAGCCCTGGGGCTGTTTAGTCTGGAGAAAAGAAGACTGAGAAGGGATCTGATCCATGTCTATCAATATCTGAGGGGTGGATGTCAAGTGAAGGGGGCCAAGCTCTTTTTGCTGGTCAGCAGCAATATGCCAAGGAGCAATGGATACAAACAGAACAGAGAAGGCTTCACCTCAACATGAGGAGAAACTTCTTTACAGCAAAGGTGACAGAACCCTGGAGCAGGCTACCCAGGGTGGGCTGTGGAGTCTTCTTCTCTAGAGACTTTCCAAACCCACCTGGATGCATTCCTGTGTAGACTACCCTGGGCGTTCCTACTTTTGGCAGGGAGATTGGACTGGATGATCTCTGGAGGTCCATTCCAACTTCTAATGTTCTGTGCTTCTGTGACTATTTCAACGTCTAACTGTCCTCATGGATAAAAATGTTCCTCTGGAGTCCAAGTAGAATCTCCCCAGGAGTAACTTGTACCCATTAGGCTTTATCTTTTCCGTGTGAGTCCTTATAAAAAGGAAGTCTCCACTAACCTGGAGTGGAGCCACCCTTTATATACTGGCACATCCTTAATGGATTGGGCTGTTCAGACATAATTATGTCATGGGAATTGCTCTAAACAGAGAGCTGAACAGACCAGGGATCAGGACTGCTTTATTGCACATGGCTAGAAATACCTTAAAACCAAACCAAACAAACAAAAAAAACACAAAAAAAAAAGGCCACAAAAAAAAAAAAACCCAAACCCAAGTAAATATTTTGGTTTACACTAATTTAATACTGTCTGTAATATTCAGGAAATACAGGAAATATGACACTGTTGCTGGACTGTGTTTCATCAAACCTCCAAGTAATTTGGTATCAAACTACATGAGGAGGAAGTTTTTCACCACCAGGGTGACAGAGCACTGGAACAGGCTGCCCAGGGAGGTTGTGGAGATATCTTTGGAGATAGTTTAGAACCAGCTGGACACATTCATAGAATCATAGAATCAGTCAGGGTTGGAAGGGACCACAAGGATCATCCAGTTCCAACCCCCCTGCCATGCCCAGGGACACCCTACCCTACATCAGGCTGCCCACAGCCTCTGCCAGCCTGGCTGCAAACACCTCCAGGGATCTGGCCCCAAACACCTCCCTGGGAAACCCATTCCAGCCTCTCACCACTCTCATGCTCAACAACTTCCTCCTCACCTCCAGTCTGAATCTCCCCACCTCCAGCTTTGCTCCATTCCCCCTAGTCCTGTCACTCCCTCATAGCCTCAAAAGTCCCTCCCCAGCTTTTTTGTAGGCCCCCTTCAGATCCTGGAAGGCCACAAGAAGGTCACCTGGGAGCCTCCTCTTCTCCAGACCCAACAGCATCCTGTACGATCTGCTCTAGGCAGAAAGGTTGGACTGGATGAGCTTTCGAGGTCCCTTGCAGCCCCTGACATTCTGCGATTCTATCTCAAGCCTTCTGCTCCTACCTTCAGGAAAAGACAAAGGGTGAGCGTTGGTCTTACCCTGCGGCCGGCCTCGTTGTTCTGTAAGTTCATCAGCATGCGAGCCTGCTCCTCCGAACCTCTCACGTAGTTCTTCTCCCTCTCCTTGGCATCCACAAACTCCTTGGCAAAGCGATATCCATACTCCACGTTATCGCCGCAGCCACCCCACAGCCAGTCCCGGGGCAAGTCCTTGGGGCGGGCGGTGCGGCTGCAGCCGCAGCTGGAGAGCTCTCCCTCCCGGCAAGCACGGCTGATGGCGTTCACCACCCCGGCGGCGCTCACGGCGTAGGTGAAAGCAGTCTCTCGGCTCCCTGCGACAGAGACGCGAGAAGGGCATGAAGGGGAACTCATCCCGCTGGGCTAACGCAGCGCACCGCGGAGAGAGCAGCGGCGGCCAGGCAGCAGCGAGCAGCAGCAATCTGAGAAGGTGCAGGGAATTAAGCCAGAAGGAAGAGTTGGGGCTGCGCGGTTGGGAGAAGAGGAGGCTCTGAGGTGACCTTCTTGTGGCCTGCCAGGATCTGAAGGGGGCCTACAAGAAAGCTGGGGAGGGACTTTTTAGGCTATCAGGTAGTGAAAGGACTAGGGGGAATGGAGCAAAGCTGGAGGTGGGAAGAGTCAGATTGGATGTGAGGAGGAAGTTCTTCAACATGAGAGTGGTGAGAGGCTGGAATGGGTTGCCCAGGGAGGTGTTTGGGGCCAGATCCCTGGAGGTGTTTGCAGCCAGGCTGGCAGAGGCTGTGGGCAGCCTGATCTAGGGTAGGGTGTCCCTGGGCATGGCAGGGGGGTTGGAACTGGCTGATCCTTGTGGTCCCTTCCAACCCTGACTGATTCTGTGATTCAAACCCAGCGAAGCCATCCCACTCTGGCAGAGGGGGGAATTGTCCTCACACTCGCTTGCATCGCCTTTTTTTTCACCACTTTCCATTTCAAAATAACACCTCCAGCCAACAACGGATTCTCCCTCTTTACTCTGCTCTTGTCAGACCCCACCTGCAGCACTGTGTGCAGTTCTGGAGCCCCCAACACAAGAAGGACATGGAACTGTTGGAGAGAGTCCAGAGGAGGCCACCAAGATGCTCAGAGGGCTGCAGCAGCTCTGCTATGAGGACAGGCTGAGACAGTTGGGGCTTTTCAGCCTGGAGAAGAGAAGGCTTCCAGGAGATCTTAGAGTAGCCTTCCAGTATCTGAAGGGGGCCTGCAGGAGACTGGGGAGGGACTATTCATAAGGTCTTGTAATGGCAGGATCAGGAGGAATGTGTTTAAACTGGCAGAGGGGAGATTGAAACTGGATGTTAGGAGGAAGTTCTTTCCAGTGAGGGTGGTGAGACACTGGCACAGGTTGCCCAGGGAGGTTGTGGCTGCTCCCTCCCTGGAGGTGTTCAAGGCCAGGCTGGATGAGTCCTTGAGTGACCTGTTCTAGTGGGAGGTGTCCCTGCCTATGGCACAGGGTGGTTGGAACTGGATGAGCTTTGAGGTCACTTCCAACCTGAACCATTCTATGATTCTATGGCTGCTCAGACCTGGAAGTTTCTGTGTTAACAGAATCAAATCTGAATTTGATTCTCTGACACATACCAGACAAGAGCCTGAAATTCCTGCTGCTACCTCAAGGAATGCTTTTGGCAAAAGCATGTCCTTCGTGAACTTGTAGGTACTTGTAGGTGGCTGCTTCCTCCCTGGAGATGTTCAAGGCCAGGCTGGATGAGGCCTTGAGCGACCTGTTCTAGTGGGAGGTGTCCCTGCCTATGGCACAGGGGGGTTGGAACTGGATGAGCTTTGAGGTCCCTTCCAACCTAAACCATTCTATGATTCTACTGCTCTTGAAGGTTAATTGTTTTTATTTATACCATTGTTTGTCCATTTAAGAGCCTTGCCCAAAAGAAATAGCAATACCATGGGCAGAGCTTGCTCAGCCTCTTTCCCCTTCATTATCTTCTCATTTTCACCTGGAGGAAACTCTCTAATAGCAAGAGTCAGTCACTTGATGAAAATACAGCTGCTGCCTCAGCCACTGAGTTGGCCAATAATCACCGAGAACAATTGATGAAATTGGCTCTTTGCAAAGCAGTCTTCTGGTTAAGCTCACTATTGCCCTGGAATGGTTGTCATTTAATTGAGACAAGCACTTCATGGGATCCTCAGGTCACCAACCTTGCTTTGGTTTATATAGTAAGGTCGGCTGAGAATCGTTTTGAGCCAAACTGAAGGAAACCTGTTTTTACACTAAAGCATCAAGGCAGAGGCTCTCCAGTGCCTACAGATCTTCGGTGCTGGAGCAAGTCAACTTTCCCATGTGGGCAGCAATAAATGAAAAGATTTTCCATTAGCAGGTTTCCTAGAGACTGCCTTGCTTGGAGCACATGCTCCGTACAGCTCAAAAGCCTGAGCCAAGCAGCTGAATCGGGTCTGCAGCTATGCATTCCTGGCAGTGATTCAGTCCCAATTTGACCCAGGCACCAGCACAGCTAGAGCAATGCATGAGGCCAAGCATGCTGCACCAGCCGGAGCTGTGGGTCTCAAAGGGGGCAGGTGGAGTAGGATGGTGAGAAGGAGGCAATCCACACCTGCACTGTATAATAAATACCTAAGCTGACAGCTTCAGAGTCGTTGTGTGCGGCCACCAAGCTTTCAAGTAATGGAAGAGAACAACTGCCAAGGCTTCACTCGAATAAGCAATCCGATAGTGAAGAGCTACTTAGACCAAACCCTGGCAAGATGCTCTCAAGAAAATTTTAATTACTCCAGAGGGCAGATCCCTCAGGAACAGTTTCTCACCAGCGCACAAGGCTCTCAGTGCCAGCTCTCTCAGCAGGACCAAGCTGATGCCTTGGGTAAGCTCTTGTTTAAATTTGCATGTGCTGACAATCTGTAATTAATAGCAGCTTATCACCGGCTTAGTGGTAATGACCCAAGACAAAGGCAAGGCTGTGAATGGCATCCACCCTGCAGAACAACTTGGATTGCCCTCCTGCAAATGAGAGTTGGACACTAAAGGCTTCTGCTCCGCAGTAGAGCACAAGGCTGATGAAATGCTACAGGGCACGAAGTGGGGTACCAGGTCATAAGAAGAGGACTGTGCACCCCCAAAACTTCTGCGAACCAAAAGCAAAGAGGAGTGACTCCTGGTGAAGGTAATTCAGCTGAAACTGTCCCATAAGGGAGCTGTGGTCATTTCTCAGCAACCAAACTGCAGCTTTTACTCATCCTGTTCGTTTTGCATGCTACAGGTATTTAAGGCAAGAGTCCGACGCACAGTTCTGCCCCTGCCAAAACTGTGCCGGAATGGTGGCAGCCAACCAATCATCCTATTAAGTAGAGCACTCCTTGCACCTACGGACATTAAAATACACCCGTGAAAAAGGAACCTCCTGGTGTTACAGCTTGTGCAACAGAGCCTGCATGACTCCAGGTGCTTAGTATCCCTACAGCCTGATCGAGATCCCCGAGGCAGACTGAAGTTGCGCTTTCACTGGCCGTGCTTTCAGCGTCTCCCTTTCAGCTGTGGTAGCACAACCGCCCCTGGATCTGTCTCAGTAGTTTAGGCTGCTGATGGTTGTGGGAGAGCCTGAAGTAGGTCACGGTGGGGGTTTTCCCCCTGACCCTCGCTGCCCGTGGAGCAGAACAAACTCGCTAGACGCGGGTTTGGAAGACGGTGGCTTGGTTTGGGAGGTGGGGCTATAGGTGCGTGTGAATCACAGAATCAGTCAGGGTTGGAAGGGACCATAAGGATCAGCCAGTTCCAACCCCCCTGCCATGCCCAGGGACACCCTACCCTAGAGCAGGCTGCCCACAGCCTCAGCCAGCCT
The DNA here is from genome assembly GCA_013396835.1 of Psilopogon haemacephalus. Lineage (NCBI taxonomy): Eukaryota > Metazoa > Chordata > Aves > Piciformes > Megalaimidae > Psilopogon > Psilopogon haemacephalus. The sequence goes on along the minus strand of VWZI01022484.1, from coordinate 53,138 downwards.
GGCTGCAAACACCTCCAGGGATGTGGCCCCAACGGTGGGCTTACACGTCCCAGTTTTCCCTGCTCTCCTGCTCCGTCTTCCAGCCTTGCAAAAGTGTTTCGGGATTTTGCTTTTATTTCAAAGTTCACTGCAGTTGCACACCTCGGTACCGACACCTCCTCAAAGGGCAGGGATGTTGCTCCCCAGACTTCTGCAAACGTGAACGCGGCCAGGCGGTGACCCCCGCCCCTCGCCTTGCCCTCTTCTCTCATGCCTGTGCCGAGCTCTCCCGAGGAGTGAGCAGGAATCAACCCCAGGCTACCGTGACCTGGGCAGACCGGGGCGATGCCGGGGGCTGGCTGCGACTCCCCGGGAGGCTCTGGCCGCCGGCGCTGAAGCTCCGCGGAGCTCTGCTGCCCTCCTGTGCCCACTGACCATCCGCCACCGGCAGCGGGACGGGGAGCCCGGGGCTGCGGCAGCTTTTGGCAGGCACCGGCGATGTACCCAGCCGTAACCATACAAGGTGCCGGTCTGCAGGGTTTTCTTTTCTGGAGCTACAGGGGAAGAAGATCAGAGGGCTGCAGCACACCTCCTATGAGGACAGACTGAAAGAGCTGGGGCTGTGCAGTTTGAAGAGGAGGCTCCCAGGTGACCTTCTCGTGGCCTTCCAGGATCTGAAAGGGGGCCTACAAAAAAGCTGGGGAGGGACTTTTGAGGCTATGAGGGAGTGACAGGAGTAGGGGGAATGGAGCAAAGCTGGAGGTGGGGAGATTGAGAGTGGATGTGAGGAGGAAGTTGTTGAGCATGAGAGTGGTGAGAGCCTGGAATGGGTTGCCCAGGGACATGGTTGGGGCCACATCCCTGAAGGTTTTTGCAGCCAGGCTGGCAGAGGCTGTGGGCAGCCTGATGTAGGGTAGGGTATCCCTGGGCATGGCAGGGGGGTTGGAACTGGATGAGCCTTATGGTCCCTTCCAACCCTGATTGAGTCTATGATTCTAAGACGGAAGAGGAACTGAACCTTAAGGGAAGACGGACCCAAAGGTGTTGAAAACGTGTTGCTCTAACTTTCCTGATTAGAAAAAAAAGTTTATTTCAACTGACATTTAAAAACATTTCCCTAAAACGTGCCAGTTGCAAAGAAGAAAATATTTCTCTTTGTTCTCTTATCACCATTTTTTCTTTTCTTCTTCTTCTTTTTTTTTTTTCTTTGCATTTAAAAAGGCAGAAGTGATAAAATCTTTGGCTGAACTAACCGGGGAAAGCCCAACCTTGCATTTGGAATTGCCCCAGGGCAGACATAGTCGCTTCTTTCCTGAGGAAATTCTAATACAACGTTTTCCAGTGCTCTGTTCCTCCTTCATAAATGTATGAATAAAGAATGCAGCTGCATGTAATGTATGCAAACACTTATACACACACGTGCAGTCTAAAACCTGTATTGATAAACACGAAGCAACTTTCAGAGGATAGTTTTTTGTCCATCACCAGATTACCGTTATCAAATAAAACCACATTTAAAAGCTACAAGCAGTTGTCACAACACAAAGAGTAGGGGGGGAAAAAAAAAACAGAACACAAAAAGCAATGCTAAAAACCAGCTTCACTGCTACAGATGCCTCTATGAAAGCTTTGTATTGTTGGACTGCCTCACCTCTATGAAATGCACAAGATGAAGGTGTAATGATTAAACACAGACTGGGTCTCCCGTTTCCGAGCTGAGCCAAGTTCTGCAAGGGGGGAAAGGAAACTAATCTTCCAGGTTTCTGAGTGAATGCTCTCCCAAGCTTTGGACTTGGCCTGGGCAGGTTCTCCACCCCTCACAATCTAGAGCAGCTGAAGAGATCGCGTAATATATGCCATGCCAGCATTGGTGGGTGGGCAGCGGAGGGTTATTGGCACATTATACACCCTCTGGGTCCTTCTTATCTCTTCCCCCCCCCCCTTCCCCTTCTCCAAAAGACTCTGGCATGGCTCTGCACTCTTGCAGATATTCTGGTCTCCAGACCTTTCTCGTGCCATTGGCACAGAGTACAGAAAAAGGGCTGTGGTCCAGAACTGGGGCTCGGAGGTTGAAAACAGGAGACAGGCACACAGTATGAACCCAGGGAAGAATGACTTTATGGTTGACACAACCTGAGAGACTGAAAGGCTTTTGTTTTCTCTCCCAGCATGGAAAACAGTTTTGCCAAAACGATGAGCAACGCTGCATTTCCAAGTATGAAAAAAGTAAAAGCAGAAGAGAAAGTAAGAGAAAGGAGAAGAGCAGCATCTCCCTCCACGGCAGCTCCTCCCTGACAGAGACTACAGCAATCAATCACCACAGACCTTGGAAAATCCCAAGCCACCTTTTTCTTCCCCCCACTTCTGCACTGTTTTGTGCTGAATTATAAACATGCTCTATGTTAAAGGAGATGGCTTCAAAACTTGTAGTGAGAGTCGTTTTTTTAAACAGCAGGAGACCCCAGGCAGTCACAATGCAGCCACCACCATCAGCAGATTGCTACTCCAGATTCCTACTACAAGAGCACTCCTAGCAAACAAACACTGACCAAACACAGCAGCAGGACTACTGGGCATGCCTACCATGTAGAAGGATAGAATCAGTCAGGGTTGGAAGGGACCACAAGGATCATCAAGTTCCAACCCCCCTGCCATGGGCAGGGACACCCTACCCTAGATCAGGCTGGCCCAGAGCCTGTACCCACACCACCTCTTCCCTCATCAAACCCCCAGTCTACTCCTGAACTAACAGGATCAAATTCATTTTAGAGAGAAGGAATACTCCCTCTTACACTATCTGCTCTAGCTTCTTCGTCCCATACGCCCTCTGATCCTTCCTGATAGCTTTTCATCCTTCAATCTCCAATGTGTGTTCTCTTAGTTCACCTTTACTTCTCTTCTCCAGGTGTGGGCTCGCCCAGGGCTGCAGTAAAGTACTGAAAAAGAGGATGAGATTTGCTCCAGAAGGATGAGATTCCTATTCTATTCTGTCCTCTCAGAGTCACTAGAATCAATCTGGGGATATGATATCCCCTTTCTTTGGGATAAAGTAAATGTAAGGGAAGAACACCAGAAGGAATTTTCTGACCTTTCCATTTAGTGGCTGAAATCTCAGTTTTCATACCCCAAAGCACAAGCCTTAACAATCTGGGATTGCACACAGCCTCACCTGGCCACCACTCTTGCTACCAGAAAGCAAGAGATCAAGGATGCACAGATGCATTGGGTGTGTCAGGAAACAGCATTTCCCAGGGAAGCACTCAGAGAAAAGTATTTTGGGGTACAAGTTGAGCAGAAAGGGAAGAATTAGAATTTTCTTGTGGGTTCAATTAGGAATCTGAAAGGCTAAGTAATCCATCCCCCCCCCCCAAAAAAAAAAAATCCCTAAAGTTCTCCATAATGACACATAAGAATATCAGAATCAACTGGAAGAGATCAAGGAACTTGGCTACCTCACCTTGACACTGGAGAGGTATCAAGGGTGTACCGTGGTGTTCTGCTGCTTACATGAGGCTTTTGAGAGGGCAAGCAGTGCTAGGGGCAGCTGGTGGGGGAAAGGAGCTGGAGGTCTTTTCCCAGCCTTTGCTGAGTGTTTTCCCTGACCTTACAACCAAGAGATAGTGCTGGCTCTGAATTCTTCAGTGTAAATAATGGATGTTGTGGGTAAAAAACAAAAAGTCGGTGCTGGAGCGAGCTAGTGCATGTGTGTGTGTGTGTGTGTGTGTGTGTGTGTGTTAGCAGCGGGTTTAACACCTTTTTTTTATTGTCCTGGCTGTCGGACACATCAAACCAAACCCGGATTTCTCAGTTTCTTGCCATCAGATGAGTGCATTTCAAAAGAAGAGGGAACAATGTGACTAGGTCACACCTCAATTCAACTGCAGCAATGGCCTGTCAATGTGCCTGTTACAGCCAGCAGGGCAGGAATTATAAAAATCTCTTCAGTTTACACTGAAAGTGGTAGAACAGGGAGGGGGGTAGATCCCATGCCAGGGGAGTCCATATTTCTGACATCTTAGGGCTTGCATTCCCTGTCTGAGGGTGCTCCAGATGCTGGGAATGATAACACGGGTCCATTGTTCCTGGCTTTGGTTTCTTCCCTCTCTTACCTTTAAACAAGCACACAAACAGAAAGCTTTGGAAGACCTCCCTCCCTCTTCCTGACCTTCCCACGCCGATCCAAAGAAAGTCCGTGTCCTTTCACTGCCCCAGCTAGCTCCTGATGCAGCTCAGATGCACTGCTGCCGCCGGCTCGGGCAGCACCAGCACAACAAGCAACGAAAATAACTCCTTGCAGCTTTAGAAGCGATGCTAACAGGGCTCAAGACCGCCACTTTTCGTGTCAGAAGCAAGGCAAGAAAGCTGTCCCGCACCCAGCACCTCCCATACCGGCTGCTCCCTACCTATTTTCATGACGCGTCCAAAGACAGAGGTGTTGTCCACCGTGCTGCAGTTCCACCGCCGCTGCCGAAACTGGTATTGGCACTCCTTGATGGCACTGCGGGCCCCTTCCCCGATGAACACCATGTGCTCCTGATAGAGCTGGCAGAGCTTGCGCTGCCCGGGGGAGAGCCCCGGCAGCTGGCTGCACACCGGCTGAGCGCCGATGATGTACATCTCGGGTCTCTGGATGGGGTTCATGGCCAAAGACCTACGATGAAGAAAAAACAAAACAAAACAAAACAAACCCCAAAACCATCCAAGAGAGTGTGGAGGACGAGGGCCCCTCCGCTCAACGCCCGGCATCCTTCCCCGCCAGCCCAGCCCAGCCCCGCTCCGCTCCCGAAGTCCGGGCGCATTTCTCATGTCAGCTGCCTCCCTCTACAGCTCTGCCAGATGCTTTTCCAGAGCTCCAGCAAGAGAAACACAGCTCGTTTGTAACCTGAGTTTAAACACAGAGGACACCCGGGATGGAGGCAGAGAGAAAGCTCAGCACTTTCTCTGCGAAGTAAGAACGTGAGCTGCGTTTTCACAGACCGCCGGCGAGCGATGCCTGCCTCTAAGCTGGGCTATTTTCTGCTCTTTAAGGGAAGAGGGCTCCGCGGCTGCTCCCGGGGCTTCTACAGGGAGTGGGGAAACCCTACCCATCTTCTCCTCACCCATTACCCCTTACCCTCAAGGCCGGAGGGGATTTCAGCGAGCCCGTAGAAAAAGGAGCCCAGACATGCCTGAAGGAGAGGGGCTGCGTCCCACGTCTCCAGCAGGGACAGCGGGAGGGGGGAAGCTGGTAAGAAGCGAGTTGCCGCGAAAGAAGCCCAGGAGGCAGGAAAGCACCCGCGGGGAGCGCCGGGCAGCCGCTCCGCTCCCGCTCCGCCGCCCGCCCCCCAGACGGTCCCCGGCCCACGGCGGACAAAGGGTCCGCAGGCTCCCCCGCGTCCTCACTCACCACCAGGAGTTGGCGTCGGCCACCGGAGAGGTGCAGCTGCAGAGGAGCGCGGCGGCGAGGGCCAGCCTCGGCCCGGTCATGGTGGGCTGCGGGCAGCAGCGCCGGGGCAGCTCCCGCAGAGCCGGCCGCCGGGACGGGGCACCCTGAGGAGAAGCGCCGAGAAGAAGCCCTGAAGCGAGGCCCGAGTGCGGCCGGGGGGCGGCGANCCGCCTCCCGGGGGCTCCAGCGGCGGCCCTGCTGCCTGTCTGCCTCCCTCGGCCCCCCGGCAAAGAGCTGCGCTGTCGGGGCTTCGCCACCGCCGACAGAGCTGCCCTCCGTCCCGCCCCGGGGCCGGTGAGGAGAAGTGCAGGGCTGCAGTCGCCCTTAGAGGCGTCGGGAGTGGCCTCCGGGCGGCTGGTTTGGCTGCCTTTGATGCGCTGCCCCCGCCCCGGCCCGCGGTCCGCCGGAGCCCCCGCGGGCCCGGCCCGGCCGTGGTGGGGAGTCCCGCGGGCGCAGGTGTGTGGGGAGCCGGCGGGGCACATCAAAGCGCTGCCCAGGCCCCGCTGCCTTTGTAATGCAGGGCCGGCTCGGAAACGAGCTGCCCCCTCCCCGAATTGGCCTCCAGAAGGGCCCCGAGACGCGGCGGCAGCCCCGCGCCCCAGGGTCTGCGAGGCTCGGCCCGGCGGACGGTGACAAACGCAGATAGGGCTGGCACCGGAGCCTAATGGCTTTATGGGCAGGGAAGGTGGACGGGAGAAAAGCTTCAAAGGCTCCTCTTGTCCAAACACCCTTCCCTGCTCGACCGACTGAGAACCTGAAAGACAGGGGCAGTCTGGCAGCTCCTCGGCAAGCTCCCCTGCAGGACGCAAAGGCAGGCACCCCGCACCCGTGTGCGCACTCGGAACAGGCGTTCCTGCTGCCCTGCTTCCCCACGCCCCAAGCGACACAGCCGCACCGCCGACATCGCTCCTGCTGCCTTCATCTCCACCAGGCCTCTCCCCAGCTTCTCTTCTCCTGCACCACGCAGTCCCCACCTCTCTGCCTCCGACCAATGCCCCCTGCCCCTCCCTCGGCCTCCTCGCCGCTCCCGGCGGTGCCCCACGACTGCCTGCGGCAGTGGCTCCTTTATTGCAGGCTGGACATGTGGGTCACCCCTAGGTTGTGGCAGCAGTGGCTCCTTTATCGCAGGCTGGACACGTGGGTCACCCCTAGGTTGTGGCCACGGTGTGCATGCTCCTGCGAAGCACTCAGTCTTTACCTCCTGAGCAGCACTCGAGACATGAATCACCACACTCGGCAGCTCCGACCACTGAAGTATATTTTTTATCGAATTCCTCATGCCCGCCACGGTGGACTTGCTGTGTTTGTTTGCAGCACGCTTTGCTTCCTCCCTCATCCAGATGTGCTGTACCTGCAGCTGGTGGCCCACCTCACCTGGCAGGCAGATGTGGGGCCACCAGTGCCAGAATTAGCCTCGGGACAAAAAAAGCCTTGTGTGACCCAGAACCTCAGCAGGAGGGGAGTTTTACTGCTTGGGCACAGCGGGATCCAGGTCTGAAGAAAACAGGGTGACTTTATTCACATCTTCTATATCCTCCCTTCTCCTTCTCCCACAGCCCTCAGCGTGACGGAGGGCTGGTGAAATGTGTGTGTGTATGTAGCCACGCATACATGTTTTGGGCCTGTTTCTATAGGGAATAGACAGAATGGAAAGTTTATCTCCAGGAGTCTAGGAAGGAAGGAAGTTGTACATGGATGAATGGCTTTTCCATGACAAACAATGAGTCTGCACAGAGACGGTGTGATGTCACCTAAAGAATTTCCAAGCCAGCCTCAGATGAGAGGTCCCACCTTTCCATCTCACCACGGACAGAAGGAAGAACTGGGGGAGGATGGGGAGGGGGAGGAGTGGGACAGAACTCTTGCTGAATCACACACACACCCAAGGCATGCCCCATGTCAACAGATGACCTGATGGGAGAGGTGTATCTCCAGGCTTCACCTTCACCAAGTCTCCTTGCAGATTCTGAGAAAAAGTAAACCACGGCAAGCTGCTCCAGTGCCTCTCCTGGCCAGGGCTGTGGGACAGCACCAGCCAGTGAGGCACTTCCACAAATACAGGTGATGTCAATGTTCCTGTTCATGTGAGCTTCTCCGAGCACGCGTGCACAGCACTCCACAGGGCAGCAAGAATGTGCCACCATGGACTGATGGTCCACCTCCAGCTCTGTGGTGTGGTGGAAACAAAAAATCTCCCCACCTGGTAAAGCTGGGGAGGTACTCACATAAAACCGGGCCCAGAAACATATGGCATTAATCAAATATCTCATTTTAAGTATTAATATGTGAAGGTAGCTGATGGTTAGCACCAGCAAAGTGCTGTGAATACTGCCAGTAGCCATCTGACCACCAGCAAGCACAAGCAAGGCAATGACCTTGTTTTGAAACACGAGACACAGTTAACTGCTGTACAGGATGAGATCACTTCTCCACCCAACATGCTCAAAGGCAACAGCTAAAGGAGATGCTTCAGTGGGAAAGGCCTGAAACTGAATTCTGCCTAAATTCTGCTGCTGCTGAAAGTGACTGCCATTGAGTTAGGTTGGGAATTACAGAAGTGAGTCTTTTTTAAGGTGCTGGAAGTAATTTCTTTACCGCTGTGTTTGTGACTTTAGATAAAGTGGTAATAGCAGGTGAGGTGATGGTGAAGTGATTTCACCTCAGCCAGCAACTTCCAGCCCAAAAAGATGCAAAACACTTGCCCAGTGGCGCAAAGAATACTGCCTGTCCCTCTCTTCCTTGTGACCTCTTTCTGCTTGCTATCAAAATCCCCAAAGCAAACTTTTGATTTTGTAAATGAAAAGCTTGGCTTTTTTTTTTTTTTTTTTTTTTTTTAAGCCCAACTGCAGGGCTGGCTCAAACAGCTTGGGAGAAGTCAGTGAAATTTTAAGAGCTTCAGAGATGGGGTGAAGTGAGGCTGCTGGTGGGCTGGGATGAATGGAGTCAGTGAAGCAACAAGTAAGCAAGGGAGGGGTAGGGACCGGGTAATCCCAGACAGCCGACTGGGATCCTGGCGGGGTCATCAGGCCTTAGGGAGTTCAGGAGAAGGAGGCTAGGAGCAAGCAGGATTTTGGGGTGGCTCCATATGTGACTTGGAAGGGGATCACCTCTCTAACGGGTTTTTGGAAGGCCCTGTAGAAACTTGGACTCACCTGCCTTTCTGTTCCCTAGCCAG
>VWZI01022484.1:32870-44220 GCA_013396835.1 Psilopogon haemacephalus | reverse complement strand
ACATGGCAGGAGGGTTGGAACTAGATGATCCTTGTGGTCCCTTCCAACCCTGTCTGATTCTATGATTCTGTGAAATCTCTGTCAGAGGAGAGCTCAGCCTCAGCCCAGGAAGGCTACCCCTCCTGGCCATCACCTCTGTCCACTCCCTACAGTGACTGCCACTTTCATCCCAAACTATCCCTCTCCTGCAGCAGCCTGCTCACACCAACTCACACTGTGCCTGCTACAGTAGGAGAAGAAAGAGCATCAGAAGCTGTTCTTGCTTCTGATGAAAAAGACCCCATCCCACCTCTTCCAGTGGGCCTGGCTCACTTAGCAGTAGTAGTGAACCCACACTGTGGCTCAAGCACTGCAAGTGCGATGCTTGCACCCAGACCACCAAAGCTCGCTGGTGCCAGATAGAGAACTGTCACCTGAAAAAGGGACATTAATCTAATCCCTCAGATTAAAGGTCTGATACTCCCTTCTTAGAGGGAGGAACAGCAGGAAGTCTACCTCTTCATCAAGTCTTGGTGTTCTGCTGCACTTAGTCTGCTGCCCTAGGCAACTGTCTGCTCCATTGCTTGGCTGCCTAAAATTAGTACCTGTGCTTGTCTTTGTTTGGTTTTCTGAGGTGACAACCATGCATAAGCACAAACTTACACATCAAGTTTCCAAAGTCACAGCAGAGCAGCTGGAGAGCTACTACAGCTTCCCCAACACTGCCCTGCTGCATTTGCTGGAGGGGAGCTGCAAGAAGGTCAGGTCGTGCCCATGAGATCATTTGCAAAGAGTTGGCAGACCATGGCAGACAGCCCTGACAAATGAGAGAGTTACTCATGCAAGCTCCTTGTCCCACCCTTATTGTTTTATAGAAGCTTTGGGATGGCCCCAAGCGTGACAGGGAGCTTTACCAAGTGTCATAAGGAGTGCTGAAAGGAAGTGCAGGTCTCTGTCCATGTAACTCCAGCAGGGCTCTTTCCATCTAAATGCAGCAGGTCTCTTTCCGTGTAACTGCAGCGATCCTCATTTCTGTTGCTTGTCTGCTTTCTCCCAGGCTGGGGAGAACTGGACAGACATTCCTCCCTCTAAGGACCAAGAGCTTATGGCAAGTTCCTGTCTATTCTTGCAACGTGTCTGTGCTTCAATGCTTGTTTTGAATGTCTCACAACGTACAGGGCACTCAGAAACATTTGCTGCCATCTCTGTCATAAGAGACATCAAAAATACTCACTGAGGCAGAGCCCCTTCTACTTAAGCAGCCAGCAGAGATGCATTGCCCTGGAATGAAGGTTTACATGGGCTGCTCAAAAGGGAATCCCTGCCCTCTGGTTCTGTGCCATGGAACTGCTAGTTGACAGCACCAAGAGATGCTTCTGGCAGACGGGGTTGGTTTTAATCACAGTTCTTGCTACCACCTCAGGAATCTCATGAAAGTCACATACTTGCCCATTCAGCTGAACCAGTTCCAGAGGGGCCATAGGTTAAAGGAAAAAAAAAAAAAAAAAGTTCCTTGAAGGTAAATTGAAGCCTTCACAGAGAAACCTGAACCATCTTGTGCTGGTTTGAGGCTAACTGGAATACTTTAATAAGAGAAATTAGGTTATAGGTTGAGAAAGGAAAACATTGGTGATGTCTCCTTCACTTATAGGTTTGCTGACAGATACAAAAGTAGGAACACAAACATAGATAAGGCAGAGCTGCTCTGGTCTGAGTTCTGGCTGCTGATCTCTCTCCCTGGCTTCTAGCTGGATCTGTGTAACCCAACTAATCAATTTCTGCTTCTAACCCCCCCCGGCAGGTCTTCCCTGTTTGCCTGGCATGTAAGACAGATACTGGGATAAGATTTGGGAGGAAGGTGAAAGGGTGGTTGGGAACCCCTCTTGGGGACCCTGATCTCTGGGAGGGCTGTGGTGTCTCTGTATTACCTTTTAACTGTATATATCTGTAATATATTGTAAATATATCCTTGTATATTGTGCTGAGCTGTAAATATAAAGCTTCATTCCTTAACTTCTATCTGTCTGAGTCTAGTTTGGGTGACTTAAAAAATATGTAGGGGCAGGTAACTCCCCAACCACTACACATCTTTAATCCCACCAACCCCCATTTGTTTGATCCTGTGCTGCTGCCTGGCTGCTGTCTTGACCTTCTCTCAGCACCATGGCACCATGCTGCTGTACCAGAACCATCCTTCCCACATCTAAATTGTATTGCAATTATTGCTTAAAGCAGCAACTGGAGCCACTGCAGAGGGGCCTTGCCAGATGAGGACAATCCAAGGGCATGAGTTTTAACAAGTCCAAGTCCCAGGTTCTGCACTTTGGCCACAACAACCCCAGGTAGTGCTACAGGCTGGGGACAGAGTGACTGGAGAGCAGCCAGGCAGAGAGGAACCTGGGGGTAGGGGTTGATAGCAAATGAGCATGAGTCAGCAGTGTGCCCAGGTGGCCAAGAAGGCCAATGGCACCCTGGCCTGGATCAGGAATAGTATGGCCAGCAGGACCGGGGCAGTCCTTCTGCCCCTGTACTCAGCACTTGTTAGGCCACACCTTGAGTGCTGTGTCCAGTTCTAAGCCTCAATTTAAGAAAGATGTTGAGGTGCTTCAACGTGTCCAGAGAAGGACACCAAGGCTGGTGAGGGGCCTGGAGCACAGCCCTGTGAGGAGAGGCTGAGGGAACTGGGGGTGTGCAGCCTGGAGAAGAGGAGGCTCAAGGCAGACCTCACTGCTGTCTACAACTACCTGGTTGTAGCCAGGTGGGGTTGGTCTCTTCTGCCAGGGAACCAGCAAGAGAAGGAGGGGACACAGTCTCAAGCTGTGCCAGGGTAGGTTTAGGCTGGATGTTAGGAAGAAGTTCTTGCCAGAAAGAGTGATCGGTATTGGAATGGGCTGCCCAGGGAGGTGGTGGAGTCCCCATCCCTGGAGGTGTTTAAGAGGAGACTGGGTGAGGCACTTAGTGCCATGGTTTAGTTAATTAGAAGGTGTTGGGTGATAGGTTGGACTCAATGATCTCAAAGGTCTTTCCCAACCTGGTTAATTCTGTGATAGAGGATTTCTGTGATAGATGCATCTAGGGTGTTGCAGAAGGCATAACAACCTCATCAAAGTATTCTAGCACTTGAGCCCTTTCTGCCTCTTTTGCCTCAACATTGCCTTGCCTTGTTACACACTGTCTGTCTCCCCTGGAAAGGGAGATTATTCCTGCTTGCATCCTGCTTGTTTCTTTTGCTACTCACAGACTCCATTTTATCTTCTGATGTGCTACCTTTTTCTGCATCTCATCACCAGTCACCCCTGCTGACAGATCCAGATTTCCTTTCACCACTACCTCGCTCTTTCATTTTTTCCATGACTCCCCTGGCCAGTGACATCCAGTATCAGCATCACTGGGGCATGTAGTGCAGCAAATGCCAAGATATACCTGCCAGTCCCAGCAGACCCAGTGACAGCTCTCCCTGAAGTGCCTCACTGAGGCGAGCAAGAATGGAGGGAGCCTGCAAGTAAAGCAGAAGTGAGACAACAGGAGAGGCTAGATAATAAAGATTTTCCCCATTTTAAAGCAGAATGGGTACAAAGGGCAGTGATTCTATGAGTGTGTGCTGGTTTGAACTAATTGGAGGATTTGGATTAGAAATTAGACTATAGGCTGAGAGAGGAAAACAGATGATGCTACTCCACTTAGAGCTCTACTGAGAAAGGAGAAAAAAAAATTGTTTTAAGAGTTGTAACTCAAATATAGACAAGTCAGACTGCTTCAGACCTCTCTGCGCTGTGGCTGCTTCTTGCATGGCTCCTTTGTCCATGCCTTTTGTAGCTGACTCCGAATAATTCTACCAACTTCTTTCCTACTGCTAAGCCCCCTGGCCCATCTACCTTTGCCTATCTGCTGCATCAACAGATGGTGAGATACAACTGGGGAAGGGGGGAAAGGTGGTAGGGGTGGTTAGAAACCCATCTTAGGGATTTTTGATCTCTGGGAGGGCTGTGGTGTTTCTGTATTACCTTTTCACTGTATATATCTGCAAATATCTGTTATGCAGTGTAATACCTGTTTGTATGTTGTGCATATCTGTAAATATAAGCTTTTACCAATATAAGCATTTACCAACTTTCAGTCATCTGACTCCTAGCCTGGGTTATGTTGAAAGGTGGGGGGGCAGGTAACTGCTAAACCACCACAGGGTGAAACAGATTCTCATTAGTGAAAGATAGAAAAGATATGGAAACCCTTATGAACACTGTCATTTGTGTGCCAGGCCAAAAGCTCTCCATCTCACCTGCTACAGAAGGAAAGAAAGGAGCAAACTAAGGATAAACCAGGACATGACCTTCCTGTCTCTCAAGGTGGTTTGATGGTAGTTGTACTTTTACAGCAGATTAAATCCCAGTGTTGTGCCAACCTGGGGTTGCTGGGAGATAGGAGCTAAACATGAGCCAGCAGTGTGCCCAGGTGGGCAGCAGAGCCAATGGCATCCTGGCCTGGATCAGGAACAGTGTGGCCAGAAGGACAAGGGAGGTTATCCTGCCCCTGTACTTGGCACTGCTCAGGCCACATCTTGAGTCCTGGGTCCAGTTCTGATCCCCTCAATTCAAGAGAGATGTTGAGGTACTGGAATGTGTCCAGAGAAGGGCAACAAAGCTGGTGAGGGGCCTGGAGCACAGCCCTGTGAGGAGAGGCTGAGGGAGCTGGGGGTGTTTAGCCTGGAGAAGAGGAGGCTCAGGGCAGACATCATTGCTGTCTACAGCTACTAAGGGGAGGTTGTAGCCAGGTGAGGTTGGTCTCTTCTCCCAGGCAATCAGCAACAGAATGAGGGGACATAGTCTCAAGTTGTCGAAGGGCTGGATTTAAGAAGAAGTTCTTTCCAGAGAGGGTGATTTGCATTGGAATGGGCTGCCCAGGGAGGTGGTGGAGTCATGATCCCTGGAGGTGTTCAAGCAAAGCCTGGATGGAGCACTTAGTGCCATTGGCTAGGACTGTGTGCTAGGATGATCTTGGAGGTCTCTTCTACCCTGGCTATTCTATTCTATTCTATTCTATTCTATTCTATTCTATTCTATTCTATTCTATTCTATTCTATTCTATTCTATTCTATTCTATTCTATTCTATTCTATTCTATTCTATTCTATTCCATTCTATTCTGTTCCATTCTATTCTGTTCCATTCTAACCTGGTACACTGAGAACAGTAACACACATCCCAAAGAAAAATGCAAGAACCTCAGCAGTGACTTGTGGAGAAGCTGCATGTGCTGGAGCCAAAACTAGTTTCACTTTCTTGAAATTGGAAAGAAAGCAACACAGACCCATTCCTACAGGTACATGGCTGCCTGGAAGGCCAATGGGATCCTGGGGTGTATTAAGAAGAGTGTGTCCAGCAGATCAAGGGAGGTTCTTCTCCCCCTCTACTCTGCCCTGGTGAGATCCCATCTTGAATAATGCGTTCAGTTTTGGGCTCCCCAGTTGAAGAGGGACAGGGATCTGCTGGAGAAGGTCCAGTGGAGGGCTACGAGGATGATTAGGGGACCTAATCGGCCCTTGTGGCTGAGAGAGAGCCAATGGCATCCTGGGGTCAGTCAGGAAGTGTGGCCAGCAGGGCTAGGGAGGTGCTTCACCCTCTCTGATCTGCATTGGTGAGACCACACCTGGAATACTGTGTCCATTTTGTGGCTTCCCAGTTCAGCAGACAGGGACCTGCTGGAGAGAGTCCAAGAGAGAGTCATGAGGATGCTCTGGGACTTGAGCATCTCCCCTGTGTAGAGAGACTAAGAACCCTGGGGCTGTTCAGTCTGGAGAAGACTGAGAGATCTGATCAGTGTCTATCAATAGCTGAGGGGTGGGTGTCAAGTGGCTGGGGCCAAACTCTTTTCAGTAGTGTACAGCAATAAGCCAAGGAGCAATGGATACAAACTGGAACAGAGAAGGTTTCACCTCAACATGAGGAGAAACTTCTTTACAGTGAAGGTGACAGAGCACTGGAACAGGTTGTCCAGGGTGGGCTGTGGGTCTTCCAAACCCACCTGGATGCATTCCAGTGCAAACTACCCTGGGTGATGCTGCCTTGGCAGGGAGGTTGGACTTGATGATCTCTGGAGGTCCCTTCCGACCTCTAATGTTCTGCTGACCATTCTGCTGACCATTCAGTGGCTTATTTAACATGCCCAAGGTGTCACAGCTTCCTTGCCAAACAGGCACTCTGTCTCTTTATGCAGAAAGAGGCAACTGATGTTCTCCCTGTGTCCATGACCTTGTGTGGTATCAGCCAGATTTGAGCAGCGAGTGCTCTCAGCAAGGCACAAGCACTGATAATTTCTTCTTCAGAACTTGTTCCCCAGATCCCCTTCAAGCAGCCATGGGAGGTCAAGTTGAAACATAAGCCCAGACAGTGTTAGGAAGCCTACAATGCTGCTCCCCGGCATCACAGGTTTCTAGGAACAGAAGCCTTCAAATCTTAAGGCCATCAAGCCAACACTTTTTCCCATGTTAAGTTTACACAGAGGAGTAACCACCCTAGAGGAGAGTAAGGCATGAGGAAACTGAAATGAAGAAAGTACATCTCTCCTTTATTTGTTTTCCAGGAGCTGGATACTGCTTTGTCACTTGCCATAGCTGACCACAGCATGGACTCCTCAAGCAGTGACAGGAGGGCAGCCCTCATCTTGCTAGAGAGCTGATGTGGGGTGCAGGATTTGCAGGAGAACTCTGACTCAGATTATGGTGGTTTACAAGCACACAGTGTCAGCCCTCCTTGAAGATTAGGAAGGAGAAGAGGGCAAAGTTCTCCAACAGCACAAGCAAAGAGGCAGCAAAAGGCAATCCCAGTCAAAACAATTCTCTGCAGAGATTTCAGGCCAGGCCAGGGCATGGCAACAGAAGACTTAAAATGTTTTCTTCCTCACTCTGATCTTTGAAAGCACAGAGCAGCCTTTATCCTCCCTAAAGGGGTATCTTGCTCCCCTGGACCCACTGGAGTCATCCCAAACTGAGAAGATTTATGTCTCTGCATCTCACAGGTGTGGACCTCAGTAATAATGACATCAGCTGGCACAGAAACTCAAGTATTTAAAATACAGCTAAGCTGCTGCTGCTGTGGTGGTTCTTAGCTATCCATGAGCAAAAAGGAAGCAGGGAGATGCACAGTTACTGCTCTGTCTTGGACATTCAACACCTCGGTGTGGGTCACAGGGACCAGTGTCAGCCTGGCTTGGATCAATAGGCTCCTGTCAGTTAAATCATTGCCAGCAAAGCTTGACATACACATTTCCAAAAGAAACAGAAAGCTATGGAATAAAGTCAAATTCAATTTCATTTCTCCCCTTCCTGTTAAGAGTCTTCAAAGATGTTCTTATAAAGTCCAGCCTAATGCAAATACCATTAATGATCA
Organism: Psilopogon haemacephalus; assembly: GCA_013396835.1. Taxonomy (NCBI): domain Eukaryota; kingdom Metazoa; phylum Chordata; class Aves; order Piciformes; family Megalaimidae; genus Psilopogon; species Psilopogon haemacephalus. Next base: position 36,857 of record VWZI01022484.1, on the reverse strand, counting down.
TCTCTTCCTGCACCCTGGAACTGCAAAGTGAGCACATACACACCATACATTATCCACCACAGCTCTTAACAGCCACTATTTCCCCCTCACCTTACAGAAAGGGAGAGAGAGGTTGTGCTGGTTGGAACTAATTGGAGGATTTGGATTAGAAATTAGACTATAGGCTGATAGGAAAGCACTGACAATGCTACTTCCCTCAGAGCTCTACTGAGAAAGAAAAAAAAATGTTTTTAGAGTTGTAACCCAAATATAGACAAGTCAGACTGCTTCAGGCCTCTCTGGGCTGTGGCTGTTTCTTGCATGGCTCCTTTTCCCTGCCTTTTGTAGCTGATTCTGAATAATTTCACTAACTTCTTCCCTGCTGCTAACCCCCCTGGCCCATCTACCTTTGCCTATCTGCTGCATCAACAGATGGTGAGATAAGATTGGGGAAGGAGGGAAAGGTGGTAGGGGTGGTTAGAAACCCCTCTTAGGGATTCTGATCTCTGGGAGGGCTGTGGTGTTTCTGTATTACCTTTTCACTGTCTGTATCTGTACATATCTGTTCTACATTGTAAATATCTGCTTGTATATTGTGCATAGCTGTAAATATAAAGCTTCATTCCTTAACTTCCAGCTGGCTGAGTCCTAGTCTGGGTTCTTTCACAGTGTGGGGGGGACAGGTGATTGCTGGACCACCACAGAGGTGCAGGAAGGACTGAGCAGCAGGTTCAAAACAGTGAATCTGTGGTGCAGATTTAACTTTCTTTAAGCAAAGCATCGAGTCAGGTGCTTTAGAGTAAGCATATGCCTGTGCATGTGTGCTGAATCCAGAGCAAAATTCAAACACACTTCCTTCTGCTATTCTTCCAACCCCTGAGCACCTCTGCCCTCAATTAAGTATTGTTCATGCTCAAATACAGCAGAAGCAATAAATATTTGGGGAGTAATACCCCAGAGCATCAACTGCATTATTTGTATAGTTATCAGAATCATTCTCCAAAGGAAAAAACCAACCCAAAAACATTCCAACCATGTCTATGACAATTTAATATTAAGAGGTAATGGAATCATTGAATCATAGAATCAGTCCAGGTTGGAAGGGACCACAAGAATCATCCAGTTCCAACCCTCCTGCTATACCCAGGGATACCCTACCTAGATCAGGCTGCCCACAGGCTGTTCTAGTTGGAGGTGCCCCTGCCTATGGCACAGGGGGGGCTGGAACTAGAAGATCTTTGAGAACCCTTCCAACCTGAACCACTCTGTGTTTCTCTAGACTTACAATGAAAGGCAGAGGCTGGGGTTTACTTCTTGAGCTGCCTGGACTGTTTCACGTGGGAGTCAGAAGCACGGTGGAGCGGGACAAGAAGATGTGGCTGGAGGAAGCTGCCTCACAGCAGCACCACATTGCCCGAGTTACATCCACCCAGGGCAGCAGTGGCCCTCGAAGAAAAGCTGTGTTCTTGGGAGGGTTTGTGCCTGGGGATCTGCTCCCTGACCCATTTCACAGCAGGCGAAGGGCAGAAGGGTGCACACCAGCTTCTTGGGCAGTAGCTGCTTCAGCCCATGTTGCTGCCAAAGCCCCTGTTACCAGGGGCAAGGACTGATGTGCAAGAACGTGGAAGTGGAAAAAAAAAATTAAACATTTCAGTCTAAAGTCTTAAAAAAAAGAGTAACAAAGCATTCATTTGAAAGCTGCCTCTGGGTAAAATTACCTCCTTTGGAACAGATTAGGTTTCCAGTGCAGCAACTACTCTTTGCTACTTTGTAAAGCCTTCCCTAAGCAGAAAGGAAAAAAACCCAAACTGGAAAAGGAAAACTGCTGGTGCACTTTACTCAAATCTTTTCCTTCTTAATTACTTTGGCCCAGCTTTCAAAGTATATTAAAGATACCTTAACTACAAAACCTATCAAAAGCTTTCCCAAGGAAAGCTATGCTTTTTCCTTCTTCTGTCCTCAACATGGACACCATGATGTGATGGTTTGGCTGGTGGTACACACGCTAGAATCATAGGATCATAGAACGGTTTAGGTTGGAAGTGACCTCAAAGATCATCCAGTTCCAACCCCCCTGTGCCATAGGCAGGGACACCTCCCACTAGAACAGTTCGCTCAAGGCCTCATTCAACCTGGCCTTGAACACCTCCAGGGAGGTTGTGAATCACAGAATGGGATGAAAGATCACATTCTGTGATTCTGTGATCTACAACCTCCCTGAGCAACCTGTGCCAATGTCTCACCACCCTCACTGGAAAGAACTTCCTCCTAACATCCAGTTTAAACCTCCCCTCTGCCAGTTTAAACCCATTACCTCTCATCCTGTCATTACAAGACCTTGAGAATAGTCCCTCCCCAGCCTTCCTGTAGGCCCCCTTCAGATACTGGAAGGCTACTCTAAGGTCTCCTGGAAGCCTTCTCTTCTCCAGGCTGCAGAGCCCCAGCTCTCATAGCCTGTCCTCATAGCAGAGCTGCTGCAGCCCCCTGAGCGTCTTTGTGGCCTCCTCTGGACTCTCTCCAACAGTTCCATGTCCTTCCTGTGCTGGGGGCTCCAGACCTGCACACAGTGCTGCAGGTGGGGTCTGAGGAGAGCAGAGTAAAGGGGCAGAATCCCCTCCCTTGCCCTGCTGGCCATGCTGCTCTCGCTGCAGCCCAGGACATGGTTGCTGTCTGGGTGTGCACATTGCTGGCTCATGTTGAGCTTTTCACCAACCCACTACAAGAGCATCCATCTTCTCCTCCCACAGTTCTGCTTGCCCAGCAGGCCTAACAGAAGTCAAAACTTCCTTTCCATCAAGACAGCCAGTGCAGCTTGTTCACCAGCCTGGCTTTGCACCTGCTGTGAGGCTTTCTGAGCACATCTGCACTCCCTCCACTGGTGGGGACTTTATCCTCCTAAGAGCTCAGACCACACCTGCTTCAGAACAAAGAATCAGGTTTCAGAGGTGCCTGTGGGAAACTGTGTTTTCTTTTCTGTTTTGGACCTGAAAAACGTCATAACCACCAGGAGCAGAATTCCAAGGGGTTAAATTATCTGGAAAATGTATGTGCTTGTCTAATACTTCATCTACCCAGAAAATGGTATCAAAACCTATGACTGGTGGACACTGTGAGATCTGCCCCCAAGCTGTTTTAAGAGCCCAGCTGGTAGCAGCTGTATTTTGTAACCCTTCAAATACAGATTTAAAAGTCACTGTGCAGCTGGGCTGGGTAAGGGTACTCCATTCAGATCATAGAATCACAGAATCAGTCAGGGTTGGAAGGGACCATAAGGATCATCTAGTTCCAAACCCCTACTGCCATGCCCAGGGACACCCTACCCTAGATCAGGCTGCCCATTATAAGCCTGCAAATTACATCAAGGCACTTGAATATTCCGACTCCTAATGCCAAGCAGCTTCTCCATCCTGCTCGCTGTGAAGAGCTGAGGAAGGGGAGGGCTGCTTTGTTTGACACAATCTGGGTTGATGCCATCTTCAAATGGTCACACGCCCACAACTGCCAGCTGATGTGAGACTGTCACCACCTCTCAAAGTCACATTTGCATAAGTAAACAGAGAACTCCTGGGCGATTCTCATTCCTGCTGAAAACTGAGCTATCACTACAACCATGAGCTGATTTGGCAGAGGCAAAGATGCTTTCCTCAGAGGCAACCTGAGCTTGGAAGATGGAAGTGAAAATCCTCTCCTGCAGCCAAACTTCACCCTGTGCGCAAGGTGGTCATCAGCTCTGGTGCCCCGCAGGGACAGCCTGGCTGCCCTCACCAGTCCCTGAGGCTGCATCACACCTATATCATAGAATCAGTCAGGGTTGGAAATGACCACAAGGATCATCCAGTTCCAACCTCCCTGCCATGCCCAGGGACACCCAACCCTAGATTAGGCTGCCCACAGCCTCATCCAGCCTGGCTGCAAACACCTCCAGTGAAGTGGCCCCAGCCACCTCCCTGGGCAACCCATTCCAGGCTCTCACCACTCTTATGCTCAAAAACTTCCTCCTCACATCCA
>VWZI01022484.1:10764-25754 GCA_013396835.1 Psilopogon haemacephalus | reverse complement strand
CCTGGGCAGCCCATTCCAATGCCAATCACTCTCTATGGCAACAACTTCTTCCTAACATCCAGCCTAGACCTTCCCTGGCACAACTTGAGGCTGTGTCCCCTCCTTCTCTTGCTGGCTGCCTGGGAGAAGAGACCAACCTCACCTGGCTACAACCTCCCCTTAGTAGCTGTAGACAGCAATGAGGTCTGCCCTGAGCCTCCTCTTCTCCAGGCTGCACAGCCCCAGCTCCCTCAGCCTCTCCTCACAGGGCTGTGCTCCAGGCCCCTCAGCAGCTTTGTCTCCCTTCTCTGGACACATTTCAGTACCTCAACATCTCTCTTGAATTGAGGAGACCAGAACTGGACACAGGACTCAAGATGTGGCCTTCAGCTCCTATCTCCCAGCACTCCCAGGTCCTTCTCTGCCTGGCTGCTCTCCAGCCACCCTGTCCACAGCCTGTGGTGCTGCCTGGGGCTGTTGTGACCAAAGTGTAGAACCCTGCACTTAGCCTTGCTAAATCTCATCTCATTGGCCTCTGCCCACACAAGGAGAGGTTCCCCAGACAGGCAAAGTACCATGACTTAGGTACCTGTTGTTTCCCATGTCCTGGCAACCATTGCCAGTCTGTAAATATTTCCACGTTTCAATACCTCTGAAGACTTTTTGTTTATGTTTCCTGCTTCAGGGCATCAAGGAATAATTTTACCAAAGGATTCACTGTTTCAAAAGGAATGTAAAGAATACAGACTGGGACTGCTGGCAGAAAGTGTGGAACAACAAGGCTGACAAGGCTAGGAAAATACCAGATCTCAGGGGTGAAATCGTGGAAGGAAAGCAGATTTTCTGCATAATTTAGTCAGGGTGTGTGCAGGGGGAAAGGGGAAGAAAAAAAGATTAAAAAAAAAAAAAAGGATAAGGAAAAAGAAAGAATATAAGGAAGGAAAAAGAAAGGAAAAAAAGAAATAAAAAGGAAAAGGTAAAAAAAAAGGAAAAAAAGAGAAAATAAAAAAGAAAGAAAAATAAAAAGAAAGAAAAAAGGGAAAAATAAAAAAGGGAAGCAAAAGTAAAATAAAATAAAATAAAAACTAAAACAATGAAAAAAAGATAAAAGAAAAAAGTGAAAAATAAAGAAAAAAGGGAAGAAAAGAAAAGAAAAGCGGAAAAGAAAAAGAAAAATAAAGGAAAATGGAAGAAATAAAAAGAAACATAGGGAGAAATAAAGCAAAAAGAAAAAAAGGAAGAAAAAGGAAAAATAAAAAGAAAAAAAAAGAAAAATAGGAAAAAATAAAGCAAGAAGAAAAAAAGAAGCAAAAGGGAAAAGAAAAAGAAAAAAGAAAAAATGAAAGAAAAGAAAAATGAGAAAAATAAAGCAAAAAGAAAAAAGGGAAGAAAAAGAAAATAAAAAGGTAAAAGAAAAAGAAAAAAGGAAAAAAAGAAAAATGAAAGGAAAAATTAAGGGAAATAAAGAAATAACAAGAAAAATAGGGGAAAATAAAGTGAAAAGAAAAAAAGGGAAGCAAAGGAAAAGGGAAAAGAAAAAAAAAGGAAAAAGAAAGGGGAAAAGAAATAAAAGAAATAGAAAGAAAAATAAGGAAAAACAAAGGAAAATTAAAAAGGGGAAGCAAAAGATAAGAAAAAGGAAAAGAAAAAAAAAAGAAAGGATAAATTTAGGGAAAAAAAGAAATAACAAGGAAAATGAGGTAAAATGAAAAAAGGAAGCAAAGGGAAAGGAAAAGGGGAAAAAAAGAAAAAAAAAGAAAAAAGAAAGGGTAAATTTAGGGAAAAAAGAAATAAGAAAAATAGGGAAAAATAAGGTAAAAAGAAAAAAGGAAGCAAAGGGAAAGGAAAAGGGGAAGAAAAGAAAAAAAAAGAAAAAAGAAAGGGTAAATTTAGGGGAAAAAGAAATAAGAAAAATAGGGAAAAATAAGGTAAAAAGAAAAAAGGAAGCAAAGGGAAAGGAAAAGGGAAAAGGGAAAAAAAAAGGAAAAAGAAAGGGGGAAAAAAATAAATAAAATATANGGAAGGAAGGAAGGAAGGAAGGAAGGAAGGAAGGAAGGAAGGAAGGAAGGAAGGAAGAAAGAAAGAAAGAAAGAAAGGAAAGAAAGAAAGGAAATAGGAAAAATAAAGCAAAAAGAAAAAAAGGGGAAGCAAAATAAAAAAGAAAAGGAAGGAAAAAAGGGGGAAAAAGGAAATTTAAAAATAGAAAAGGAAAATAGTAAAAATTAAATAGAGAATAAAGGGGGGAAAGGAAAGAAAAGAAGGGGGAGATAAAAGTAAAATTTAAAAAATTTGAATTAAAAAAAAAAAGAAATAAGGAGAAAAAGGAAAGGAAAAAGAAGCTTTCATTTTCCTGTGCACACACAATTAAAAAAAAAAAGCCAATAAAAAAACCACAACAACAACAAAAAAAAACCCCACCAATACCAAACTGGAATCCTGTGGAGTACAGAAAATTGTGCTCTCATTGTACACACCAGGATCTGGTCACATCAAAGATTAATTTCCACAATACTGCAGGCAGAGGATTATTGTGGAAAGCAGTCGAAAGCAAATTCTTTCTGGTTCTTTGATGCACTTTGCTAGTGCAGAAAACACAGAGAAGGGCTCTAATGCATTTAAAAACTCTTCAGTGAAGCCAGGTAAATACAGTTATTATTAACTCCCACCTGGATCACTGTGTCTGGGTCTGGAATTCCTATTCAAGAACGATCTGGACATGCTGGAGCGTGTCCAGAGAAGGGCCACAAGGATGCTCAGAGGGCTGGAGCTGCTCTGTTGTGAGGAGAGACTGAGAGAGTTGGGGCTGTCCAGCCTGGAGAAGAGAAGGCTCCCAAGAGACCTTATTGTGGCCTTCCAGTATCTGAAGTGGGCTAGAAGAAAGCTGGGGAGGGACTTTTTTGAGTGTCAGGTAGTGAAAGAACTGGGGGGAATGGATCCAAACTAGAAATGGGTAGATTCAGATTAGATGCTAGGAAGAAGTTCTTCACCATCAGGTGGTGAGAAACTGGAACAGGTTGCCCAGGGAGCTGGTGGAAGCCTCATCCCTGGAAGTTTTTAAGGCCAGGCTGGGTGTGGCTCTGAGCAACCTGATCTACTATGAGGTTTCCCTGCCTCTGGAGTTGGAACTGGATGATTCTTGAGGTCCCTTCCAAACCTGACAATTCTGTGATTCTGTGAATTAGATTCTACCAAAATTCTACCATGGTAAGACTGATCAGCAGACTTTAGTATGCCTTCTGCCCTGGTATGATTTTATTATACTCTTTCATTACCAAGAAAAAACAGAGAGAAGCTTTCCATCAGTGAACACATGCCCATGTTCTGGGAGCAAAAGCTACCTGTGGTTGGGGCCACACCCCTGGATCACCCAGGCTGGATGAGGCCGTGGGCAGCCTATTCTAGAGTAGGGTGCCCCTGCCCATGGCAGGGGGGTTGAAGCTGGATGATTCTTGAGGTGCCTTCCAGCCCTGACAATTCTGTGGTTCTATGGTAATGTTTTATCCATTTATTTTTTCCAGCTCCAGCACCACGAACTCTGTGCTTTCTTTCCCACCTGGGTTGTGCTTGCCCTTAATTTTACCCCTGCCTTTCCAGAGAGGATTTTCAAGATTTTTCCTGTGCAGATGAGATGTGGTGGTTTTAGGAGTTGGAACTGAGTTTTAAAGTGCCCACACATAGCTAAGAACAGAGAATGAAAGCAGTTTTGCCACCACTTCCTTGTGCCACTATTACGAGGGAGCAGGGAATCAATACTGCTGAATCGATATGATTGAAGTATTGTTCCCTTTATTAGGGACAGATTGGTGCTTTTATACTGTCCATCCAAGAGCATCCTAATTGGCTGGCACAACCAAGGACAATCCCATTCATTAATATTCATGACAACTTGTTATTCTAGACTAGATGTTCCCCTTATCTCTTTTACCCTGTGGGAGGCAGTTGCTGCCATGGGAAACCAGAGGCCTAGCCAGGCTGCTCTCCTCTACCCGTGAGATCCAAGGTCAGCTGCCTTCTATCTCACCCCAACATGCCACCACTTCTCTATGCATCCACTGGAGTTTCAGCAGCTAACTTTCAGAAAATCAGGGGAATTCAGCACCAACAGTTTCTGTGCTGTTACTTTCGGGAACAAGACGTTAAAGTAACCTTCTTTTGGCCAGGACTAATGCAAAAGTTCCAGTAAGTATGATATTGCATTTTGTATCTTTATGATGCCTTCCTATAAAACTTTTTATAGGCATTTTGTAACCTTCACTTGCAGGTTGTGCCAGGCTCTAACTGTGACTCTCATTTTCACAGCATGTTTCATAGAATCCTAGAATCAGTCAGGGTTGGAGGGGACCAGAAGGATCATCCAGTTCCAACCCCGCTGCCATGCCCAGGGACACCCTACCCTAGATCAGGCTGCCCACAGCCTCAGCCAGCTTGGCCTTAAACACTGTTTCCAAAACAGTACTGCCCTATTTTTTTTCTGGTTTACTCTAAGAATTTACTTGGGAGCCAGTGCTTCTAGGGCAGGTGACATAACTTTGTCTAATTCTACTAAACTGCTAAGTTTAGAATGCTGTTTACTACCTGAAAATGTGCTGGTGGCCACAATCCAGAGAAGGAGGGGTCAATAGTTCAAAGGAAGGCTGCACTAATCCATGGCTACAAAAATCCTGTGTTTTAAGAACTACACAGCTATTTCTGTACCCAGCCTAGGCCAAGCTTATGTTCTTGTGAGGATACCTAACTCTTGCTATTGCAAGAATGTATGAATTACCTGCCCCTGGATGTTGCTCCTGGGGCCCATGTAAGGCTTGACTGGAGAGGAACAAGGTCACGTACTGCAGACTTCTTCCTTGGAAATTCTGACAGGACAGCAAGAAACTTCCCTGAAAACCAAATAACCCTTACTTGCAGAAGAGGAAGCTCCCAGGTGACCTTGGTGGCTCTGTACGTGCTCCTAGCTGGAAATGTCAACACAGTGCAGCTGAAAGTGCCACATGTTGTGCAGCCAAAGAGAAACATTAGCATAAGAGAAACCTTATCACTGCAGCCCAGAAAGCCACCTTGAAGCCCAGAAAACCAAGCAGAGCCTGGGCTGCATCAGGAGCAGTGTGGCCAGCAGGGCCAGGGAGGTGATTCTCCCCCTCTACTCTGCCCTGGTGAGACCCCACCTGGAGTACTGCATTCAGTTCTGGAGCCCCTGGGACAAGACGGATGTGGACATGCTGGAGGGTGACCAGAGAAGGGCCACGAGGATGCTCAGGGGGCTGGAACACCTCTCCTATGAGGACAGACTGAAAGAGTTGGGGCTGTTCAGTTTGGAGGAGGCTCCAAGATGACCTTCTTGTGGCCTTCCAGGATCTGAAGGGGACCTACAGAAAAGCTGGGGAGGGACTTTTTAGGCTCTCAGGGAGTGACAGGACTAGGGAGAATGGATCAAAGCTGGAGGTGAGGAGATTCAGATTGGATGTGAGGAAAAAGTTGTTGAGCATGAGAGTGGTGAGAGGCTGGAATGGGTTGCCCAGGGAGGTGTTTGGGGCCACATCCCTGGAGGTGTTTGCAGCCAGGCTGGCAGAGGCTTTGGGCAGCCTGATCTAAGGTAGGGTGTCCCTGGGCATGGCAGGAGGGTTGGAACTAGATGATCCTTGTGGTCTCTTCCAACTTTGACTAATTCTATGATTCTGTGCTACCTCTACCCTGACCACCTGGATGCCTTAAGGGAGGCTGCACACACACTTCTCCAGCATCAAAGGCCAGAACACCTCCTCCATCCTAGACTGAATATGCTGGCTGCCAGTGCAGCTACACACGCAGAGTGTCCAGCTGTCTCTGCTGGGTTTTGAACTAAACATCTGCTAGAGAAGAGGGTTTCACAAACCTGCTGCTGTAACAGGTAGGTACCACACAGCACGCCTGACACACATGTTTCTGCTTGGACCACGGGGGCTGCCCCTTTCAGATAGAGTTGTAGAGGTCTCAAAGTTCAATCCCCAGGAACGGCTTATGAAAGCAATTATTGCCTGAAAGGTCTCTTTGTTTTTGTGCCGCTGCTTTTAATAATAATGATTACATTGAGTATTTTCTTCCACCTCCATCTTCTTTGGTACTGCTAATAAAGAAATGACAGAGCCAAACACTTAAAACGCAACACCCAACGCAATGAACTGTGAATGCTGAGGTTGGAGATCTTCCACCCTGCCCTCCCAGAGCACTTTCCCTTTGATGAGTTCAACCACCGAGCACTGAGCTTCCTACAAGCCACGAAGGGTGTGACGTGCATGGTGGAGTCAGAGAATTGCCTGTGGCCAGGGGCCCAGGTCGCTTGCTCTAACCACCGGACAGTCCTGTCTCACCAGAGCAAATGAGATACAGATGACAGCTACACTCTGTTCAAGTGCAGTTACCTGGCCCATAAGACATTATTTTGGATCTTCGAGCGATTCTTTCAATGAGGACATCTGTTACAGAGCCAACAATTGCTAGCCAGATGAATGGCTAAACTGAGAGTATAATCCAGAACTCTCACACTTTACATCCTTGGACATAGTTATGTTCTTGTCAGCTATTGACTGAGAAGTAACACCAAAACCTGAAGGAAATACCCCAATCCTGAGGGCTCAAATTCAAAGCTGGAGTCTGCACTGAGACATCAGCTCTGAATTTTGCTCCGCCACCTAATTGCTGTATTTCAAATAAACCACCTCCAACACCAGGAAACACACAGCAGATCAAAATCACATTGTGCAGGAGGAACCATGGAAACCTAAAATACAATTTTTCATGTAGCATCTATTAGAGACATGAGACTTGTAAAGTATAGTAAGTACACCAGGTTTTTATTTTTAAGGAGCACTTCACAGTCACCTAGGCTTCACAAGACCTCTGCATGCAAGAGATTCTTCAGTTTCAAATAATCCACTCATAAGTGCCAGTGAGAGCAGCCCAGACAGCCAAACATGTGCTGGGCTGCAGCAAGAGCAGCATGGCCAGCAGGGCAAGGGAGAGGATTCTGCCCCTTTATTCTGCTCTAGCCCCTGGAGTACTGTGTGCTGTTCTGGAGGCCCCAACATAAGAAGGACATGGAATTGTTGGAGCCAGTCCAGAGAAAGCCACCAAGGTGTTCAGAGGGCTGCAGCAGCTCTGTTATGAGGACAGGTTCAGAGAGTTGGAGCTCTTCAGCCTGGAGAAGAGAAGGCTTCAAGGAGTCCTTGGAGTAGCCTTCCAGTATCTGAAGTGGGCTACATGAAAGCTGGGGAGGACAAAGACTAATGGGTTTAAACTGGCAGAAGGGAGATTAAAACGGGATGTTAGGAGGAAGTTCTTTACAGGGAGGGTGGTGAGACACTGGCACAGGTTGCCCAGGGAGGTTGTGGCTGCTTCCTCCCTGGAGGTGTTCAAGGCCAAGTTGGATGAGGCCTTGGGCAACCTGTTCTAGTGGAAGGTTGGAACTAGGGGGGTTGCAGCTGGCTGATCTTTGAGGTCCCTTCCAACCTAAACCATTTTATGATGGATTCTATGAGTTTACATTGTCTTTGTAATCTCTGATCAGAAAAAAAATCACAAGCAGCATAAATCCCAAGGGGAATCCACTCAGTCAACAGCCCTACACTGACTTATGTGTGTGTGTTGCATATACATACATATGCATCTATGCCCATGTAGCTAACATATGCACACTACATTATCTGTTCCGCCTGCACGTGAATTCATCATCTCAATAGAGATCTCTGCCATCCAACTGCTGCTTTCACTCACAGGAGGGTTTTCAGGGACCATTTCTGCTTTGATGAAAGGAAAGCAGCCTCTAGAATGCGCTGGCACAGCTTCCAATCCAAACCTCCCCTAACACAATCTGAGGCCATTTCCTCTTGTTCTATCACTTGATACCAGGGAGTAAAAACCAAACCCCACCTCACTGCCACCTCCTTTCAGGTAGCTGTAGAGAGCAATGAGGTCTCCTCTCAGCCTCCTCTTCTGCAGACTAAACAACTCCAGTTCCCTCAGCTGCCCATCATAAAACTTGCTCCCCAGGCCCTGCACAATCATATGCTGAGCTGTGTCAGAGCATAGTGGTTAGGTGTCCGCAATATCTAAAGGGAGGCTGTAGCCAGCAACAGAAGGAGGGGACACAGTCTCAAATTGTGCCAGGGGAGGTCTAGGCTGGATGTTAGGAAGAAGTTCTTGCCAGAGGGAGTGATTTGCATTGGAATGAGCTGCCCAGGGAGGTGGTGGAGTCACCATCCCTGGAGGTGTTCAAGCAAAGCCTGGATGGAGCACTTAGTGCCATTGGCTAGGGCTGGGTGCTAGGTTGGACTGGATGAGCTTGGAAGTCTCTTCCAACCTGGCTTATTCTATTCTATTCTATTCTATTCTATTCTATTCTATTCTATTCTATTCTATTCTATTCTATTCTATTCTATTCTATTCTATTCTATTCTATTCTATTCAAAAAGGGCTGCTTTTTTTTTTTTTTAATTCATTCTAGAGAAGTTCCACTAAACTAGTCTAAACCCACTTGAAAGCCACGGGGTACTTTTGGGGTTGTGTGGTTTTGTTTTTTTGTTTTTTTGTTTTTTTGTGTGGACAATAATATCTGGAAGTTGATTTGTGCAAGGACAAGTATAGCACTCTGGAGCACGGCTGACATTCAAATTTGAACCAGTCCCAAAACAATGATACCTGAACTACACATTAGGCCAGTTGCATTTTTTTTTTGAGAGGAGGAATTTCTTCACTGGGAGCTCAGACTGCAGTAAAACACTTTAAACCATAATGTAGTGGTAGGCTGGACAAAAGGATTGAAAACCCACCAGCAGCCAGCCACAGGAAATTAGCGCAGGGATTGTATCAGGCTACTCCCTAAATAGCACCAGCCTGAAGCCTCTGCAGCAGACGAGTCAGGCTGAGGCCATCCCTGTCTTGTTTTCAAGAGTGGGAAGCAGCACCGTTTATAGAATCATAGAATCAGTCAGGGTTGGAAAGGACCACATGGATCACCCAGTTCCAACTCCCCTGCCATGCCCAGGGACACCCTACCCTACATCAGGCTGCCCACAGCCTCAGCCAGCCTGGCTGCAAACACCTCCACCAACGTGGCCCCAAACACCTGGGGCAACCCATTCCAGCTTCTCACCACTCTCATGCTCAAGAATTTCCTCCTCACCTCCAGTCTGAATCTCCCCACCTCCAGTTTCGCTCCATCCCCCCTTGTCCTGTCACTACCTGACAGCCTAAAAAGTCCCTCCACAGCTTTTTTGTAGGCCCCCTCCAGATCCTGGAAGGCCACAGGAAGGTCACCTCAGAGCCTCCTCTTCTCCAGACACAACAGCCCCAACTCTTTCAGTCTGTCCTCATAGCAGAGGTGCTGCAGCCCTCTGAGCATCCTCATGGCCCTTCTCTGGACACACTCCAGCATGTCCACATCCCTCTTGTCCCAGGGGCTCCAAAACTGGATGCAATACTTCAGGTGAGGTCTCAGCAGAACAGAGTAGAGGGGGAGAATCACCTCCCTTGCCCTGGTGGCCACAATTCTCCCGATGCATTTGAAGTCTGCAGGTCCCTATGTGCCTCATCTCTTTCCCCATCACAGCTGTACTGAGTGGAGCACATGAGTCTGAGCTGCCTGCACATCCCTTCCCTTGCCTGCCCTCTCAGATGAAGCAGTCTCTTGTCTCTCAGGTGCTGGGATGTGGGACAGCATTGCTAGATGGGGCAGTGGGAGGGATGAGTGACTGTAGGGCACAAGAAAAGGTGAAGAGGAACACAGCTCCTCAAGGAGCCCTCAAGTTCAGAGGAACCAGTATGGTTAGCTAGTCGTGCAAGCAAAATGTATTACTTTGGGATTGAATTGAAAGGTTAAATGGATCAAAAGAGAAAGAAGGGTTAGTAGACCCTGGGCTTTATGGTTTGAGTGGGTTTGTGTCATTTTTGCTGTCCCAGTGGTCACCATCCACGGGTAAGAAAAAGCCAAAGGCCAAGTAGTTTGCTGTGGGTAGATTCACAAGTTTTCCATTCCACAGCTGAAGCAGTACAAATGCAGACAGCACAGTAGGGGAGCAGAAGAAAAGGGCACATAAGGAAGGACTTTCTATTTGTTACCTCTTAAAGGACCGAGTCAGAATTACCCTGCAAATTGAGAAGCAAACCCAACACATTGGGACAGACTGAGATGGAAGCTGCAGAAGACCTGGTGGATGCTCTGCCCAATAAAAGATAAAGGACAGACAATGGTGCAGCTTTATCAGCAAAAACTACTTCCAATTGCAGAAGCCACAAGTGAGTTATGTGGATTCGCGTGAACCCCTGCCAAGCAAAACTATCCAGGCTCTGCTGAACACCAGCATAACTGGGGAGGGAAAAAGAGAATGAAACATTTATCTGGCAAGTGCTTTCAAAAAGGGAAACCGGCTGTTGGGAGCTGCTCAAGGGGCTGGAATGTGGGAGATGGTTCCAGAGGGATGGATCAGCTGTCAGAGCACATAGGAGGCAAGCAGGGATTTTTCAGTAAAATCTGGCTTATTGCACAGTGATTACCACCTCCTATTTACCGTCCATGAGATCATGAAAAACGTGGCACATATTTCCTTCCTCCTGGAAACACAAGGTTAACCAAACAACCAGGTGACAAATTGGCCCTTTTTGTGCATTTTTGCCTTTCTAAAACTCTGTTTCCAAACTGTCACCTAGATAAAGTGAGCAGGAAAAATCTGCAAGAAAAATAGAATCATAGAATCAGTCAGGGTTGGAAGGGACCACAAAGATCATCAAGTTGCAACCCCTCTGCCATGCCCAGGGACACTCCACCCCACATCAGGCTGCCCACAGCCTCATCTAGCCTAGCCTTAAACACCTCCAGGCATTTGGCCCCAAACACCTCCCTGGGCAACCTGTTCCAGGGCCTCACCGCTCTCATGCTCAACAACTTCTTCCTCATATCCACTCTGAATCTCCCCACCTCCAGCTTTGCTCCATTCCCCCTAGTCCTGTCACTCCCTCATAGTCCATCCCCAGATTTTTTGTAAGCCCCCTTCAGATCCTGGAAGGCCACAAGAAGGACACCTGGGAGCCTCCTCTTCTCCAGACTCAACAGCCCCAACCCTTTCAGCCTGTCCTCATAGCAGAGGTGCTGCAGCCCTCTGAGCATCCTCGTGGCCCTTCTCTGGGCACGCTCCAGCATGTCCACATCCCTCTTGTCCCAGGGGCTCCAGAACTGGATGCAGTACTCCAGCTGGGGTCTCATCTGTGCGGAGCAGAGGGGGAGAATCACTTACCTGGCCCTGATGGCCACACTTCTCCTGATGCAGCCCAGGCTCTGCTTGGCTTTCTGGGCTGCAAGTGCACACTGCTGCCTCATCTTGAGCTTCTCCTCCACCAGCACCCCCAAGTCCCTCTCCTCAGGGCTGCTCTTCAGCCACTCACTGCCCAGCCTGCACTTGTGCTTGGCACTGCCTCCACCCAGCTGCAGGACCTTGCACTTCGACTTGTTGAACCTCCTCAGCTTGGCTTGTGCCCACCTCTGCAGCCTCTCCAGCTCCCTCTGGATGCCATCCCTGCCCTCCAGCCTGGCTTCTGCACCACACAGCTCAGGGTCATCAGCAAACTTGCTGAGACTGCACTCAATGCCCCCTGATAAAAAACAAACCCAACTCCAGAGTAGATTAGGATCATGAATCCCAATTCCAGAGAGGAGAAAGGGAACTTCATGGTCTCCAGCAAAGGCACCATTTGTTTCTCGCCTCTGCTGGTGACATGCAAACAAGCGCTGCAGACACAACGTGCTAAGAAATAAAGTGCTTGGGGTAAGCTTTCATGCCTTAAAGAGGACTCCCTTCCCTACTGCCCTTCAAATATGGTTTGGAGGTGAAAAGTTTAGAGAGAGGAAATGCCGCATTATTTCTGTGGTACGATTCCGCAGTCGAATTTGGGATAATAAGGTAACAGGCTTCATTAGCACTCTTTCAGAACGGCTTGTGTAACTTGCTTGTAGCTTTGCCAGTTATGAGTAATGCAACTATCACCAAGATCCACTAACACCACCTTTGTGCCACATTTCTTTCACATGTTGCCTGATGTGTACTGGACTTCTCCTAAGCGATCCCACTGCCTTCAACTGCACTAGAGGAGGCCCACACTGCACCTTTCACCTGCTCCTTGCTGCATGGAAATTCTCCTTTTCACTCACAATGCTCTACAGCTGGTTTGATCATAGTGGACCTGTGGCATGGCTGCTAAGCAAAATATTATCATAGAATCAAAGAATAATCTGGGTTGGAAGGGACCTCGAAAGCTCATCCAGTCCAACTCCCTCTGCGCTCAGCAGGGACATCCTCAACTAGAGCAGGCTGCCCAGAGCCCTATCCAGCCTCACCTCCAGTATCTCCAGGGATAGGGCAACAGACACCTCCCCGGGCAACCTGTTCCAGTACCCCTATGGTGCAGAATTTGTTCCTAACATCCAGTCTAAAATCTGTCATTGCCCTTGTCCTGTCCTTGCAGGCCTTTGCAAACAGTCTCTCTCCATTCTTCCTGTAGCCCCCTTCAGATACTGGAAGGCTGCTCTAAGGTCTCCCTGGAGCCTTCTCTTCTCTAGGCTGAACACCCCCAGCTCCTCCAGCCTATCCTCATAGCAGAGGTGCTCCAACCCCCTGATCTTGTCCCTCCTCTGGACCCTCTCCATCAGGTCCTTGTCCTTCCCGGATTGAGGGCTCCAGACCTGGACACAGTACTGCAGGTGAAGTCTCATCAAAGCAGAGCAAAGTGGTAGAATCACTTCTGTGCATTCACTGGCCACGCCGCTTTTGATGTAGCCCAGGACGTTACTGGCCTTCTGGGCTGCAAGCTCACACCACTGCTCCTAATCTTTTTCTTACTAAGCCAATGGCTAAAGCATCCCCCCCCCCCCACCCCCCCGACAGTGCAAANNNCCCCCCCCCCGACAGTGCAAAATTAGTTAAAATAACACCACAAAGCTAATTCCTCTTTGGAACAGCATCAGTGTGGGGCTGGCAGCTCCACGATCATTAAAGCAAGGTCTACCCATCGCTGCATCACCCAGGAGTACAAATTTGATGGGGATGGGGCCAAGGCACACGATCATGCTTCTGCTGAATGAGCCAGAGCACGCGATACGGAGCCAACGCCAATTTGAGGCTGGCCGCACGCCAGCCGCTGGGGTGCAGACGATACCTGATCTGGCTGGAGCTGTGTGCACTGATACCTGATCTGGCATAAAGTCTGCTAGTAAAAAGTTAACCTGTCAAAAAACTGCTCGAATTAACAGGAGCAGGCAGAGTGAATGAGCACCAGGTCAGTGCTTCCCATCATGTGGTCACCCTGTTTCTGAGCCAGTACTGGGAGTCGCACAGCTGGCTCTTCTGCATTGCCAAACCGCAGCCTTAGTGCGCCGATAGCGATGCTGAGGCCGGGTGGGGATCGCGCTGCAGGATCAGGGCCTCCCGAGTCCTGCAACTTGCCTTGCTTCAACTTAAAGCACGGGAAGGAGCAGAGTAACATTTAAAGTTTTAAGCTCTGAGCAGTCCACAGACTCTGCCGATACGGAATGTGGACATGAAGACGGAGGCATGGGTGTTTCTGTAGCAGATTAAACTGAGATAATGATTAAAATACAGCTTGTTCCTTCGAGTTAGTGAAAGCCTCAGCAGAGCAGGCAGGTCAGTAATGAGGCTGATTTTNAGTGGAAGGTTATAAATAGGGTTTTTTTTTTTTTTTTTTTTGTATTTTAGTAATCCAAGCAGTATTAAAAATGGGCCCTGCCACGCTGAACAAATGTGAACTGAATTTTTTTTTTTTTTTCTTTACAGTCCTTTGGCACCGAACGGAAGTCCTGCTCTTTTGAAACTGTTTTGAAAAGCCTTACCTGATCTCTGGCAGAACTTAACCCATTTTTAACACTCTTGCAATACCGCCCAGTGTTGGAACATGCAGTTGCAACTCCAGGAGGCTACAGAAGCTCAGAAAAAAAGTGGGTTTCAAACAATTCTCTTTTTCCTTGAAATTGCTGGAAGTCACTGGAAATTGATGTCTACGTGAGTACTTCACAACTACTTTCAGAACTAGTTCAAGGAGACTGTTAGCTGAAAGCCATTTTCAGTTTTCCCATTTCCCATCGCAGAGGTCCTAAAACAGCTCACTCAAGAATTTTAGTAACCTTGACAGCCACTCAGATCTCCAAGCTATTTACAGTCACGCTCCCATCGCTCCAACAGGGATGCGCAGGCACGGTAGAGCGTTCCTAAGTTTCGGTCCTCAAGACCATTAGGGCAGACTGAAGGCCAAGCTGGGGATGGCAGCAGCCTGCACTCCGACAGGCACAGGTGAGGCAGTGTCTGCAGCAGCATGTTCCTCCTGACGGGCCCGGTGCTGGCCAGAGCGCTGACGGTTTGTGTTCGCCAGCTGGCCCAGCGCAGCCCTTGGTTAACCCCCGCCGCTTGAGCTTGGCCGGTGGTAGACCCCAAGGGCTCACGGGCGAGTAAAGGCCTGCCCTGACGGGGCCGAACGCTGCCCGCGGGGCCTTCCACCACCCCTCGCCTAGGTGGGGCCAAGCCACCCAAAAGTGACAGCGTAACACCTAGGCACGTCGTCTCCAGGCTGACAGGGCGAATACAGGGCTGCCTCGGTAGCCCCCGACGGGCTGGGCGGCAAGGCCTGCACACCCCCACGCCGCGGCGGCGCAGCGAGGGTTAACGGCGGGGAGCAGTGAATGGGCCGCGCTGTTTCCAGGGCGACGGCTCGGAGTGTTCCGGATCGTACCATTGCGCAAGCGGCACAGGGGGAAGGAGACGGGACGGGAGAAGGGCGGGGGGAATGTGAGTGGCGCCGCTGCCGCCAGGCCCGGCCCAGCGCCGCCTCCTCCCTCCCTCCGTCCGCCTCACCAAGCCTCCTCCCCCTCCCGCCCGGCCGGAGCGCGGCGTCGGGGCCCAGCAGCGAGCAGCGCGGAGCAGGCGGCTGGCGGCGGCCGGGCCCGAAGCGGCGGAGTCGGTACCGGCGCTGGGCCGGGCCGG
>VWZI01022483.1:12439-24838 GCA_013396835.1 Psilopogon haemacephalus | reverse complement strand
AAATGTTTTAAAAATATTAAAAATGTTTAAAATGTTAAAAATGTTTTAAAATATTTAAAATGTTAAAAATGTTTTAAAAGTTTAAAATGTTAAAAAATGTTTAAAATGTTAAAATGTTTAAAATTATAATGTTAAAAATGTTTTAAATGTCGAAAAATGTTTAAAATGGTAAAAATGTTTAATATGGTAAAAATGTAAAAAAACGTTTACAATTTTTAAAATGTTAAAAATTGTTGGAGAATGCCAATGAGGTGGAGGGATTTTTTTGTTTGGTTATTTGTGAGACATTAATATCTTTTTAAACATAACAAGCATGAATTCAGTCTGAAGCCATCATCAGTGCCATCAAAAGGTTTAGGTTGGAAGGCACCTCAAAGGTCAGCCAGTTTCAATCCCTTGCCATAGGTAGGGACACCTCCCACTAGAACAGGTTGCTGGACAAGCAGAGATCAGGTATCATAGAGTGGTTTAGGTTGGAAGGCACCTCAAAGGTCAGCCAATTTCAATCCCTCACCATAGGTAGGGACACCTCCCACTAGAACAGGTTGCTTGACAAGCAGAGATCAGGTATCATAGAGTGGTTTAGGTTGGAAGGGATCCTCAAAGATCATCTAGTTCCATCCTCCGCCTTAGGTAGGGACACCTCCCACTAGAACAGGTTGCTCAAGTCTTCATCCAACCTGGTCTTGAGCACCTCCAGGGAGGGAACAGCCACAACCTCCCTGGGCAACCTGCACCAGTGTCTCACCACCCTCACTGTAAAGAACTTCATCTTAACATCCAGTTTCAATCTCTCCTCTGCCAGTTCAAACCCATTCTTCCTCATCCTCTCATTACCAGACCTTGTCAATAGTCCCTCCCCAGCCCTCCTGTAGCCCCTTTCAGATCCTGGAAGGCCATACCAAGGTCTCCTGGCAGCCTTCTCTTCTCCAGGCTGAAGAGCTCCAACTTTCTCAGCATGTCCTCAGAGCAGAGCTCCTCCAGGCCTCTAAGTATCATTGTGGCTCTTATAAAACTAAGTGCAATCATGCTGCAATGTTCGTATTTTCGAATGCCCAACTGTTCGGTTTTGGGGTTGGGTTTTTTCTTTTGCTTGTTTTGGCAAATTAAATCACATGAATTTAACTTTCTTCCCACATCCTGATTGTGATGTGCATGGCAGGACTACTTTGATTGAGGACTGAATATTATTTTACTCTCAGCGATTCTCCTGCCTGAGAACAGTATCTTAACATTCCCCCAAGGAAGGGAATGTGGTCTGACTACTTCTCTCTCACACAATCCAGTGGTATTATGTCATATTTCCAGGCGTGTGTTGAGTTACCAAAACTAAAAGAATTCCCATTTGCAGCTCTGCAGGTATTTGTGCAGCACCACTGACACACTGACCCAAACCCGTTCCTACACACTGAGCAACTGCTTTGCCCTCATGGTACAGCTTAAACGAGGATCTCCAAGGCAGCCTGAGAGGACTAATCTGTCAAGGGAGAAAAGAAAGCCTCAGATCGTGCTGGTGTGAACATGAGGCAGCAGTGTGCACTTGCAGCCCAGAAAGCCAAGCAGAGGCTGGGCTGCAGCAGAAGTGTGGCCAGCAGGGCGATTTTCCCCCTCTACTCTACTCTGATGAGACCCCTCCTGGAGTACTGCATCCAGTACTGGAGTCCCTATTACAAGAGGAATATGAAGATGCTGGAAGTGTCCAGAGAAGGGATGCTCAGAGGGCTGCAGCACCTCTGCTATGAGGACAGACTGAAAGAGTTGGGGCTGTGCAGGCTGCAGAAGAGGAGGCTCCCAGGGGACCTTCTTGTGGCCTTCCAGTATCTGAAAGGGGCCCACAAAAATGCTGGGGAGGGACTTTTGAGGCTATCAGGGAGCGACAGGACTAGGGGGAATGGAGCAAAGCTGGAGGTGGGGAGATTGAACCTGGAGGTGAGGAGGAAGTTGTTGAGCATGAGAGTGGTGAGAGCCTGGAATGGGTTGCCCCTGCAGGGAGGTGTTTGGGGCCAGATCCCTGGAGGTGTTTGGGGCCAGGCTGGCAGAGGCTGTGGGCAGCCTGCTCTAGGGTAGGGTGTCCCTGGGCATGGCAGGGGGGTTGGGACTGGCTGATCCTTGTGGTCCCTTCCAACCCTGACTGATTCTAGGATTCTAAAGGAACACACAAGGTGTAACCAGCCATGTCACAGTGCTGGTTTGCTGACCACTGATGGTTACTTCTCTATTGCAAAGTCCAGATTTTGGGGATTTTTTTTGTTTTCTCCCCCCTCTTCAGTTCTGCAGCTGTCTGAGAAGATAAAGTCAGTTTATCTCTTTTCTTAGGTCGAGGCAAGCAAAACAAAAAAGCCACAGCAGCCTGTGCCAAGACACAGACCCCACAAGTAACTGGAGTTCACAATAAAAGCAGCTGCTTTGTCCAACTCCTGTTTGGGTTACCCTGCTGAGGTCCTTCCACTGGACGCTTTACAAGCACCAGCAAGTCTGCCCTTCTAAACAACAACGCAGCAGCTCTGCCTTATCTCCTTCACGTGGGCTGGCCCAGCAACCCCCCAATGCTAACACAATGAAAGGAAACAGGTGGCCGAGAGAAATATCTTATATCCTCCAAAGCAGCTGCCACGGGGAGAAGAAACTCAATCTAGGTGCCCCAACAAGCTGCCTTTTCATCTGGGACCACTTCCACCAGAGAGGCAGAGAGCACCTATTTAGAACATGCCTCGCATTGTACTTTCTACCACCAACTGCTTCCCTCGGATTGGCACGATCTTGGCAGATAACACTATTAATGATTTTTTTTGTTTTGTTTTGTTTTGTTTTGTTTTAAAACCCAGGCTTTAGCAGTGTTTACAACAGGTGCTTACTCTCCGTTTGCACAGCCGAGCTCTGGTTCCCAAAGGCCTGGGACACGGCCGCCAGTCTCACGTTACTGCTCTCCTCCTAACAGCACCACGGCCATTAACTATGCCCCAAAGGAAACAGTGGGAAGGAATGAAAGGGATCCCCCTCCCCCAAGCCAGGGCAATCTCAACTATTTGAAGTGCAGAAACCCTATAGCAGGTTGGAGAGTGTGAGAAAGGATGCGGAATCGTGGAATCATTAGCGATGGAAAAGAGCTCTGAGAGCATCCAGTGCAAGGTGATGACAGACAGGGCATACTGCTTGCACGGGGAGGGGGAAAAGAAAAAAAAAAAAAAAAGCTTGGCCATGAAATTATGCACTGCCACTCTGCTAATATCATAGATCAGTGCCTTAGGGCAGAAGGTGACTCCTTCAGCCAGGTAGCAAGAGTTCCCAACACTTTAAGTTAGAAGCTGAAATC
Source organism: Psilopogon haemacephalus (assembly GCA_013396835.1). Lineage (NCBI taxonomy): Eukaryota > Metazoa > Chordata > Aves > Piciformes > Megalaimidae > Psilopogon > Psilopogon haemacephalus. The sequence continues at coordinate 21,525 of VWZI01022483.1, read as the reverse complement.
TTCATTATGGAGGAAAACAACCAATCCACTTAAACACCAGCAGAAATGAGCCAGCAGTGTGCCCAGGTGGGCAGCAGAGCCAAGGGCATCCTGGCCTGGAGCAGGAGCAGTGTGGCCAGCAGGACAATGGAGGTTATCCTGCCTCTGTGCTCAGCACTGCTCAGGCCACACCTTGAGTGCTGTGTCCAGTTCTGGGACCCTCAATTTAAGAAAGATGTTGAGGTGCTTGAGGTGCAGAGAAGGGCAGCAAGGCTGGGGAGGGGCCTGGAGCACAGCCCCAAGAGGAGAGGCTGAGGGAGCTGGGGGTGTGCAGCCTACAGAAGAGGAGGCTCAGGGAAGAGCTCCTTGCTCTCTGCAGCTACCTGAAGGGAGGTTGTGGCCAGGTGGGGTTGGGCTCTGCTGCCAGGCACCCAGGGACAAAACAAGAGGACACAGGCTCAAGTTGTGCCAGGGCAGGTTCAGGCTGGATGTTAGGAGGAAGTTGTTGGCAGAGAGAGTGATTGGCATTGGAATGGGCTGCCCAGGGAGGTGGTGGAGTCCCCATCCCTGGAGGTGTTTAAGAGGAGGCTGCATGAGGCACCTAGTGCCATGGGTTAGTTTATTAGAAGGATTAGGTGATAGGCTGGACTTGATCTCAGAGGTCTTTTCCAACCTGTTTAATTCTCTGATTCTGTCACAATGAACTCTCAGCCTGCTTTTTTGTATTATCAAGATAATGTTTTCACTGACTGTTAAATAGAATATATATGAAGTATATAAACCTACACCTAAAGTTTCTTTACAAATCTGCAGAGGTCTTGATGTTTAGTATGAGAGGGAATCTGTTTGAAGAGTTTCAAATCCTAAACTCACTGCTGTATCCATTAGGATTTGAGAGAAATTGATGCTGGGAGATGATCGTTATGGAGAGGCTGCTGCTGGGCTCTTCTCACAGGTACTTGGAGACAGAACAAGGGGGAATGGCCTCAAGCTGAGGCTGGAGAGGTTTAGATTAGACATTAGGGAAAAGTTTTTCATGGAGAGAGTGGTCAGGGACAGGAATGAGCTGCCCAGGGAGGTGGTGGTGTCACTCACCCTGGATGTGGTGCTTAGGGCTATGGTTTAAGGTGAATCTTGTAGAGTAGGGTTCTAGGTTGGACTCAGTGATCCTGAAGGGCTTTGCCAACAGGGGTGTTTCTGTGACGTGAGTGCTTCCCATGGAAGTGCTCTCTCAAAGCAGTGCAGCAGATGAAGAGATCCTCTATGGGTAACCAAGGAAGGAAGGTGAGCAAGGATAGGCACTTATCAAAGAAGGAGCTCAGGGTACTCAGTCTTCCAAGTCATTAAATTCACTGGTACTTGTCATTGGCATGATCTCCATCCTACCCTCACTACAGCTGCTGTGATTGACAAAAAAGTCTTTTATTTATCCTCTGGGAAAGAGGAAGGTGGACAACAGACTAAATAGAGATTCCTGACAACAGACAAGTTATCGACTGACAGTCCCAAAATCCAGCAATGCATCTTGAGTGACCTGTTCTAGTGGGAGGTGTCCCTGCCTATGGCAGGGTGGTTGGAACTAGATGGTCTTTGAGGTCCCCTACACCATTCTATGATTCTATGATCTCTTCAGTCAAGTCTTGACAGACATCAGGAAACAGAAAGAATTTTTAAAACGAAGCTGAGCTGGTGAAGATTTTGCTGGAGAGGGTCCAGCAGAGGGCTATGAGGATGCTGAGGGGACTGCAGCACTGCCTGGGGAGGAGAGGCTGAGGGATCTGGGGCTGCTTAGTCTGCAGAAGAGAAGATTGAGAGGGGATCTAATCAATGTTTATAAATCTGTGAGGGCTGGGGGTCAGGATTTGGGGGACAGGCTCTGCTCACTGCTCCCTGACATAGGCCAAGGAGCAATGGATGGAAGCTGCAGCACAGGAGGTTGCAGCTCAACACAAGAGGCAACTTCTTGCTTGTGTGGGTCCCAGAGCACTGGCACAGGCTGCCCAGAGAGGCTGTGGAGTCTCCTTGTCTGAAGCCTTTGCAGACTCTGTCTGGATGTGTTGCTGTGTGCCCTGAGCTACATTGTTTGGTCCTGCTGTGACAGGGGGGCTGGACCTGATGAGCTCTTTGGGTGCCTTCCAACCCCTGACATCCTGTGAGCCTGTGACTCCTACAGGCACACATTTTACATTTTGCTCTGCTCTTCTTCACCATGCCTTGCAACCCCAACTCCCTTCACTGCACCACACACATGCCTAAAGAGAGAATATAACCATTGCAACAGCAAAACATCTGAGTTCTTTTTTTTTTTTTTTTTCCAAACAACTACAAATGACAGGCAGCAGCTCTTAGCTGCAGCTGTTTCCATCATGACACTAATTCCCCATTCAATTGAGTGGGACTTAATGGTGCTGTGGTAATAATCTTATTGTGACACCAGTGGAAGTTGATGAAGACAATGCAACAATGTTGAAGANGGGGGGAGCTTAATTATAGAGGAATTTATTAGCCTGACATATTAACCTCATTTTTATGGCTTCCTCGAAAGCTTCCAGAGTTAATGAAATCATTCTCTATGGCTGCTCAAGCTATTAGGCTTCTCTGGAATGCATTCATGAGTCTTGTCTGGTCTACAGAAGTTGTTTGCAGTGAGGGTGGTGAGGCACAGGTTGCCCAGGGAGGTTGAGGATGATAGAAGCACTGAATGTGATCACATTCTGTGCTTCTGTCATCCACAGCCTCCCTAGAGGTGTTCAGGATGAAGCACTGAATGACCTGTTCGAGTTGGAAGTGTCCCTGCCTATGGCACAGGAGGGTTGGAACTGGCTGAGCTTTGAGATCCCTTCCAACCCAAACCATTCTATGTTCTCTGAGGTCCCTTCCAACCTGAGCCATTCTACAAAGTATCAAGTTCTGTTTCCTACTCTTTGAGAAACCAAAGATGATTACAACAGGCAAACACAGCAATATTTATCCACAAGTACACTTGAAAATAACCTACAGCCTCCATCTGCTGTATCAGGTAGTTAAGCATGAAGTTCCCTCAAAGATGATTTCATCCCTGCTTTCCTTCATCTATATTGGTGCACCCTCACTGCGAGATGACCACACTGAATTGTCCATAAATTAAATCTGCTCTCATTTAGCCACAACATTTTAAATATGGAGTTAAAAGGCATTATGATGCCTTGGTTACTCAAAATGATCCACTTGTGAGGAGCCTACTGTCTGAAGAACAGATTAAAGATTCTGTGCTTCTGTCATCCACAACATCCCTGAGGGAAGTTCTTTGCAGTGAGGGTGGTGAGACACTGGCAGAGGTTGCCCAGGGAGGTGTTCAAGGTCAGGCTGGATGAGACCCTGAGCAACCTGTGCTAGTAGGAGGTGTCCCTGCCTACAGCAGGAGGGTTGGAACTGGATGAGCTTTGAGGTCCCTTCCAAACTAAACCATTCTATGATTCTATAAAATGTGGTGTAAGATTGTAATGGCAAAGGATCACAGAAGGTTAGGGCTTGGAAGGGACCTCCAGAGATCACCCAGTCCAATGCAAGATCACCTTGGGCAGACTACACAAAAACACATCCAGGTGAGGTTGGAAAGTCTCCAGAGCAGGAGACTCCACAAACTCTCTGTGCAGCCTGCTGCAGTGCTCAGACATCCTCACAGTAAAGAAGTTTCTTCCCATGTGAGGTGGAACTACCTGTGTTCTAGCTTATATCCATCTTTCTCCTTGTCCTATACGAAGGTGCCACTAAAAAGAGCCTGGTCCCTTCCTCTTGACCCTCACCACTCAGATATTTATAGACATTAATGAGATCCTTTCTCAGCCTTCTCTTCTTGTGCTGGTTTGAGGCTAATTGAAATGTTTGGTTTTTTTTTAATGACAAAAATTAAATGCTAGGCTGTGAAAAGCAAACACTGCTGATATCTGCTTCACTCATAGGTTTGCTGAGATGTATAAAAGCAAGACACAAACATAGATAAGACAGAGTCGCTCTGGTCTGAGCTCTGGCTGTTGGTCTTTCTTCCTCCCTGACTTCTAGCTGGATCTCTGTAACCATTGGAATGGGCTGCCAGGGAGGTGGTGGAGTCACCATCCCTGGAGGTGCCTGGATGGGGCACTTAGTGACATTGGCTAGGGCTGGGTGATAAGCTTGGAGGTCTCATCCAACCTGGCTTGTTCGATTCTTATTCTATTCTATTCTATTCTATTCTATTCTATTCTATTCTATTCTATTCTATTCTATTCTATTCTATTCTATTCTATTCTATTCTATTCTATTCTATTCTATTCTATTCTATTCTATTCTATTCTATCTAACCAATTCTGTTTCTAACCCCTTGGGGCTGATCTTTCCTGTACACCTTGCACATAAGGCAGATTCTGGGATAAGGTTGGGGATGTGGAGAGAAGGTGGAAGGTAGTTGGGAGCCCCTCCTGGGGACTCTGATTCTCTGCGAGGGACATTGTGTTTCTGTACTACTTTTAACTTGTATATTGCTGTATCTAGCTGTAAATATTTGTAATCTATTGTAAATATCTGCTTGTATCTTGTGCAAAGCTGTGAATATAAAGCTTCATTCCTTAACTTCCAGCTGGCTGAGTCTAGTCTGTGTGAGTTCTGAAGTGAGTGTTGGGGTGACTAACTCTCAACCCATCACACTTCTCCAGCCTAAATGATCCCACTTCTCTCAGTCTTCCTTCAGAGGAGAGATGTTCCACTCCCTTAATCATCCTCTCTGGCATGTTGCTGTCCTGCCAGAAGCCCAGAAGTCCACCTGGTTGTAGTTTCTGTGTATATTACACTTACCAAATGCCCTGCTTTACAGATGAGTAATGAATCACCTGAGAGATGGCTGTGCAAAAATAAAACCTGGGTTTGTGCAAAAGTACCTAAATACATAGCACGAGGTGGGAAGAGAACTTTCTGAAACTGAAGAAACCATATCAAATACAAGAGAAACACAAAGACAGATTTTTGGAACTGACCACAGCACATATTATGAAGAGATACAGATCAACCCCTCAAAACTTTAGACCAGGGAATTAATGAGCATTGTCAAAACTTCAACCCCGCCCCCCTTCTGGTTTCATTTCAAGCCTTGAGTCGAAAAGATTATGGGATGCTAGCTCAATTCCTGCAAATATCAATTTCATAATCAGAAACTCAATATGGGTGAACTGTGCACTTGGCTTCTAAAATTACTACCTCTCAAGAAAACGTAAAGGGAGGAACAAAGTGTTCCTGAGCCCTGATCCTTGTCTGTAACCACAGGTGCTTGCTCTCCCCACGGCAGAGGTATCTCACAGCACTTGACGAGCACTGTAATATTCCCTGTCAATTTTACATTCAGCTTGGCAGCAGCAGAAACCTGACAGGCATCAGCGGAGTGATTGGCAGTACCATGCCTGATAATGTGAGTCAAAGCAATTGGCAACGGCACCAACATCCCCCTCACAGAGTCCACAATTCACTCCTAATCTCACAGGTGACCTTTGATGATAGCAGCTGGAAGGTCACGACAAGGAGAAGAGGTGGGTTTTTTTTTTCTTTTATATATTTAAAATATATTGCTGCTATATGTACCTTTTTTNGAGAAGGGAGAAGGGAGAAGGGAGAAGGGAGAAGGGAGAAGGGAGAAGGGAGAAGGGAGAAGGGAGAAGGGAGAAGGGAGAAGGGAGAAGGGAGAAGGGAGAAGGGAGAAGGGAGAAGGGAGAAGGGAGAAGGGAGAAGGGAGAAGGGAGAAGGGAGAAGGGAGAAGGGAGAAGGGAGAAGGGAGAAGGGAGAAGGGAGAAGGGAGAAGGGAGAAGGGAGAAGGGAGAAGGGAGAAGGGAGAAGGGAGAAGGGAGAAGGGAGAAGGGAGAAGGGAGAAGGGAGAAGGGAGAAGGGAGAAGGGAGAAGGGAGAAGGGAGAAGGGAGAAGGGAGAAGGGAGAAGGGAGAAGGGAGAAGGGAGAAGGGAGAAGGGAGAAGGGAGAAGGGAGAAGGGAGAAGGGAGAAGGGAGAAGGGAGAAGGGAGAAGGGAGAAGGGAGAAGGGAGAAGGGAGAAGGGAGAAGGGAGAAGGGAGAAGGGAGAAGGGAGAAGGGAGAAGGGAGAAGGGAGAAGGGAGAAGGGAGAAGGGAGAAGGGAGAAGGGAGAAGGGAGAAGGGAGAAGGGAGAAGGGAGAAGGGAGAAGGGAGAAGGGAGAGGACAGGAAGGAATGGGAAGGCAAGGCAAGGCAGAAGAGAGAAGAAAAAAGAGAGGGAAGAGAAAGAGGGGAGGGAAGGGGAGAGAAGAGGCCAGGTTGGAAAAGACCTCCAAGCTCATCCTGTCCAACCTATCACCCAGCCCTAGCCAATGGCACTCAGTGCCCATCCAGGCTTTGCTTGAACACCTCCAGGGATGGTAACTCCACCACCTCATGGGCAGCCCATTCCAGTGCCAAATCACTGAAAAATAAAAGTCTTCTGCACATTTGCCACCACCTGATGTCTGCCCAGGCTCAGCCCTGCACCCACTGTTAGGTTCCCACATGACCACAGAATGGTTTAGGTTGGAAGTGACCTCAAAGCTCAGCCAGTTCCAACCCTCCTGTGCCATAGGCAGGGACATCTCACACTAGAACAGCTCACTCAAGGCCTCATCCAACCTGGTCCCGAACATCTCCAGGGAGGTTGTGGATGACAGAATCACCAAATGTGATCAAAGATCACATTCTGTGCTTCTGTCACCCACAACCTCCCTGGGCAACCTGTGCCAGTGTCTCACCACCCTCACTGTAAAGAACTTTCTCTTCACATCCAGTTTAAACCCATTCCTCCTTCTGTCTTTATCAGACCTTGTCAATGGTCCCTCCCCAGCCCCCCTGGAGCCCCCTTCACATCCTGCAAGGCCACTGCAAGGTCTTCTGGAAGCCTTCTCTTCTCCAGGCTGCAGAACCCAAATTTTCTTAGCCTGTCCTCACAGCAGAGCTGCTGCAGCCCTCTCAGCATCTTGGTGGCCTCCTCTGCACTGGCTCCACCACTTGCATGTGCTGCTTGTGCTGGGGGCTGCAGAGCTGCAGACAGTGCTGCAGGTGGGGTGTGAGGAGAGCAGAGCCAAGGGGCACAATCCCCTCCCTTGCCCTGCTGCCCACAGCTGCTCTTGCTGCAGCCCAGCACACAATTGCTGTCTGGGTTGCCCTTCCACACTGCCACAAGATTTTGGTCTGAGAGCTGAATCATGTGTCTCTCTTTCTCAAAACCCTCAAACAATTCATAATTTTATATCAGAAATACAGATCAGGAGGAGTTGGAAGAGACCTCTGAGGATCACCTAGGGTGAGCCCCCTGCTAAAGCAGGTTCACCTAGAGCAGGCTGCATAGGATCACATCCAGGTGTACTCTGAATATCTCCAGAGAAAGAGACTGCCCAGTGGCCACCCCAAACCTAAGCCATGATAAAGATTCCACAACCTCTCTGGGCAACCTGCTCTAGACCTCTCTCATCCTCAAAGTAGAAGTTTTTAGTGAAGCATCTCGAGATGTAAGCATTTCACTATTGAGGTATAAAGGAGAGGGAATCTTTCAAGAAGAGGATCCAACTTGTTCTGATTCAAACAGCTCCAAATTCAGAGATAGGCTTGGGCTGTTCTTCCCTCCTCCACTCTCTACTCCTGCTGCTAAAGCTGTCCCTCACAGCAAGGGTGGCTGTTCACTTGCAGCTGACACACATATGGCAGGCACACCTAACCCACGGATACTACGCTTTGGTTAAATGTCACAACTCATCACTCCATGTCTTAGGGGTTGTAAGTGTGTTGCAGAAAAGTCTGTGGAAGGGGAGACAGGGCTACAAAGGAGCTGAAGGGGCTGGAGCACTGCCTGGGGAGGAGAGGCTGAGGGACCTGGGCTGTTTGCTCTGGTGAAGAGAGGGAAGGGAAGGGAAGAGGGGATTGAATCAATGTTTATAAATATCTGAGGGCTGGGGGTCAGGAGGGGATGGACAGGCTCTGCTCACTGCTCCCTGGGATAGGACAAGGAGCAATAGATGGAAGCTACAGCACAAGAGGTTACAGCTCAACACAAGGGGCAACTTCTTTCCTGGAAGGGTCCCAGAGCACTGGCATAGGAGTCTCCTTGTCTGGAGCCTTTCAAGACCTGTCTGGATGCGTTCCTGTGTGCCCTGAGCTAGATTATCTGGTCCTGCTCTGGCAGGGAGGTTGGACTCAATCTCTGGAGGTCCCTTCCAACCTCTGTCATCCTGTGAGCCTGTGATTTCCACCACTGGAATGCAGAACTAGATTGGGAGAGATGAGAGGACCCAGTACAACATGCCTTGCATTGCTGGCCTGCTGCGGTGAGGAAGACACCTACAAAGCAGAGAGTTTGGGATGAACGTCATCTCATGCTACTTTTCAAGCCCTTAAAGCCTCTCATCCTCACACTGCAAGACCCTTGCTTGACATGACAAGATCACATTCAGTGCTTCTGTCCTCCACAACCTCCCTGGGCAACCTGTTCCCCATGTCCACGACCTCCCTGGGCAACCTGTGCCAGTGTCTCACTGCAAACAACTTCCTCCTAACATCTGCTTGCATCTTGTGCTAAAAAAAAAGCTTCATTCCTTAACTTGCAGCCAGCTGAGCCTAGTCTGGGTGAATTCCTTGGGGTGGGTGATGAGTGTGGGGTGTGTGGGTAACTCCCAAACCATCACACTGCCTTCCTCCAGCCCAGCTTTTATGCCTCCTCCACCCAACAGGCTCAGGTGCACATTTGATGCTGGCGGGAGGGAACGCTGAACGCCTCCGCGACCACGTCGAGCTCCTAAACCTTTTACATCTTTCATTTTCAAGCTACACGGAGCCTGATTTGTACAGCTTTAAAACAACATTCTGAAGCCCAGTCAATCTAATACCAAAAAAAAAAGCACTGTTGCACAGTAAGGAAGCAAGGAATACAATTCAGCTAAACCTGCTCTAGTTGGTCCCCAGGGAAGCTTCTTTCCAATTTGTTTGTCATAGCCCAGATCCATCATGTCATGCTAGCCTAACTTGCTACTTCTATCTTTTCTCTTTTTTCATCCTCCCATCTCCCTCCCACCCCCCCCCCTTTTTTTTTTGTTTTTGTTTTGTCCCTTCTTTCTCTTTTA
>VWZI01022482.1:8411-25489 GCA_013396835.1 Psilopogon haemacephalus | reverse complement strand
TTTTTTTTTTTTTTTGTTTGATTTTTTTTCCAATGAGAAAACTGAAATTCATGTCATAAATATACAGCAAATCAGGCCACAGAACAGCAAAGGAAATAAAAACACAAGAGAACTGCACACACAACTTTCTGCAGAACAAATTATGTCTCAAATATAGATTAAATCAATTTCATGCACAATTTGTTACTATTTCCACGGATGGCCTGCTCTAAGTTAGAGCCTAGGTGAATTGAGTTGTTCACCCAAAGAAGTACCTAGTGGTCTTTTACGGTGGAAATGAATTATTATAGCAAAAATGGATATGTTGTGCAGAAAATGAAAAAAAAAAAAAAGGCAATTTGATAATGACATTTGTACTTTGTGAACTGCTGATTAACTGTCCATCATTATGCAGATCACGAGTAATTTCTGAGTGGTGAAGATTTACATTAACCACAGGTTTCAAACATGGCTCCTATACAAAGCCTGTTTTCTAAAAGGATTAACTACTGTATTCAGAAAATCTCCAGCTTTTTTTAAAAATTATTTTTAATTAATTTCTAATGTAAAATATAAATGTAATTCTATGCATAGTAGAGTTGAAAAATACTAGAAAACTGAAACATAGAGCTTCAATCTGCCCTGAAGCTCAAATTAATACAATTTTTAATATAACATCATCATTTTTTCCAGGAAAGACCCTATTCTCTCAAGGTTATGCATAAAACTGCTTTTGAATCTGATTTATGAAACGAATAAAGTGAATTGTGTTGGCATCATGTCATTCCCTAATTCATACTCAGCCACAGCCTGACTCCATGTGCAGAACCAGACGTAAGTGGGTAGCCTCACCACTCTAGAGTCCCAGTAATGACATAGTATAGGCATTTTAGCAAGTCAGTCCTGAAACAAAGCTGGCCCAGATGGTAGAGTAAATTTTAAAATAACTGCTATACTGGTAGCTTTATGCTGGAAAAATAATAAACTTGCTCTTGTCTTAAAGCCCTAACAACTGTGGCACATGCAGAGCCATGAGAGATTCTCTTTGGTTTCAGATTCTTAATCTTCTCTTTAACAGGCCAGTAATGTAGCAGTTCATCCAGCCAGCAACAATTTTGTATCCCAAGGTGCATATGTAAATGACTTCAGTTTTCTGGATTGTCTGAGTGCACTTTTCTAACCACTTAAATCTATGAAGAAAGAGTTTATTGAAGGTAAACAAAGAAAACAATTGACTGTAAATATAAACAGAAATCTAACTCTTTATTCTCAATTCACTTTATGGGGATGAAAATGTCTAAGTGTGCTGAGTTTTTTGTTTTATATTTTTCCTCATTGGCCACTCTAGTTTTATAGTTAGAAGCTATTGAGGCAGCCACCAGGACTAGCTGTCATTTTGCAGTATCCTAGGGCCCACTCAAACTGGAGCACAATATTGAACCAAAACGTGTTGCTTTGATGAATTGCTTTCTTCTGTCCTTAGACAGGAGAGTCAATCACATTCATACTTCTTTAGATAGATCTTTCTGTTGTGTTTAATGCTATTGAATGCTATTATGTTGGTCTTCATTTTGCCCAGTTTCCTTCCAAATCAAAATGTGGTTAACCGTATTCTGACTAGAACTGACTGTCAGAGCAGATAATGACAAATCCTGTTCAGTGTGGTTCAAGTCTTGGTTTTCATTCAAGTCTGGACCCACGTGAGAAGGGCATGGCTCCTGACACCAGAACTCTTCTCTGGACCCACCTTCCAGGATGCAATCTGTCTGAGGAAGATCTGGTGAGATATGGAGGGATGTGGGGTCATGCAGTTCCCTCTTTCCTGATCACTCATCTCACAGCCATGAGCAATGACAACTATACTGAGCTAGGGACAGTGACCGGGGTCAGCCACAGCCTGGCCACCTCCAGGTGCTGCTACAGGTGTCAAGTCCAGCTGGGTAGACAGCTCCTGGGATTAGATAGGTTGGAGTTGAGGTGGTGCCTGGTTCAATGGGGCCCAGGGCTAAACTGAGGACAGTGGCTGGGGCTGAAAGGCAGTGCCCAGAGCAAGTGGATGAGGTCCAGTTTCTCCCAGCACTTTCTATAAATACATCTCTCCACCCATCACTATGTATTTTCCTCACTTTACCCACAAGGCGCTGGCCTGATGCCAGGTCTCTGGCAGGGACAACAAGGGAGGGTGCATCAGCTCTAGCTTCACCCACATTCTTGGATAACACTCATAAATCATGCTAGGGCCAGGTTCTGAAAACTATTTTAACTGTTTAGTTCCCATCCAGGCATTTGTTTCCCTTTGATCTATAAGCAAGCTTACTGATTCAGGAATCAGTACATACATAACTTTGGTAATCTGGGTCTTAACTGTGGCTTCTTGTTCTGGTTGCTGCTTTCAGTTTCTGGTTTTGGGGCACTGATTTTTCCCTCTGTGCTGGCTCCTTCATACTTGGGTGGGGGAAATATTTTATTGCTGTTTTATGCTGTGGCTTTAGCTTTTGCTGCATTTTTCTGACAATGGGCTAAGGAAACTACATTGTATAATTTCCAGTAAACTTTATATCTCAACCCATAGGGTTGGAGTTTTTTTAACTTTAAAATCTGACTTGAGAGTGTGTGTGTGTGTGTGTGCGTGTGTGTGTGTGTGTGTGTTTTCAAAATTTAACTCTCAATCAAGAAAAAGGATGAAGGCAGAAGGGACACCAGTATACCTTCTGCTTCTTCATCCCTACATTTGTTGTCTTTATTAATATATTACATTTCTCTATCATTTTTTTATTTGATAGTAACAGTATTGAGACAGACTCCCAGCAAAACAAAAATTCTGTTTCCTCTGAAAACTACCCAAATTCAGAAAGAAAGTGTAAAAACTCTCTGACTCTCCATTTCAAAGAAAAGAGAATGTCCAGAAAGATTCAGTTATCCAGTTATCCAACTGCAATCTAAATGATAAAAATAAGCCAGAAAGTACAAAAATCCATTTTCTGTTGCCTAATAAAGTTTCAGTATGTAGATATGTTTAGAGACTGGAAACAACTACTGATGAAAACTGGCATTCCTACAAGGACTGGAAGCCATATGAAAATTTTCAGCTTTGGACTGCTTTAAAGTTACTGGCTTAAATTTGTGAATTCAGCAAAAACTGAACTTTGCACATTTACAGACAGAATCTTAATGCTTCAGGCCTATTTCTCAAACCCTTGAGAGCAAGAGATAGTCTAAACATGTCAATCTTAACTTGTGTAGTTGTGCTTTTCATGCTTCTCTTTCACATTGATATATTTCAAGTTACAGTTACAAGGCTAGCTTGGATATTTAATATGAGGCAACCCACAGAGAGCACAAGGAATTTAAGGTGATAGTATAAACACACTCAAACTTTGAAGAAGTGTTTACACTTCCTCAAATCAAACTCCATGACAACAGAGTTAAAAGCGCAATTTATGAATACCATTTTTTCTTTTTTTTTCTAAAATGTGCATTTCCCATTCTGAAAATGGAACTGATGTAGATAATATATTATTTTGTAATATGTGTAAGTAAATACATGCACATGCACTCATATATGTGTAGACGGGGCTTTATGTGTGTGTGTGTATATATATATATATAAATATAAATTCCCGGAGTAAGCCCACAAAGTGCACTTTAGAATTAGTGACATAGCTCCAGTGTTTTAAGGGAAAAAATAAATAAATAAATAAATTTGCAGGTTGTGTTTCATTTTTGTGCAGAGTAAAACATTTTTTTGGATAATATTAATTATTTTCTTTTTACAGATGAAAAAGTGAAAAACACCAAGGAACATTGTTATACTTAACTTCTGTTTTTTAAGCCCTGATTCTAACTTTCTGACACATCATTTTTTCTTAATTTAACTATTATGAATTGTATGGTTTCTATTTTCCAGAATCATTCTGTGTTTTAACAGAGTCCCCTTCCTCTGCTTCCATATCACAGCACAAAATGCACAATGGTGTCTACTTTTCTGTGTCAGTTCTTTTTTTCTGCTTCTTTTTATGACAAAATTATCATTCCCTTTTTTTGGTTTGTCTTAGAATCCAGAGTAATGTCACTTGGGCCTCAGGGGCTGTTGAGCAGCAGCAGGTATGAGCTGAGGAAGTCAAGGCAGCATTAGCAGTCGTCACTCGCTTTATAATAGTAGCTTCCTCCTTCAGGATTTGTCAGTTTTGATTTTGCAGTTCAGTCAGCAATGGTATCTGCTATTTGCCTCCTGTCTGTTTGGCAAAATAAACGGAATCATTTTCTCTTCCAGGTGACAAGAATGAAAAGGAAACCTCAACATTGCTTTCATGGCCTGATGTGCAAGCTGTGTTTTTTGTTCTTTATTCTCCCTACAACTGTGATGGATACATAAGTTGTCTGGATAATTTAATAATGTGCAAATCCTACTCCAACCTATTTTCAGTTTTAAAAGTTGTATCCTCACTGAATTCTTCTGCTTTATTTTCACACTCTTTGAAAGCAAGTGAGGACAGAAAAGCAAGGAGAAAATAGGAGGGACAAAGACTGACTGGAGGGGGAAATCAGTATAAAGGCGTATGTTGAAGGTTAATGATGATTTTCTTGAGAGCTGTTTCCACTGGAGCATACTCTTGCCATAAAAGGGACGAGAATGATGAAAGAACCCACAGCAACAAAAAACCCCTAAACACACACACACACAAACCCAAAACACCAAAAAACACAAACAAAGCTCCCCAAGCTCCAAAAAAGCAAAGCCCACAGTAAATAACAATGGTATTGCAGTACTAGAATGTGAAGAATGTTGATTCCTGAACCAGATCTTGGGGGAAAAAGTAGATCCTAGTATCAAAACATATACAAACTAAGGGGAAAAAAATACACACAACAAAACAAACAAAAAAACCCACCCTAGTAACAAAATCTCTATTGCCCAGCTATGAATCTCAGAAGTGATCAAATATTTTTGTTGAATTCAGTGACATACTAGCACAGCTTCGCTACTAGTCACTAAGCGTTTTTCAGAGGCTTACAACAAATGAACTGTTAGTTAGCTGTTGGATCTTGGTCAGAGCTTGTTTAGAATTCTTCCTGTGCATAAAGGCTGCAAATATGTGCCAAATACTTTTGGCTGATTGGAAGGTCTTTGAAAGATGTGAATAGAGTTTACATGAGATATAAGGACTTTGGCAGTTGTTTTTTTTTTTTTTTTTTCAGTACCCACCATTTATCTATAAATCATTTGCCCCTGAGAATGCAAATTGTAATTTTAGTTCTGGGAATGTTTTCACATTTGCCAGTTCACACATTGTGCAGTGACTCATCAAAATGGATTCTGCTGGTTGTTTGATGCTTCAGCTAGCAAGTGTGGGAAAACATGTATTATTTTAACACTGGCTAAATATGTAAGCTTTTCTGTAGGGAGAAGAAAGAGAAAAAGACAAAGAAAAATTAAAAAACACAAAGGAAAATAAGAAGAAATAAAGAAAAAGAGAAAGAGAAAGAAACAAAGAAAAAGAAAAAAAGGTTTTAAAATACATTTTTATATTCCTTTTGAAAAGACAGGGTAAGATACTATATCTATGTCAACAGAGCTTTAATTATGTGGCAGAAATGAAAATTTTGTACACTCTCTCCAGAATTTATTCTATAATTGCAACACGGTCCATTCATTCTTCATGCCTTTTTTTTTTTCCTTGAAACTTCTTGCAATTTGCTATTTAGATGTAATTTGTTATAGCAGAATACTGTACTTGACTCTTTGTAGAATATTGGCAAATATACCACCATAAAGGCTGAATATTTCTTGTAATTAATAGTAAATTTTTGCCCTATCTTTGTCTCTCTCTTCACGTAACTAGCAGAATTTTATATAAACTTTTAATTATCTGAAGAATATATTCTCTGTTCTAAGCATCTTTTCAAATCTGAGGGGGAGGTGGTAAGAGAGATATATAAGGTTGTTTATAACACTAAAATTAATGTAGGAAAAAGTTCAGTGATGAGAGAAAGACATAGCTGAATTACAGGGTAACCTGCATGGCATCATGCTTTTAGCAAAGCCAAAAGGAATTTGAATCAAATCAGTTCCTGTAAAGCTTTGGTTTTTATTGAAAAGGTTTGCATGTTATTTTTCCCGGGGCAGATTATTTGCAATAGACCACCTACATTTTGCTCTGAGATGTATTTGGAACATGTAAGATAATATAAGCAAATTTTAATCTAATATGCACCTGTGTAAGTCCAGATAATTCTGAAACAAAGAAATGCCTTTCATTTTGCAATGACTGAAATCATAATGCGGCCTTTTAACTACAGGAATGGAACAAAACCTAATAAGCTAATCCAACTTCAGAACAATTATTAATTATTTCACAGTAGAATTAAGATTTCTGCATTTCAAAAAAGATAATCCTTGCCAAGTTCTAATATAGAAATCAGTACAGGAGGCATGCAACAGGTATCAGCATAGGTATGTATATGTGCATCTAGAAAACATTATTGTTTTCTAATTAAAGAAGGATAAGTATGCTAAGGAGGTGGGCAAGATGCTAGGAAATAATAAAAAAATATGTTTCTGAAGACCCAGAGATCACTGTAAGGTTTATTCTTAAGACAATTGTGTTCACCTGCAAGTGTATGTTTAGAAAGCAAAATCTATACTGTTACAGCGCACACTATAAAAATGTAAATGCAGCTTGAAGCATGCTTTATTCATGATTCTTTCACTGAGACCTTAAAGGAACTAAACTAAAACAGTTCTCTCTTTAAAAAGCTAGGAAATAAAATATGCATTTAAAATAATAAATTATACATAGATGTGATTTATAATGTATTTGCTATAAAAGTTTTATCACAGAAACAAGTAGAATAAGATATATGGAAACACACAAAAAATAAATAAACACTTCCATAAGCTGGGTGCAGAGAAGAGAAATAACTTGGATTTTATTATTAAAACAAACACAAACCCCAACAACAAACAAACCACCAAAACAATTGTAAGCTCAGAAACATGGTGATGAGTGTCTGTTGAAAATATCAGATCTCAAAGTATTTTTTCCTTTAGAAACATATTACTTTTTCTGCTTTGGCAGCAAACCACAATGTCTCTGGTATGCAGTGGTGGTGCTTGCCCATTGAGTTAAATTCTATAAGGCAGACTAACATGTACATCAGCTAGAATAATCAGCTCCCATATTTGCTGTGTTCAGGTAGCAAAGAAGTCCTGATTTCACCCTATGATTTTTATAACGTGTCTATCTGAGTTACACATCACAGGTTTGACAGGGTTGCATATTTAGTAAAAAAAGGATGTGAGAATCCGAGACTATAAAAGAAGCAGCACTTCAGGATTTCTAAACCAACCACACTAATCTGTGAGCAGGGCTCATGCACATTCTGAGCATTTCTCAGCACTCTGTGTCTTGTCCCACTTGACTACACTGA
This sequence comes from Psilopogon haemacephalus, assembly GCA_013396835.1. Lineage (NCBI taxonomy): Eukaryota > Metazoa > Chordata > Aves > Piciformes > Megalaimidae > Psilopogon > Psilopogon haemacephalus. The sequence goes on along the minus strand of VWZI01022482.1, from coordinate 18,079 downwards.
AAATATGGGCTACATCTAGGTCTATTTAAATATATGTACACATATATAATTAGGAATTTAATGGGCTGTGTTGTTTTGATTCATTCAGGATTAGTTGTCAACCATAAGAAATCGGTTACAGTCATGAGTCTACTACAGATGGATTTGGCAGTGGATACACAAAACAGACCAAGCAAGGTTGTTACTAATTCTAGCAAAAATAATATTCTGATTACTTTGCTTTATGAAACATTCCTAAGCTATGCAGCTACCGAAGCCACACAGAATGAAAACAAAAAAAAAAATTCTAGGTAGAAATTTTATTTTTGAGCTCATGCCTGTTCAAGACTCAAACGGATTGTGAGGTTTTTCATTCTTCAATATTCCAATGATTTATATTCAAAATGAAGTGGGCTTTTTGAGATTAATAATGTGAGTTACTGAACAATTCTTCATGTCCAGACTTAGAAAGAAAAAAAAAAAAAAAAAAAAAAAAAAAACCCAAACAACTACAAAAAACCACAGAACCAAACAAACAAATAAACTGAAACATCAATAAATGATACCTGATTTTTTTTTTATTTGATATTTTCATGTGTGATTTAGATCTGGTTTATCTGTGTATTACAATCCTGTTGCATTGCAAACAGTAAGGGGACCAATTTTAACAAAACAGTGAACTGCTCAAAAACCTCTTTGAAAGAGCCATTGTATTTTAATAATAGAGTTTTACATTGAGAAGTGAATTTAGTAAGGAGAAATGGAGAAAAGTAATAAAGCAGCTGTCCTGCTTTTGCTAGGAGAGAATCACAGGCCAGCTGCAGGCCATTAGCAGTTCTAAGCCAACCAGGCCAGCTGGCTCACAGGTGTATCTTATACCATGATCATCAAACTCAGAATAAAGTAGGAAGTTAGGTGCAGAAAGCATGGCTTTTTGTAATGTTGCAGAAGTGTAGACAAATGAAACTTAAGATTGCATGAATACTGGTTTGGTTTCATCTGGTTTGTTTTGTTTTTTTTTTAAATAATGAGACTCACATAGGTTATTGTGGTAACTAAGCAGGAGGATCTTCAGAAATCTTCAGTGACGTACTCTGAGAGTCTTAGCCCTTCCATGTTCAGAGAACAGGTTTTATGCAGTGAGATGGTGTTGGTGACTGTGATGCTTCTTTCTTTCTGTTAACACCATTGAAGTGGTGTTCTTCTATTTCTATTTTTTAATATAGTTTTGGTTTTGTTACTGACCCAGAGGGAAAGTTTAATTTAATGTGGGGCAGCCTGATTAATGCTAAGCTGTCAGTAACTCAATAAGAACATTAAATATTTTTGTCATTTTCACTTCACAATGGAAGAAAAAGAAAATCACTTAGCAACACCTAAAAATGCAAAGCTAGTCCCTGAACATTTGTTAGTGTCTGCTGTGTTTTTGTAACTTAGCCAGTTCTTTACACAGTCTAGCCTTTTTTGAACCATCTAATACTTTCCCCATTAGTGTTGCTAAACAACCTCTTTCTTTGATGCACTTTTCAGATGCCTGTCTCAGGCTGTATTTAATTTCATTCTTCCTTTGAAAGGCTGCAATCTTGTTTCTCTTTACTGTGTTACAGCTGTGTAAATTTAAATTAATTTACTTCTTTATAAGTTTATGCAGCCAAGAATAGAATTCCATGACCCCAAGATGCTCACTGACAGATATTTGAGTGTGCCAGCCAAAAGATGATGAACACTGGCTAATCCTGGACTATTCTGACTATTTTAATTATCCTTGTAAATATGAGTTGAACTCTGTGTAAAATTTGGAGATTGCAGCTAGGACTGCTAGTACTGCCGAAGGATAAGGTCACTTACTTTGCAAGTTCTCTACTTTAATTATTACAGATAAATCTCTTTGGCCAACCTGGTTCTTGAAGAAGGAGTAGTAAGTACCTGAACTAGAGCTTCAGTTAATTTATTTCCCACTAAAATTTAGTTCTGTCAAGACTGAAGTTTCTCATAATCTTAGCGATGTGTTTTCCTCAATTTATGATGTATTTTATTATGAAGACTGGTGAAATTTTTTTTTTTAAGTTGTTCAAAAACATCACTTCTCACCAACACTCTGCTTATCTTTCCCATGAGAAAATAAAGGATTAAACTGAGAATTATTGAATCTTGACACAGGAGACCACACAATCTCTCAGAGGAGCCCATTCTAGTGCTCCATCATTCTCAATGTAATGTGTTTCCTTCATGCTTAGGTGAAACCTCCTATGCTCTAATTTGCCTGTTGCTCTTTGTCCTATTACCGGACACCACTGAGAAGATCCTTTTGACTTCTAAACTTCAGATATTTATAAACATTGATAGAATCTTCTCTCTGTCTTCCCTTTTCCAGACTTAAGAGCCCTAGGTCTCTCAGCCTCTAATCTTAAGAGAGATGGTTCAGTTCCTTAGCATTTTTGTGGCCTTCTGGGAAGCCCAGAACTGGACACAATATTCTAGGTACAGCCTCAACAGAGCACAGTATAGCGGGGAGAAGAACCTCCCTCGACCTCCTGGTCACACTCCTCTAAATGCACTCCAAAAAAGCATTAATGCTCTTTACCATGAGGTCTGGCTCATGCTGAACTTGACCAGTGGGACTCCCAGCAGAACTACTTTCCAGCAGGTCAACACCTAACCTGTACTGGTGGATGGGGTGATTCCTTCCCAGGTGCAGGACTAGACAATTGTTGAATTTCATGAGATGCCCAACTCACCAGCCTGTCTAGGTCTTGCTGAATGGCAGCATAGGCTTTTAGTGTGTCAGACACTCCTAGTTTTGTATCATGAGCAAGTCTCCAGAGAGTACACTGTCCTTTCATCCATGTTGTTAATGAAGATATTGAAAAAGACTGAATCTAGTACTGACTCCTGAGGAATGCCACTAGCTACAGGCCTCAAATTAGATCCTGTTGCATTGATCACAGCCCTGTGTGTTCTGTCATGCAGACAGTTCTCAATCTACCTCACTGTCTACTCACATAATCCACTTCTCTGACGATTATCTATGAGGATGTTACTGGATATGGTGTCAAAAGCCTTGTTGAGGTTGGTGTAAACTACATCCTCTGCTCTCTCGTCATCTACCTAATTAGTCACAACATCATAGAGAGCTACCAGATTGGCCAAGAATGGTTTCTTCTTCTAAAATCCTTGCTGACTATTCCTGACAATCTTTTAAAAAGTTGATGTTTAAAACATAATACTTTTCTTGTGCCTCTTTTTAAATTGCTAAGTAAATATTTGTATTGAAAGAGGCCTTCAGGAAGGCTGGGAAGGGACTATTCACAAGGTCTTGTAATGACAGGGTGAGGGGCAATGGGTTTAAACTGGAAGAGCGGTGATTTAAATGGGATGTTAGGAGGATGTTCATTACAGTGAGGGTGGTGAGACACTGAAATGGGTTCCCCAGGAAGGTTGTGGCTGCTCCTTCCCTGGAGGTGTTCAAGGCCAAGCTGGATGAGTCCTTGGGCATCCTGTTCTAGTGGGAGGTGTCCCTGTCTATGGCGGGGTTGGGGTTGGAACTCGATGATCTTTGAGGTCCTTCCCAACTTAGACCATTCTATGATTCTATTGATGGCTTCCATTGTTCTCCAATGTCCATTTTTTTCAGGTAAACATTCCAGCATAAAAATTATACATTTCTAGTTTACCAATCTTGTAAGGACCCCATCTTCCAAATTGTTGGTCAGACAATCGATGTTATGTCATAATTTGGTTGGGTATTAATTGGCCAAGGAAGGAGTTTTTTTTCTTTTCCTAAAAAGCCCCACCCCCAAACTATAAATAGAACAAGTTAAATATTGTTTACAGGTTCTAATTTGGTAAGAAATCTTCACAACTATGCTTATGGGCAAGATTAGTAATTTAGGAAAGTTGGAAAATAGAAAAGGCTGAGCTACAAGACAACTTTACCCCACTTATAAATCAGGCTGAGCAGAGAACCTGGAGAACAGCAGATTTTACTCACAAAGATGAAGTAGGACTTTAAAAATTACACCAGCTGAATTTCTCTGTGGCAGCCTCTAAAGCCACAAGCTATATCCATGCGGCATTAAGTCTGATGTGAATAAAACCCAACCAAGTCCAAAGTGTCTGTAGACACAATTTCCATGAGGCAAAGAGCATGGAGCAATGCTGTCTTAACAGTGCGGGGGAAAAAAACCAACTGCTTAGCTCAAGCTAGCAATCAGGAAGCCAGGATACAGTGCTGCTGTCAGCTCTCAGAGAGAAGCCAGGTCTGGGTGCCGCTGTCAGCTCTCTCTCAAATGGACCTAAGGACTTGCCAAACTTGCAGACTTGTGGGGGTGTGGAATGAACTGTGCAAGAGCAGGAATAGAGTGGAACTGCACAGAATGGTGCAAAAGCAGGAACCACATGCACTTTTTTTTCACTCTATTTATAGTCAGCCCTAGACAATGTGTCTGTTGCCATATATATATATAAGTTGCAAAGAATCCAGCCAATCACCAGATGGTTCCAGCATGGGCTTTCCCAGGAGTCAGTACATGTGTGGAAAAGGCACCTTTTGCTGTTCCCCCTTCAAGCCCACAAGGTGGGAGGAAAACCATTTTGTGAAACCTTCTTCCCTATTCAAACCTCTGGAGACATAGCGAGGGGCAGAAGCGATTTGAAGTGCCCCACAAGAGTCACCTACACTATTGTAGTATTTATATTGGTTTCATTTTTTCATTTTGAGACATGACTGAATAATTTAACCAAACTAAGTCATTTCCAGGATTACTAATGCAATTCTATATCTAGTTTACTCATAATTAAAGCTACTGTATAATATTATATTCTTTAGAGTTGCCTGCAAGCCTCTATCTAAAAAAAAGGGTAATCATTTGGACTTAGTTAGAATAAAAGATTAGGTTAGGATCACAAATGTGCCCCATAGGAATTTTGTTACCTGTGTTTTAAGAACATACACTTAAATGTACACCTATTAAGACTCATTCTTGCCTCATTTACAAGAGTATAAATCACCTTGAAATTACTAAAATTACAATGCTTTTATGGCAGTGTACTGAGAGCAGAAGGCTGCTGAAATTTATGCTAATTGACCCTAATTGGCAGTAAAGACTTGAGGATACGTTTTTTAATAAAGTGTTAAATAGATGATCTGTTTATATTGACCAAAAGCATTTCCTGATTCTAAAAATGTTGCTGCCTTATGTCCTATAGCCAACTTTTAAGATAAAATCCATTTGCCAGTCTTGAACAACAGGGAGTGATGCAGAACCACAGAATGTTAGGGGCTGTAAGGAACCTCCAGAGATCAATGCCATACCCCCCTGCCAAAGCAGTATCATCTAGGGCAGGCCACAGAACAAAGCTTTCAGGGAGGTTTCAAAAGTCTCTAGAGAGGGAGACTCCACAATCTCTGTGGGCAGCCTGTTCCGGTGCTCCATCAACCTCACCATAAAGAAGTGTCTCCTCATATTGAGATGGAGGCTCCTGTGTTCTAGTTTGTACTGAATGTTCTCTGTCGAATCACTGGGAAACACTGAAAAAAGACTGGCACCTTTGTCTTCATACTCACCCTTTAGATATTTATAGGTGATGATAAGGTCACCTCTCAGCTGCCTTCTCTCAAGACTAAACAGCCCTAGGTCTCTCAGTCTCTCATCACAGGAGAGATGTTCAAGTCCTGCAATGATCCTTATATGTCTCTGTTAGAAAGCAGACCCATGTCTTTCTTGGGAACCTCAAAACAAGATACAGTATTCCAGGAGTGATTTGACTAGGATGGAGTAGATGGGGAGCAGTTATCTCATAGATGACTCATTCCCTGTGATAGGGCAAGGAGCAACAGATGTAAGTTGCAGCGCAGGAGGTTCCACCTCTACACAAGGGGGAACTTCTTTACTGTAAGAGTCACAGAGCACTGGAACAGGCTCTGCGGAGGACTTGTGGAGACTTTCTCTGGAGACTTTGAAGGCCCATCTGGATGCATTCCTCTGTGACCTGAGCTAGATTTTATGGTCCTGCTCTGTCAGGGGGATTAGACTCGATGACCTCTTTGGGTCACTTCCAACTCCTGACATCCTGTGATTCTATGAACTTACAGTCCACTAGGACAAAAAATCCTTCTCCAGGGAGCTGCTTTCCAGCAGGATGCCTCCCAATCTGTACTGGTGCCTGATGTTATTCCTCCCCAGGTCCTAGGGTATCTTTTTAGTTAATGCTAGGTTTGCTCTGCCAGGTTCAAATAACTTCCATGTTAGTGATCTACATCTCCAGTGTCATGGTTAATTCAGTACAAAACCTTCAGGAACATTTTCTTCACAGTTCTGTAGCTGCACTTGATGGCTTTTGAATCTGAGCATCTACTACATATTTTTCTATTTATTTCTCAAACTGCAAACCTGTGTTTCGCAGGTTATACTTGCGAGGACTTTCTTACTATTTCTTTCTTAGGTGCTTTCTTACTGTATTGTCAATATTTTACTTTAAATATTTTTCTTAAAACTTTCTCTTAAAAGTTTGAAAGTCATGGCTTCATGGCTTTGCTTAAAAAAACCAAACCAAACCAAAACAAAACGAACAGAACCCAAACAACCCCCCCCAAAAAAAAACAAACCAAAAAACCCACCAAAACAGCAAAAACAACCAACAAACAAAACCCAGTCTGCTGCATTTCCTTATTCATGCAGATGTTATAGAACTGTGCTAAATTGATATTCAGTACTTGTCCTGTGTATATGAAATGCATAAATAGTTTAAAGGGATGCACTGTGTATTATATATGTGTCTGAAATATAGTGACATAATAAATAAATGAATGGTAGGGGAAAGGTGTTTCTGAAATCTGGGATTATTTCTTACTACTACTTCTGATTTGATTGATAATTATTTGTATTCCCCTAAGTTGAGTTTGTATTGCCCATAGTGATAACTGGCGAGTGGACACCCTGTCTTTAATTCAACTTGCAAGTCTTCCTTTTTATTTTTTTTCCCCTTGTTGGGCAGAGGGAAGTGGCTTTTGTGGGCACCTGACACAAAACTATAGTCAACCCACCACATCTGTACTCTACATATACAATGTATCTGTGTATATTTGGATTCATTACTTATATTTTGTGCTACTGATTGGATACAGAACTGATCTCCAGATAGGTGGTGTGTGTTTTATTGCTGTGTTCTGTCAGTAAATATCCCAATTGTTCTTCATTTGCAAGTTCTTGGAACTTTATATTTAGGTCCAGTGAAAATAAAATTGTTTGGTTCTTGTAATGGGTTAAGCCCACCGGGGGGCCTTCTGACTCCTCTCAGGAGGGTGGTCTGACCTGCCTCCAGGTATCATGTTTAGCCCCTCCCACTTCCTGATATGGACTTGCTATAAAAGGGGAGACATCTTGCCTTCTCTTTCTGTCTCATCCTGCCTGCCTGAGTGGCTCCTTACTCTTCTGCTGCCAGACCACCTATTGTTCTCCAGCCAATATGTGGAGGGATAGTGACCATTTTTCCTTTGGAATTTGGACTAATTACTTTTCTTCACAAAAAAACCTGCATTCTGCTTCATCCAACATCAAATACTCCATCCCAGCATTTGGACTCAATTGACTTCCATGGGTTGTATTTCTATTTTTTGTGTATTTTGGTCCCTATCCTCCCCTTTTTCCCCAGCCTCTGTAACTTTCCCTCATTCCCCATACCCTGCATTCTGGTTCCCCTTTCCTCCCACCTTCTTTAAAAAAAAAACAAAACCTTTACCTCCTATTTATTGTTAAATTTTGGTATCTTTTTACTTCCAAATTGAATTGAGTATTTATTGGGCTTTTGAACTCAGGGGTGGCTTGCATGAACCCAATACAATTCTTCTGAAAGCAATCCACACCAAATCAGTGTAACTGATCCTAATTATGCAAAGTATAAATAGCAGCAGAGACTGTTGTTCAGCACTCCAGAACCTGAAGGTCTCAGATTTGTGACACAATCCTGCTGTACTCTGGCCCTTCTGAAAAAAACATGGTGTTCGGTAGCTCACTTCTTGTTATTTGAACCTTTGCAAATTAAGGTTTTTTAAGTTTTGACTTTGGCTTTTCTGATGAACCTTCTATGACCTTGTTGTGGAAGGCCAAAATAGTTCTAAACATGTCATGGCTTGCCCAGATATGTTTCGCTGTTCTCCCTTCTCCTGCTGGTAGGAGAAGCAAGTGCAGGAAAGGAAAACAAAAGGCCTGATGCCTTTGAGTCTGATTCTCTCATTATAAACTCGCAAACAGGGTACTCTCACATGTTTATACACTTGTTTGTGTTTTGTGCAAATAAGAGTAATCAAGCCTTGGTTTCACCTAATATGGTTGGTTTTGGCAAAGTACCATTCTGATTGGCTAATCTATGGCCAAAGAGACCATTAGTCTCAGGCTGTATTGATAAAAAGAGATGAGCAAGTAAACACAACATGCTCTGCCTCAATGTCCTCTGCCATTGCTTATGCCATTGTTCTGCCTTAATGTGTTCCACCTCAATGTGCCTCTGTCACTGCATCCTGCTATGCTCTACTAAGCTATAAACTAGCTCTGCTATATAAAAACAAGCCGTGATGCTTTGGGTTTGTCTATCTGGAAACTGCCTTGTCTCAACTTACCACATTTGCCTTAGGTGCCTTCACACAATAGGCTTACTTAGCCAGCAGGACATCGTGCACCAGGACTGCACATCTGCAAGTCTGCTGCTGAGACTGGGAGCACTGAAAGGAACACAAATCATCAAAGAGGACCCAGAACAGGTCAGAGATCATCTGCCTCTCTCCCAGCACCCTTGTTAGAGCCTGGGAAGATGTGCAAGCCTGAATGGCTAAGAAGACATCAATAGAACTCCCTGCAAGTATTTGGGAACTGTATGGAAAATGTGGTTAGACACAGAAATCTGGAGCTAAAATTTTGAGAGTAAACACTCAAATGCCTCTTTGCAAAACTTTGCAAACTCTATATCTAAGTGAATCCAAGTATCTTCTGCCTTAAGCAGGAAGGAGCTTTTTGAGTCCCTCTAGTAGGCAAGCAAGTATAAAATTGACTGCAAGACCCTCTTTCCAGTTCTAATGGTTTAATGTTTCATAGAATTGTAGAATGGTTTAGGTTGAAACAGACCACAAAGATGATCCAGTTCCAACCCCCTGCCATAGACAGGGACACCCCCACTAGATCAGGATGCTCAAGACCTCATCCAGCCTGGCCTTGAACACCTCCAGGGAGGGAGCAGGCACAACCTGCCTGGGCAACCCCTTCCAGTGTCTCGCCACCCTCACTGTAAAGAACTTCCTCCTGACATCCCATTTAAATCTCCCCTCTGCCAGGTTAAACCCATTGCCCCTCATCCTGTCATTACAAGACCTTGTGAGTAGTCCCTCCCCAGCCCCCCTGTAGGACCCCTTCAGATACTGGATGGCTACTATAAGGTCTCCTCGAAGCCTTCTCTTCTCCAGGCTGAAAAGCTCCAACTCTCTCAGCCTGTCCTCATAGCAGTGGCCCTCCTCTGGACTCTCTCCAGCAGTTCCATGTCCTTCTTGTGCTAGGGGCTCCAGAACTGCACACAGTACTAAAGGTGGGATCTAATGAGAGCAGAGTAAAGGGGTAGAATCACCTCCCTTGCCCTGCTGGTAATGCTTCTCTTAATGCAGCCCAGGACACTGTTGCTGTCTGAGCCACATGTGCACACTG
>VWZI01022481.1:191570-203822 GCA_013396835.1 Psilopogon haemacephalus | reverse complement strand
CCACATTAAATTTATTTTTTTTTTTTTGTTTTTTTTTTTTGAGGAGGGCGGGTGTGTGCGCGTTATTTTTTGAAGCTAGAAATTAATGGTTTCTCTTGTATAAAATCCACCCTGCTCTCTTTTAATATAAAATTTCTTCAAAATTTTTTTTTGAATCCCAGCACCAAATGCTGACCCAGGGAGCAGGCAATCGCAAGTTCAAATGCACTGAGTGTGGCAAGGCCTTCAAATATAAACACCATCTGAAGGAACACCTGCGAATTCACAGTGGTGAGTAGCGGAGGTGCCGGTGTGCTCATTTGCATTTTGTTTAATTAGCTGAGTTTTGAAGACTGCTTAAAATTTACACAGTTCTGCTTCTGGCTTCTCTGAGCTACTAAGGTATTTCATAAGTGATATCTGAGTCATCCTCATTTATCATGCTGTTAATACCATAGCCTCGCTGAAAGATTGGGAAATAGTAAAGCTTCCTGTAAATAATATAGACTATTTGTTCACTAGTGTGAGTTCAGAAGTGTTCACTCATGTCTGTGCAGACAGACCCTGAAGAGTCCGTTACATTTTCCCCCCAACACAAAGCCCCCACCAAGTGAAATGCAGCTCAAAGGCTCAGACAAGGAAGAAGCGCAAAGTGTCCTGTGTGCTTTGGCTCTCCTGCTTGACACAGCATTCAGCACACAAAATCATAGAATCATTCAGGTTGGGAAAAGCCTTCAAGATCATTTGGTGCAACCACTATGAGGGGTAATGGGTTTAAACTGGCAGAGTGGAAATTGAAAGGGGATGTTAGGAGGAAGTTCTTCACAGTGAGGGTGGTGAGACACTGGAATGGGTTGCCCAGGGGGGTTGTGGCTGCTCCCTCCCTGGAGGTGTTCAAGGCCAGGTTGGATGAGGCCTTGAGCATCCTGTTCTAGTGGGAGGTGTCCCTGCCTATGGCAGGGGGTTGGAACTGGATGAACTTTGAGGTCCCTTCCAACCTAAACCATTCTATGATTCTGTGACTCTCTTAACCCTACAAAGTCCACTAAACCATATTCAGCAGGCTATGTCCAGGCACAAACCTCCACCAGTGTTGAGGTGAAGGTCCTCACATCAGGATTCAGTTTCTCCTACCATGATAGTTTCCAATGAAAATGCCCTCTTTGGGCAGGGGGAATAAAAAAAAAATAAGAAACCAATCAAATTTGAACAGACTGGATTTGATGTGACTCCCTTAGCCACAGAGTACTCACCTGTGACTTGTAAAGGTCAGTCTGGAGCTTATCTCATGCCTTCCTAGGTGGAGACCATGGGTTCAAACTCACCTCAAAACCCACAGATTGAGGAGGGCAAAGCAGTGGCAGCGTGTGTGCATATTCAACAAATTAGTATTTTCCTCACTATTGATTGGTTCAGTATCAGATGTGATGTCTTGCAACCATGGAGGCAACAGCGATCATTAACATTTGGTTTTCATTATCATTCTAGGTGAAAAACCATACGAGTGTCCAAACTGCAAGAAACGTTTCTCCCATTCTGGCTCCTACAGCTCACACATCAGCAGCAAGAAGTGTATTGGTTTGATCTCTGTCAATGGCAGAATGAGAAACAATATCAAGACGGGTTCTTCTCCTAACTCTGTTTCTTCCTCTCCTACTAATTCGGCCATTACACAGCTGAGAAACAAGCTGGAGAATGGCAAACCACTTAGTATGTCTGAACAAACAGGCCTACTGAAAATTAAAACAGAACCACTAGATTTCAACGAGTACAAGGTTCTTATGGCCTCACATGGGTTTAGTGCAACTAGTCCTTTTATGAATGGTGGACTTGGAGCAACCAGCCCCTTGGGAGTTCACGCTTCTGCTCAAAGTCCAATGCAGCACTTAGGTGTAGGGATGGAAGCGCCGTTGCTTGGGTTTCCTGCAGTAGGCAGCAATTTAAGTGAGGTGCAGAAGGTCCTACAGATTGTGGACAACACGGTTTCCAGGCAGAAAATGGACTGCAAGGCTGAAGAGATCTCCAAGTTGAAGGTTTACCACATGAAGGATTCATGCCCTCAAGCCGAGGAACAAGGAGTTACCTCCCCCAGTATTCCCCCCGTGGGTCTTCCAGTAGTAAGTCATAATGGTGCCACTAAAAGTATTATTGACTACACATTAGAGAAAGTCAATGAAGCCAAAGCTTGCCTCCAGAGCTTAACCACAGACTCGAGGAGGCAGCTCAATAACATTAAAAAAGAGAAGCTGCGAACCCTAATAGACCTGGTAACTGAAGACAAGATGATAGAGAACCATAACGTATCCACTCCATTTTCATGCCAGTTCTGTAAAGAAAGCTTTCCTGGTCCCATTCCGTTGCATCAGCATGAGCGTTACCTGTGCAAAATGAACGAGGAAATCAAGGCAGTCCTTCAGCCTCACGAGAACATGGTTCCCAACAAACCTGGAGTGTTTGATAAGCAAACCCTCTTGCTGTCATCAGTACTTTCTGAGAAAGGAATGACTAGCCCCATCAACCCATACAAGGACCACATGTCTGTACTTAAAGCATATTATGCTATGAATATGGAGCCCAACTCTGACGAACTACTGAAAATTTCCATTGCTGTTGGCCTTCCTCAGGAATTTGTGAAGGAATGGTTCGAACAAAGAAAAGTCTACCAGTATTCAAGTTCCAGGTCACCATCACTGGAAAGGGCCAGTGCCAAGGTGGCGCTGGCTGCCACCAACAACACTGCCACTAAAGACTCTTTGTCAGCCAGGTCTCCGATAAAGCCTGTGGACTCTATAACGTCACCATCTATAGCTGAACTCCATAACAGTGTTACTAATTGTGATACTCCTCTCAGGCTAACAAAACCTCCTCATTTTACCAATATTAAACCAGTCGATAAATTGGACCACTCTAGGAGCAATACTCCTTCTCCTTTAAATCTTTCTTCCACATCTTCTAAAAACTCCCACAGTAGTTCTTACACTCCAAACAGTTTCTCTTCCGAGGAGCTTCAGGCTGAGCCTTTGGACTTGTCTTTACCAAAACAAATGAAGGAACCCAAAAGTATTATAGCCACAAAGAACAAAACGAAAGCTAATAGTGTAAATTTAGAACACAACAGCGTTTCCTCGTCATCTGAAAACTCAGATGAGCCGCTGAACTTGACTTTTATCAAGAAGGAGTTTTCTAACTCAAATAATCTGGATAAAAGCACTAACCCCGTATTTGGTATGAACCCCTTCAGTGCCAAACCTTTATACACAACACTCCCACCACAGAGCGCATTTCCCCCAGCCACTTTCATGCCGCCGGTCCAGACCAGTATCCCTGGGCTGCGACCATACCCAGGACTAGATCAGATGAGCTTCCTACCACATATGGCCTATACCTACCCAACTGGAGCAGCTACTTTTGCCGATATGCAGCAAAGGAGGAAGTACCAGCGGAAACAAGGATTTCAGGTAAATCGCTGCAGCCGATTTTCTTTTGCCAGACTAGAATTCAGTACTTTGTGAAATGTCCTCTTACAGGAGAAAGTAAAAGCCCAAAGCCATACTCGGCGTTTCCAACAAAATTAGCAGGGTTTATCTTCCTCTGAAGTTGCAGAAATGCAGCAAAGTAGGAAGACAAGCTACAAGTACCTTAAGAGTGTCTCTACTCTTAAGTGTAGTAGTCTTGAGTGTCTCAGAAGCAGCAGCAACACCTTTGAGTAGGCAGAAGGCTTCTGGCTTTATTCTCTTAAGAGCTCTAACATTTCCTATTACAACTGTAACTAATGCCCAGGAAAACAAATAAATAGGGAAAATTTGTAGGGATACTGAGCTCCACAGGGTATAAGCACACTTCACCATGGGGTATAGAAGTAGGAGGAGACCTTTTGGGATTCACCCCCATTCTTGGATGCAAAGCTTTATCCCTCTAAGCAGGGGTCCATGCGGCCTCGTAGCAGCTCCATCCCACTGAAAGCCCTCAAAGCTTGCTTCTCCATGGAAGAGTGTATCTTTTCCACCTTGCATGGGAAAGACACTCTCTCTTCCCATGCATGAGAAAAGCTGACACATTGCTTCAATATAGCCTGTTCCTCTAGCCCACCTACCTCCCTTCCCAGACTATCAGTCCCTCTGATTCTTCCACTCACCTGGAAGAGCTTTGAAAGAGGCAAAACTTGGAGAGGTATTATTTGGACAACAAATTATTTGGAGAGGTAGCAGCTAGGGCCCTTAACTGCAGCCAAAGTTCTTACTGGGTCAGCACTTCTTCATGCCTGGGTACAACCTTTAATCCTTTTCTGGGGTCATCCCAGCATCAAGAGATGAGCAGTAAAGGATTCTGCTGCTTGCCTGCTGATGGTAAAGAGCTGCTGTACAGAAGTCCTGTACTTCTATAGCTCATTGCTGAGTGTATTTAGATAAAATGTGCTGAATTCAGTTAAGTGAGATGAACTGATTAGAGATTAATTATTATATATATATATATATATTTTTTCTTTTCCATTTGTGCATGTTCCCCTATGTCCTATCATGGTCCATAAGTAATTTTACTGAGTAGTAAATGTTTTATGGCTTCAAATGTGAAAAATCAGGTATGGTTTTACATTACAGGCTGTAATCCCTCTTTGCACAATAGGAGCATAAATAGCACTGCACCTCCATAACAGCTGTTCCACTATTCCAATTTACAGTACATCTGCCCTCTTTGTAAATGTATTTAAGCCTATTTAATCTTCTCTAATATTAATTAGTGCAAACCTAGCCTAAGAAAACCAAACTGTGTGATAGCAAATGGAAATGTATGTTATCATGCAAGTTTGCACTCTCTTTGGATCAAGACAAAATAAATATCAAGAAATTTAATAATTTACTGATCCACATTCATTATTGCTTAATGCTGAAGGCTGTTTTAACACAGATAGAGCATTGATAAAAAGTGTTATTAATATTCCCTATTTCAAATTACAAAATTAAATATAAAAATATGGCTGGAGGCCTTTAGTGGGGAGACATACATTTAAATGGATTGCATAATAATAACATTTGTACCTAAATATAAAATTCAATTAAAACCTTTCCACAGATGCGGAGCATCCCTAAGTTTTGGTGTTTTGGAAAGGAACGACCTCTCAGCTGTTGCTTACACTTGCCCCCCTAAAACATCCCAGAAGAGCCTCCCTTCTGCATTTCCAACTCCTCAACAATATTTAGTGCCCATCTGATTAAGCTCTGCCTGCACGTGGAAATCAGATCATTGCAGAGTGCTCACAAGCAGAAAGTTGGTTGAAGGTGGAGAGGCAGATGGCTCCTTCTTCTTTCCCTAGTTTCCGTCAGCTGTAGCTTCATTCCTCAGCTAAGAGGGGCACAATCCTAAGCAGACACTGTTGGGGTGGTTGGTTCCTTTGTGGGAGGAATGGAAGTGGGTTTTGCTGTCTGGTGGTTTGCTGAAGGTGGAGAAGTAGGTGACTCCTCCATCTTTCCACAGTTTCCACCAGCCATAGCTTCACTACCCATGGGTTCCTCTAGGAAGGGCACCATGTTAAGCGTACACTGTTGGGGTGGTTGGTTCCTCTGTGGAAGGAATGGAAGTGGGTTTTGCTGTCTGGTGGTTTGCTGAAGGTGGAGAAGTAGGTGACTCCTCCATCTTTCCACAGTTTCCACCAGCTGTATCTTCATTACCGATGGGTTCCTCTGCTAAGAGGGGCACCATCCTAAGCACACACTGTTGGGGTAGTTGGTTCCTTGGTGGGAAGGAGTGGAACTGAGTTTTGCTGTCTGGTGGTTTGTTGAAGGTGGAGAAGTAGATGACTCCTCCATCCTTCCCTAGTTTCCACCAGCTGTAGCTTCACTACCCATGGGCTCTGCAGCTAAGAGGGGCACCATCCTAAGCACACACTGTTGGGGTGGTTGGTTCCTTGGCGGGAAGGAATGGAACTGTGTTTAGATGACTGGTGTTTTGTTGAAGGTGGAGAAGTAGGCGACTTCTCCATCTTTCCACAGTTTCCACCAGCTGTATCTTCATTACCAATGGGCTCTGCAGCCAAGAGGGGTACCATCCTCTGTTGGGGTGGTTGGTTCCTTGGCAGGAAGGAGTGGAACTGTGTCTTGCTGTCTGGTGGTTTGTTGAAGGTGGAGAAGCAGGTGACTCCTCCATCTTTCCACAGTTTCCACCAGCTGCAGCTAAGAGGGGCACCATCCTCTGTTGGGGTGGTTGGTTCCTTGGCGGGAAGGAGTGGAATTGTTTAGATGACTGGTGTTTTGTTGAAGGTGGAGAAGTAGGTGACTCCTCCATCTTTCCCTAGTTTCCACCAGATGTAGCTTCACTGCACATGGGCTCTGCAGCTAAGAGGAGCACCATCCTTTGATGGAGTGGTTGGTTCCTTGGCGGGAAGGAGTGGAACTGTGTTTTGCTGTGTGGTGTTTTGTTGAAGGTGGAGAAGTAGGTGACTCCTCCGTCTTTCCACAGTTTCCACCAGCTGTAGCTTCATTACCGATGGGCTCTGCAGCTAAGAGGGGCACCGTCCTCTGCTGGGGTGGTTGGTTCCTTGGCGGGAAGAAGCAGAACTGCTTTTTGCTGACTGGTGGTTCCCTCGCAGGGAGAATTGCTTGATGGAGCCCCAGACTACATGTCCGGCCTCGACGACATGACGGATTCTGACTCCTGTCTGTCGCGGAAGAAGATCAAGAAGACGGAGAGCGGCATGTACGCGTGCGACTTATGTGACAAGACATTCCAGAAGAGCAGCTCCCTGCTGCGACACAAATACGAGCACACAGGTAGGGAGGCTGCACGTGCCGAGGTGGGGCTGGGGGGATCCACGTTTGCTTCTTGGGGCCACTCGTGCAATGCAGAGCTCCTCAGGCACCGAAGCAGGCGAAATCGTAAAGCTTGCTAATTCGAGGAGGCGAATCGTAGAATGCTTATGGGTTGGAAAGGACCTTTAAAGGTCATTTAGTCCAACTCCTCTGCAGTAAGCAGGGACATCTTCAACTAGATCAGGCTCTATGAGCCCTGTCCAAACTGGCGTGGAATGTTTTCAGGGATAGGGAATTTACCACCTTTCTGGGCAACCTGTGCCAGTGTTTCACCACTCAGCATAAAAATCATCTCCCTTATATCCAGCCTGAGACATACCTCAGTAGGTGAGCTCATGTCGTGGTGTGCATGGTGGCAGTCATGGCACTCAGCATCTTGCAGGACGAGCCCTCTTCAAGCAGGGCAGGCCTTAGCACTCAGAAAGGACTGCAGCTTGGGCAACACCAAGTCTGGCACGGGAAGGAAGAGCGACAGCGTATTTCTTGTTTCTCAGACACTATCTGACCCTGCACTATTTAATTCAATAGGAAAAACTTCCACTGATGTTAGCAGCACAAAAGGCAGCTCTGGCTCAGTTATCTGAAAGTAAACATCTCACAGGGATTGCTCTCACCATGGTTTCACAGGCCAGCAGCATGGGCAGGTTGCATTTCACTTTTTCACTTCTCAGTTAGTGCCCGGGGAAGGTTTCCTATTTTCCCGAGTAGGAACTGAATTTTGTCTAGTTCAAGGAACCTTGCCAAAGCTCACCATGAATTATCAGCTTTAAAAAAAATCATATGTTGGTTTGAAAAAGCCCCTCTGTCACACCTCTGCTGGCTGTGATTCCCCTTTCAGGCAGTGCTCCCACCATCAGCTGAGCTGGGGATGAGCCTGGAGGTGGAGAGCTCTCTGGAGGGGGCTGCATCAGCTCAGTGTGTTTCAGCTCAGGAAAAGCGAGACCGGAGCTCCCCAAATAATAGAGATATCAAGTTATGCTGGACAAAGGCAATGTGAATTATCAAGTGAATTATTGTGCAGCAGGGCATAAACCAAACTCCAACTTCCTAGAGTTAGAAAAAGCTTACTCAGGAGGAAACTTTCCCTCACTTTGAAAGCTGAGTCCCACTTCAGGAAATGAAGCAAGTCACATCATCCTTCAGTCTCACCATGTGATGGTAAAAACCTTAAACCTCTCTATTAATACATCTTCCAGGCCCCACGTAACCATTTGGCATTTCACACCTGGAAAATTTACAATTCAGAAGTGGACTAAAAAAAACAACAAGAAGCAAAAAATCCCCCACAACAACCAACCAATCAACCAAAAAAAAAACCAAAACAAAAAAAAAAAAAATCAATTTTGCTTTATTATTTTTTCCTTCTTACACTTTTCCTCCAAATTTTAAACTGATCCCACATGGGAAAATTATATTTTAAAAAAAAACAACAAAAGGGAAGTCAAAATACATGTGGGATTAGGAAGGAAAATGAAAAGCACCATTTTGGACTAGATCATTGGTGGAAGGCACTTCCCTCTGCATTATTCAGATCAAATTGTTTATTCAGTAGAAGGAGCTTTGAAGGCTTTACGTCCCTGCACCTTTCCTCTCCTGAATGATTTTATTACAGCCATCTGCAAACATTATGGTTTACTACACTACTACCGTAAAGCTCTTATGTCAGAACTGGCCTTCATATATATATCGGGATCTGGACATATGGCTGAATCCCATAAAGTTGGTAGTCCATAAGGTCGACAGACATATGGTTGAAAGGCTGAAAATTTGACAAGCTGAAATGTGTGCAATCACCTTGATTTGCAGAATAAACTGCATTTGTAAAAGCAAAAATATGTTCTGGTCCTTAGGCAGCACAGCAACCTACTGCCTCCCCAGCTGTGGCGCAGGGACTTTGCTCCTGCCTCTTTGCTCTGTCTCTTCTAGCCTCTCAACCCGAAGTCCATCAATTTAATGGGCCTCAGCGTTATGATCCAGAACGTGTCTGAGGTGTCATATTTAATATGCCAGAACCACAGCACCTCATCAAGCTGGAGCATGGCGTTCAGAGACAGGAAGGATGCTCTCGTGGCACAGGCACGGAGGCCGAGAGCGCCACGATCATTTCTGCCTCGCCACAGGCTTCCTCTGCGAATTTCAGCTGCTTCTTTCTCTCACCTTTGCCCATCGTTGAGAGAGGAGGAGATGATACCAGCCCACCTCTTCAGTGTGTTTTAAATCTTAATTCACACAGGCTGAAATCCTGCGAGGGAACTTGCTGTCTGAGGTGTGAAGTATTATTAAGGATGCGTTGACTTTTATGGAGCCTCCACACATCACGGCAGAGGTGGTTGGGAGCTCTGAAGACCTTGTTGGGCTAGCCTCCATAACTCATTCACAGCCTTCAGGAGGCTTTGCAGTGCTGGGGCTGTGGTTAATGGCTTTGTGTGCATCTCCAGTGAATTCCAAATTAATCTGAGAGTTCTGGGGAGGGGGGGAAGCTTGTAATTGCATTAATAACATAGGTGTGAAATTGCAGCCTGTGCTCGGTGGAAGGAACCGAATGCAAAGCAAAAGTCATCTTCTGCATCTGAGGTTGCTGTATAAGAGTAGGCCTGGAGTTTTCAGTCGACTTATTGAAACCTTCAAAAAAAGAGAAAAAGCTTCCTTTTAGTATTTTAAGTGTCTTGCAGTTTTCTGACCAGCTGATCATGATCTGTTGTTACCTCATTCAGAACATATTTTAGGAGGAATTGGAGCACTTCCTGCCTTTCCTGGAGAAGCACAAATAGTGGATGTTGCTTACACTGCTGTCCCTTTTCCTATGTGAAAAAAAAAAATAAATCAATGTGTCTTTCCAGGTCTTTTCTTTTTTTTCCTGAGATTTGGACAGTCATATTTTTCTCTGTCACCAACTCTCGTGGTGCACATAGCTACTGCAAGAGGTGCTAGAGCAAAGGTTAAAAGAGTCAGGCAGAGGCCACGTTCCTGCTTTGCAGACCCCACAGAAATTATTTGGAGCAAAATGTAACACTTACACCTAGAACTACATTAGCTGACCTCATCAAGTCCAACAGCAGTTACTGTAAAGGAGAAAGCAGGAATGTTGTAGGTATTGTGGTGGAGCTGAGTTTTCCCTGCCAGGGTGAGTGAGAAGAAGGATGGGAGTTGGTTGATTCTTTGTGTCAACCCAAAAACTAGTGGCCCTAGATCCAGGAGCTCTGTGATTACCAGGCCTGCACCACAGGTTGAGCAAGAGGCCCAAATGTCACAATCCATGATTTTAAATGAGTGCAATATTAGCAGTGTTGTGCAATATCTTCTGGCTTGGCATGGAGAAAGAGAATTGATTGCATTCCTGCAATGAGCAAATTGCATTGGTTCTGGATGGAGTGAAATCTAGCGTAGAGGCCACTGCTTGCTGCAGGAGCTAATGCTGCCAAGTTAACATTGGGATATCATTAAATGTCAGGAGAAGTTACGTGTCCATTTTATCATCTGAGCTTCACAAGACCCTGTTTCTCTAAAACCAAAGGGAGCAGCACTGTCATTAGGGTGCAGATCGTGGCAGGCAGGACAAGAACCCACTGCTCACGTTATTGTCCCGTGGGGTCTTATGAGCTCATCCTAACTCTGGTCAGGCTGAAATTAGTTGAGCAGATATTGCAAGTGTCTAATCTCAGATTTCTGCAAGCTGCTTAGCACAAGGTTCAAGACACTTCCCCGACCAAAGGTGAAGAAGGTGGTTGCCTTCATGGCAAAGCTATTTAGCCAACCCAAAAACAAAGTAATCTTTGCACAGCAGATAAGGAGGGTAAGAGAGGAGGAGAGCAAAGAGAATGAAGCACCTAGAGAATCATAGAATCATAGAATCAGTCAGGTTTGGAAGGGACCACAAGGGTCATCTAGTTCTACCCCAGCCCCCCGCTGCCATGCCCAGGGACACCCTACCCTAGAGCAGGCTGGACAGAGCCTCAGCCAGTCTGGCTGAAAACATCTCCGGTGAAGTGGCCCCAACCACTGCCCTGGGCAACCCATTCCAGGCTCTCACCACTCTCATGCTCAACAACTTCCTCCTCACCTCCAATCTGAATCTCCCCACCTCCAGCTTTGCTCCATTCCCCTTAGTCCTGTCACTCCCTCATAGCCTAAAAAAAGTCCCTCCCCAGCTTTTCTGTAGGCCCCCTTCAGATGCTGGAAGGCCACAAGAAGAACTGAGAACTATCCTGGCTCCTTGTGTAGCAATCCAACCCCCTTTGGTCACCAGAGCTGCTGCAGGAGGAAGGCAAAGGTTAGCATTTGTTGTGCTGCCGCCAGCGCCCAGGCGCGCTCTGCGCCGCCTTTTACCGGAGCTTCGCAAGGGAACTTGCAGCTCCGCAACAAAAGCTGGAAACAGTTTCTCAGAATCCTACCTAGAAATCTGAAATCCTTTCATTGTTGTTCTACATTACCTCATATTCTATTTTATTACCCGTGTGGGCCGTCGAGGGCCTCATAGCCCTGCTCGTGCTTTCATCCTTTCCTTTTCCACTGTATATTTTATTAAGACCTCTTTTTTATTTTCGTAGCTCTCATGCTGATGCAAGCACTAGTTTTATTTCCAGATTGATTCTGTAAACTAAATATTGTTCTTCAGCCTGGTAGCAAATCAGCTCTCTCTGGCTAGTATTTTGAATTCCCAGCTCAGGAGTTTTTCTTTATTTAGAGCTTGATTCATAAAAAATTTACATGTTATTTAAAGGTTTGGGTTTGTTTTGGGTTTGTTTGTTTTTTTTTTTATCCCTCCTCTTGCTTTACTGTGATGCAACTTTAGAATTCTCCATTTAAATAAAGAAGAAAAAAACCAACAAAACTAAAACAACCAAACCCAGACAACAACAAAACAAGAAAAAAATTAGAAGGGTGTTTTCTCTGCTGGTGAAATTGTTTCTGTAGCCAAGGTCTCCTATCCAAAACAGAACAGGTGCAGCTTGGGCAATTAGGTGTAAATTGCATTTCTCTTGCACCTCTGACCGCCTCGCTGCGCTCCGGCCACTAATCCATCTCCATTGGGACTACATCTAACATCCAAAGCCCTCAGCAACTTCAAAAGAGCTGCCTTAAAAAAAAAAACCAAAAACCAATAAAAACCAAAACCAAGCCCAGCAAAACCCCAAAACTGTCACAAAAATGTTCCCTTCTCCAAAGAGTGGGATTTCTGTTTGGCCTCCTGCTACAGGAAAAAAAAAAGACCCTCTTGCCTCAGGCAAAGGATGGTTGATATTTAGTCTGGGACCAGTGATGGCTTATGATCTGATGCCTTATGACTTCTACATCACTGCACGTGTAGCTTCCCAGCCAGAGACTTCCAGCCCAGGAAGACTGAGAGACAATTAACAGCCAGGGAAGTTTTGTTGTTTGCCTCGTTTCAACAGGAATGTAATTTTAGAGACTTTGCTATTTCCCCTCTGTACAGTGAGCCCAGGCACCTGTGGGAATCTTTTTTTTTTTT
>VWZI01022481.1:149072-171000 GCA_013396835.1 Psilopogon haemacephalus | reverse complement strand
TAATATGAAGTGCCCTTTTTTTTAAAAAGCCCAGGAGAAGAAAGGCCTCTGCAGCAGGTGGTCACAGCTGTGGCCCTCTGCCTCCATCCTGGGTGATTTGCTCACCCTCGTTGAGGAAAAGGACGGAAACTGCAGGTGTGAACGGGTGGCAGAGGGCAAGAGGCTCAGTTCTGGAGAAGGAACAGAGGAAGGTCTTAGAGCTGGGCACAGAGGAACCAAATGAGGTTCAACAAGGACAAGTGCAGAGTCCTGCACCTGGGGAGGAAGAATAAACTGCAGCAGGACAAGTTGGGAGGTGATCTGCTGGAGAGCAGCCCCAAGGAGAGGGACCTGGGAGTGCTGGGGGAGAACATCCATGGCACAGCAATGTGCCCTGGGGGCCAACAAGGCCAATGGGATCCTGGGGTGTATTAGGAAGAGTGTGTCCAGGAGATCAAGGGAGCTTCTCCTTCCCCTCTACTCTGCCCTGCTGAGACCTCATCTTGATCACTGCCTTCAGCTTTGGGCTCCCCAGTTTCAGAGGGGCAGGGATCTGCTGGAGAGGTTCCAGCAGAGGGCTATGAGGATCAAGAGGGGACTGGAGCACTGCCTGGGGAGGAGAGGCTGAGGGACCTGGGGCTGCTTAGTCTGGAGAAGAGAAGACTGAGAGGGGATTGAATTAATGTTTATAAATTTCTGAGGGATGGGGGTCAGGAGGTGGGGGACAGGCTCTGCTCACTGCTCCCTGCCATAGGCCAAGGAGCAATGGATGGAAGCTGCAGCACAGGAGGTTGCAGCTCAACACAAGAGGCAACTGTATGGGTCCCAGAGCACTGGCACAGGCTGCCCAGAGAGGTTGTGGAGCCTCCTTCTCTGGAGCCTTTCAAGGCCTGTCTGGATGTGTTGCTGTGTGCCCTGAGCTAGATTGTCTGGTCCTGCTGTGGCAGAGGGGTTGGACTGGATGAGCTCTTTGGGTCCCTTCCAATCCCTGACATCCTGTGATTCTGTGCTCCTGTGATCCCATGAACTCTCTCTCTTGCCCTATCTCAGCATAACTATTGTGGGAGAGTTCCCCCAGAGCCTAAGCAGCTGGCAAGCACAGAAGCCAACACATGTTGCAGATGTGTGTGCAGGGCCATGCCCTCTGTCACCACTGAGATGGAAGAGACCAGAGACACACAGACCAGAGATGGCTTCTTTTTGATTCGCCCTTCACTTGAGGACTCTCCCCTGGCTGCATTTGCATTCAGAAATGCTGCTGCATTTGTGTGTTTTTCAAAAGCACTGAGTCAATAAACCAAGTGATGACTCCAACTCTGGACAGGAGTTTTCCCTTCCAATTCATTTCACATTTTAATAATTCCTGAAGTATTGTAAAGCTGCTACGTCAAGACAGAGAGAAGCACTGAGGTTCCTCTCTGCTTCTGCAACCTGTTCTAGTGGGTGGGCTGCATTAAGAGCAGCATGACCAGCAGGGCAAGAGAGATAATTCTGCCCCTTATACTCTGCTCTCATCAAACCCTACCTGCAGTACTGTGTGCGGTTCTGGAGCTCCCAAAACATGAAGCACATGGAACTGTTTGAGCCAGTGCAGAGGAGGTCACCAAGATGATCAGAAGGCTGCAGCAGCTCTGCTCTGAGGACAGGCTGAGAGGTTCTGCAGCCTGGAGAGGAGAAGGCTTCCAGGAGAACTTATAGTAGCCTTCCAAAATCTGAAGGGGGCTACAGGGGGGCTGGGGAGGGACTATTGACAAGGTCTTGTAATGACAGGATAAGGAGGAATGAGTTTAAAGTGGCAGAGGCGAGATTGAAACTGGATGTTAGGAGGAAGTTCTTTACAGTGAGGGTGGTGAGACACTGGCACAGGTTGTCCAGGGAGGTTGTGGCTGCTCCCTCCCTGGAGGGGTTCAAGGCCAGGCTGGATGAGGCCACCTGTTCTAGTGGGAGGTGTCCCTGCCTATGGCACAGGGGGGTTGGAACTGGCTGATCTTTGAGGTCCCTTCCAACCTAAACCATTCTATGATTCTATGACTCTATGAGATGTCCCTGCCTATAGCAGGGGGTTGGAACTAGATGATCTTTGAGGTCCCTTCCAATCTAAACCATTCTATGATTCTGCTAGGACTACCCACTGTGACTTTGGGCAAATCATTTCATCTCCCTGGACTTCAGGATCTACAGCCTGCAAAACAGAGACCAACTTCCTTATAGAATCATAAAATGTCAGGGGCTTGAAGGGACCTCAAAAGATCATGGAGAGGTTTAAGTTGAACTCTGCCATTCCTCCCCACTAAGAGGTGGAATCCCAGTGAGCTACACCTCAGCAGAGATGAGCAGCACTGTTGGTTGAGCTAATTAGAATCTAGTGGAAAGGTTCAAATGTAACCACTCCACTTCCAGTTCTGGTAGGCAATGTCACAAGCTCCAGTGTAGTGGAAGGCAAATAGGCTTATTAGATATCCTGGCTTGCCCCACTCTTCTGCTGATGGGGGAAGCAAGGACAGGAGGAAAACAAAGGCTTGGGCCATTATGTCCTCTCCCAAAGTGATAAACAGGTACCCACAGGTGTTTAGGTACCTGTGAGTGCCTTGCCCAAGTAAGGGTAAGCAAGCCCTGGGGTCATCTCATATGGTCAGTTTGGCCAATTCCATTCTGCTTGGTGAGTCCCTGTGGCCAAAGAAGCCTTTGCACTCGAGCAAAGAATAGAAATGGAGCTAAGCTGCAAGCAGTTGTGCTGCTCTGTGCTGCCTCTGCTCTACATTCTGCTCAGCTTGGACAACATGGTCTGCTCTGCCTCCTGCTTCAGACCAGCTTAGCCCTGATGTTTTGGGCTTGAACAACCTGGAAACTGAAGTGCCTGAAGTTTCCCAGGAGAAGACATTAAGTGCCTCACGCCGTGGTGAGCAGTGCCACCCACATCCTGCTCTCTGCACATCTGCAAGAACTCCTGCCTGCACCTCTGCAAACCTCCATTCCAAGAGGAATCAGGATCAGGTCAGAGCTCATCTGCCTCTTTCCCAGCACCCTACCAGAGCCTGGGAAGATCTGGAAGCCTCTGAACAGCTATCAAGATGCTGAGCAGCTCCAACACTGCTGCAAAGGATCCAGGGACAAGCTCTGAGTTCTACTCCACTGCCATGAGTAGCACAGCCTTTTCCTGGGGCTCCAGGCTGCCTCTTTATAAGTGGGGCAGAGACATTTTGTAGCTAAACTTTTCCAATATTCTGATTCTGATTCACCTAAATTGCCCACAAGCATCCTTGGGAAGATTTTCCTGACTGAATTAGAACCCAAACGTTGACTAGTTTGGAGAGGGTTTGTGGGCAGGGCTTTTGGGAGATAAAATAACTACAGGTTTTATAATTCCTGCCTTCTTAATTACCCACAATCAATTCATCCAGCAACACAGGAAGTACTGCAGTGTGAATTGAGCACCCTTGGCTGAGCCAACCAGGACAGACAGAGGACACCAATTGTCTGCCTGCAGAAACCACAAGAAAAGGGCACAGCCCTCACCATCAAGAGCTTTGCCTGCTCATCTCTGGCCTTTAAAACCTGTGACAATGAGTCAGAAGCAGGAACATGAGAAAATCTGCCCCCAAAGCAGTTTGTTACAAAGTGGGATTTATTTCTTCAACACCTATAACCTCAGCTTCCTGATTCAGCAACTTGGATGCCTATAAAACAAAGAAATCAAGTGAGATGGCAAGGTGTTTGCATGGGATGGAGGTAAAGCCAGGCCAACAAGGAAGAACACTTTGGGGGGCAGGAGAAATCCTGCAGTGTGCCTGGATTCAAGAACTGCTGAACTGTTGGAGAGAGTCCAGAGGAGGGCCATAAAGATGATCAGAGGTCTGCAGCACCTCTGCTATGAGGACAGGCTGAGAGAGTTGGGGCTTTTCAGCCTGGAGAAGAGAAGGCTTCCAGGAGACCTTATAGTAGCCTTCCAGTATCTGAAGGGGGCCTGGAGGAGGAATTATTCACAAGGTTTTGTTATGACAGGATGAGGAGGAATGGTTTTAAACTGGCAGAGGGGAGATTGAAACTGGATGTTAGGAGGAAGTTGTTTGCAGTGAGGGTGGTGAGAAACTGGAGCAGGTTGCCCAGGGAGGTTGTGGGATGCTCCCTCCCTGGAGGTGTTCAAGGCCAGGCTGGATGAGTCTTTGAGTGACCTGTTCTAGTGAAAGGTATCCCTGCCTATGGCACAGGGGGGTTGGAACTGGATGATCTTTGAGGTCTCTTCCAACCTAAGCCATT
The DNA here is from genome assembly GCA_013396835.1 of Psilopogon haemacephalus. Lineage (NCBI taxonomy): Eukaryota > Metazoa > Chordata > Aves > Piciformes > Megalaimidae > Psilopogon > Psilopogon haemacephalus. The sequence goes on along the minus strand of VWZI01022481.1, from coordinate 166,764 downwards.
CTATGATTCTATGATCAGTGTCACTCCCCAGGCCAGAAGAACCCTTGTCTGAACATTAAACTTATCAAAGACACTCAGACATGGGGGGAAGTAGTGGCCCAGCTGAATCATAGAATCATAGAATGTTAAGGGCTGGAAGGGAGCTCCAAAGTTCATCTGATCCAGCCCTCCTGCCACAGCAGCATCACTCAGAGCAGATCTCACAAGAATACATCCAGACTGTTCTTGAACATCTCCAGACAGGGAAACTCCACAACTCCCCTGGGCAGCCTGTTCTAGTAGTCTGTCACCCTCACAGGGAAAAAATTCCTCCTCATGGTTACATGAAACTTCCTCTGCCTCAGCTTCCACCCAGTGCCCCTTGTCCTGTCCCTGGGCATCACCCAGCAGAGCCTGGCTCCAGCCTCCTGCCACTCACCCTGCTCATATTGAGAACCATTGCTGAGTTCACCTCTCAGGCTCCTGTTCTCCCAGCAGCACAGCCCCAGCTCCCTCAGGCTCTCCTCCTAGCAGAGCTGTTCCATTCCCTTCAGCATCTCTGTGGCTCTGTGCTGGACTCTCTCAAGCAGTTCTGCATCCTTCTTGAACTGGGGGGCCCAGAACTGGACACAATACTCCAGATGTGGCTTCACCAGGGCAGTGTAGAGGGGCAGGAGAACCTCCCTCAACCTACTAACCACAGCCCTGAAGCTGGGCTGATGCATCCAACCTTTCACCAAGCATTCCTAAAGCACCCAAAGCCCAGCACTGGGGCTGAAAAGCAACAGCAAAATAGAGCAGATAAATAATAAATTAAATGACATAAGTTAAAGCCTCCTGGAAATGAAAACTGATTAGCCAGATTTCACAGAGGGTTTCAATTAAGACTGTTTCTCATTTTTGTTTATCTATATTTAATACTGATAAATAATGTTACTGCATTACAAGTCTCTGAAGCCTTTCTTAAAGGGATAGTCAGGATTAAAAATAATAATTTTATATATATATATATATATATATATATGTGAAATCATCACCTAGAGAATCTGGGTTAGGCAAATGGAAAAAGCACTCTTATTTTTCTCCACTGAGCATCCTTGCATGCTTTCTTGCACACTGCTTCTCCTCTGACTCTCAGATGCTAGAAATGGAGCTTTACAGAATCACAGCAAGATGCAGGCTGGCAAAGACCCTCAGGATCACCAAGACCAACCTAGAATCCTCCTCTACAAGGTTCATCTTAAACCATGTCCCTAAGCACCACATCCAAACCACCCTAAAACACATCCAGGGTGGGTGACTCCACCACCTCCCTGGGCAGCTCATTCCAGTCCCTGACCACTCTCTCCATGAAAAACTTCTTTCTACTGTCCAATCTCAACCTCCCCAGCCTCAGCTTGAGGCCATTCCCTCTTGTTCTGTCTCCAATTCCCTGTGAGCAGGGCCCAGCAGCAGCCTCTCCACAATGTCCCTTCAGGTAGCTGTAGACAGCAATGAGGTCTCCCCTTCATCCTCCTCTTCCTCAAACTAAACAGCCCCAGCTCCTTACTGAGTTTTGCCACCTTCTCCCTGTGTTAAGTCCTGGAATCCTGACTACTGCTGAGCTCAAATCCTGCCCTTCATGATTAATGCATTTGCCTTTAGAGACAAGAGAGGGAGACTCAAGAGGACCATTTCAACAGTTGCCCATCTCACATGGCCCACACACCCCTGAGACCTGAAGATGGGGAAGGAGGAGTTCAGACCTGCTGTGTAGTTTCCCTCCAGTTTTACCTGTGCTTGAACCCCACAGCAAAAGGGAAGAATCCCAAAGCATGGATGCCCAAAAGCACACAGGAAAGCAGCAACTGCCACTGGCAAGCCCTCATGCACCACATGGTGACCATGACAGAATCACAGAATTGTTGCTGCTTGGAGAAGACTTCTAAGACCATGGAGTCCAACCACAGATCCACCACCACAGTCATTAAACCACATCCCAGAGTGCCATGACCACAAGTTTCTTACACACCTCCAGGGATGGTGACTCTACCACATCCCCGAGCAGCCTGTTCCAGTGCCTGACCTCTCTTGCAGTAAAGAATTTTTTTCCCTAATATCCAACCTAAACCTCCTCTGGTGCAAATTTGAGGCCATTTCCTCTTGTTCTATCTCATACTGGGGAGAAGTGAGTAACATCCACCACACTGCAACCCTCCCAGAGATCAGAGAATCCCTAAGAGGGGTTTCTAACCACCCCTACCACCTTCCCTCCCTCCTCCAATCTTATCTCACCATCTGTTTTATGCAGCAGATAGGTGAAGGTAGATCAGCCAGGGGGGATTAGCAGCAGGAAAGAAATTAGTGAAATTATTAAGACTCAGCTACAAAAGGCAGGGAGAAAAGAGCCATGCAAAAGCAGCCATAGCCCAGATGAAGCAGTCTGAAGCAGTCTGACTTATCTATGTTTGGGTTACAACTCTTAAAGGATTTTTTTTTTTTTTCTCAGTGAAGCTGTGAGTGCAGCAGCATCATCAGTGTTTGCCTTTCTCAGCCTAGAGTCTAATTTCTCATTCAAATCCTCCAATTGGTTCAAACCAGCACACCTGAGAAGACCTCCATGCTAAGGTGGAGAGGTCTGAATCTTATCATAGAATCATTGAATCAGTCAGGGTTGGAAGGGACCACAAGGATCAGCCAGTTCCAACTCCCCTGGCATACCCTAGAGCAGGCTGCCCACAGCCTCTGCCAGCCTGGCTGCAAACACCTCCAGGGATCTGGCCCCAAACACCTCCCTGGGCATCCTGCTCCACGGCCTCACCACTCTCATGCTCAACAACTTCCTCCTCACCTCCAGGCTCAATCTCCCCACCTCCAGCTTTGCTCCATTCCCCCTAGTCCTGTCACTACCTGAGAGCCTCAGAAGTCCCTCCCCAGCTTTTCTGTAGCCCTCTTCAGATCCTGGAAGGCCACAAGAAGGTCACCTGGGAGCCTCCTCTTCTCCAGCCTGCACAGCCCCAACTCTTTCAGTCCGTCCTCACAGCAGAGGTGCTGCAGCCTCCTGATCATCCTTGGGGTCCTTCTCTGCACACCTCCAGCATCTCCACATCCCTCTTGTCCCAGGGGCTCCAGCACTGGATGCACTACTCCAGGTGAGGTCTCAGCAGAGCAGAGCAGAGGGGCACAATCACCTCCCTGGCCCTGCTGCCCACACTGCTCCTGCTGCAGCCCAGGCTCTGCTTGCCTTTCTGGGCTGCAAGTGCACACTGCTGCCTCATCTTCAGCTTCTCCTCCACCAGCACCCCCAGGTCCCTCTCCTCAGGGCTGCTCTCCAGCCAGTCACTGCCCAGCTTGGAATGCTCCTAGAATGGCTTTAGGAGAAGGAAGCTGAGTGGCCTTCAGGAGGGAAGGAGGGAGGGAGGGAGGCAGCAAGGCCTGGAGCTGAATGGTGGTGGCTGATGTTTGCCAGCCCTGCTGCTGCATCCCTGGTTTATGAGCTGGGAAAGCTGTTGCTGGAGTGGTCTGACCTCCCAGCTCCAAGTGGAGGCACTTTTTGTGCCCCCAGACTTCGTCCAACTGTCTGTTTGTTTGGCAACCTGAGCAGAGCAGCTTCTCCAGCTGGACTGCTGGGCGTCTGAAAGACTAAGGCTGGCTCTGAGCAGATGGGAATGTTCCCATCTTGCTGCCTCCAGCTCTCAGGGACCTGACTGAGGCTCACAGTGCTCAGAATGCTGAAGGGAAGGTGCCCAAAAAAAAGCCATAGCAAATGCAGCTGGAGAGCCATCCGTGGGGTTTTTTTTTTTTACACACTTTGATTTCTCAGCCTAAACCCCAGGTCTGAATCTGGCGATGCACAGAAATGGAAGGGTGTTGAGTGTCTGCTCATTTCTGTGGTGCTCTCCCTGTCCTACTTCTCTAGCAAGTAGGACATCTGGGATTGACAGTCACCTCCATCTCAAGCTCCAACCTCCCACCTTCAAGCGAGTGCTCCCAGTCCTCAGAGCAGAGGCTGAGCTCTGAGCTCCCAGGATGAATCTGCAGACTTTGCAGTACTGCAAGAACAAAAATTCCTCTGACCAAGGGAAGAATAAAAGCAAAAGGAAATCCAGCTCCATAGCTCAGTGCTGAGAGCACTCACCAGGCCAGGGGTGCTGCCTTCAGAAGTAAGATCTTCCTAGCTGCTAAAAACATGACTGCCCTGGGGGCAGGGAACTGCAATGTCCCTGCTCCTACAGGGCCATGGTCAGAGCACTGCTCCCTTACTGCATCTCAGAATGGGCATCCAGCGAGACCTGGACAGACAGAGCTGGGCACAGAGCAACCAAATGAGGTTCAACAAGGACAAGTGCAGAGTTCTGCACCTCGGGAGGAAGAATAAACTGCAGCAGGACAGGCTGGGAGGTGACTGCTGGAGAGCAGCCCTGTGGAGTGCTGGTGGAGAACATCCATGGCACAGCAATGTGCCCTGGGGGCCAAGAAGGCCAATGGGATCCTGGGGTGCATTAGGTAGAGTGTGTCCAGCAGATCAAGGGAGGTTCTCCTCCTCCTCTACTCTGCCCTGCTGAGACCTCATCTTGATCACTGCCTTCAGTTTTGGACTCCCCAGTTTCAGAGGGACAGGGATCTGCTGGAGAGGGTCCAGTGGAGGGCTACAAAGATGCTGAGGCGACTGCAGCACTGCTTGGGGAGGAGAGGCTGAGGGACCTGGAGCTGCTTAGTCTGCAGAAGAGAAGACTGAGAGGGGATTGAATCAATGTTTATAAATACCTGAGGGCTGAGGATCAGGAGGTGGGGGACAGGCTCTGCTCACTTGCTTCCTGGGATAGACCAAGGAGCAATGGGTGGTGAGACTCTGGAATAAGCTGCCCAGGGATGATGTGGATTCCTCCCCTCCCTGCAGGGTGTTGAAGGCCAGGTTAGATGAGGTCTTGAGCAGACAAGTCAAGTTGAGAGAGGTCCCCAGACATAGTGGGGAGGTTGAAGTAGATGACTTAGAGGGAATATAATCAATATTTATAAATATCTGAGGGCTGGAGGTCAAGAGGGAGGGGATAAAATCTTCTCAGTCATGCCCTGTGATAGGACAAGGGGTAATGGGTACAAACTACAGCATGGGAAGGTTCACCTCAACATGAGGAAGAACAGGAGCAATGGATGGAAGCTGCAGCACAGGAGGTTGCAGCTCAACACAAGAGGCAACTTCTTGACTGCAAGGGTCCCAGAGCAGTGGCACAGGCTGCCCAGAGAGGCTGTGGAGTCTTCTTCCCTGGAGCCTTTCCAGGCCTGTCTGGATGTGTTGCTGTGTGCCCTGAGCTAGATTGTCTGGTCCTGCTCTGGCAGGGGGGGTTGGACTGGATGAGTTCTTTGTGTCGCTTCCAACCCCTGACATCCTGTGACCGTTAAAGGTTGGAAGGGACCTCCAGAGACCACCAAGTCCAACTCCCCTGCTGTCAGAGCAGGATCACCCAGGGCAGGTCACACAGCACCACATCCAGGCAAGTTTAGAAAGCCTCCAGAGAAGGAGACTGCCCAACCTCTGTGCCACCACCAGTTAGGGGCATGGCTAAGCCATGCCTGCACCATCCACGCTGGCGTCCGGGACAGACAGAAAACTGACTAAAAGCAAATTAAGCTCCACCTTGATGTCCCACTTTTCTCAGGCTATGTTTTTTGCGAGTTGGCAGCAGATGGTATGTCTTAGGTGCATCACTTTGGAGATGCCAAGCCATGTGCTATCTATCAGGTTGTTTTGTTTTTTTTTCTTTTTCTTTTTCTTTATTTAATGAGGAGGGAAATTTTGACTCCCCCTTGCACTTGGGGAGCTGCAGCAGGGGAGACAGGTGTGATGCTATTTCCTGCTGCTGCTGCTGCATCATCATCCACCCAGAGCTCTTCACAGCTATTTTTAAATCTGGACACTAAAGGAACTATTAATTAGGGAAACATACCCAGGTGTAGAGACAATAATGGGGTATTAGAGAGTCCTCATTTCCTTCAGAGACTGCAATTAGCAGTGAGCTGGTCTGCAATATGATGAGTTTGTGGTTTTTCTTTGTTTTGTTCTTTTGTTTGTTTGTTTGGGGTTTTTTTTGGGGGGGTTGTTTGGGTTTTTTTTTTTGTTTTTACCCCTTTTCCTTTCCGTTTTTATTTTCTTTTCTCTGAGAAAATAAAGGCAGCAAATGTAGGAGTTGTAACAGGAGACGTATTGGAGTTCAGCCAAAAGTGCTTGAGGTGTCTGGGCACTCTCCATGCTTAAAAGGAGACATTTTACTTAAAAGCTGATGCCTCTGAAGTTGGAAAGTGCTAAAGGGCTCTGAGGCACTTGGTGATGGCTTTGCATCTAACTGCAGCAGGACAAACCACAGAGATCATCAAATGGTTTGGGTTGGAAGGGACCCTAAAGATCCTCTGGTCCCAACCCCACTGCCATGGGCAGGGACACCTCCCACGAGACCAGGCTGCAGGACAAACCACAGAGATCATCAAATGGTTTGGGTTGGAAGGGACCCTAAAGATCCTCTGGTCCCAACCCCACTGCCATGGGCAGGGACACCTCCCACGAGACCAGGCTGCAGGACAAACCACAGAGATCATCAAATGGTTTGGGTTGGAAGGGATGGACCTTAAAGATCCTCTGGTTCCAATCCCACTGCCATGGGCAGGGACACCTCCCATGAGACCAGACTGAAAGGAGAAACTGCAGAGATCATCCAATGGTTTGGGTTGGAAGAGAACGACCTTAAAGATCCTCTGGTTCCAAACCTCTGCCACGGGCAGGGACACCTCCCACTAGACCAGGCTGCATGCAACCTGATCTCAAAGAATCATAGGATCACAGAATCAACCAGGCTGGATGTGCTGGCAGGGCTGTGGTGTTTCTGTATTACCTTTTCATCGTATAGATCTGTAAATATTTGTAATACGTTGTAAATATCTGTTTGGATATTGTGCAAAGCTGTAATATGTAGCTTCATTTATTAACTTCCAGCTGACCGAGTTCTAGCCTGGGTTATTTCAAAGAGTGGGGAGTGGGAACTGCCAAACAACCACACTGGAAAAGACCTCCAAGCTCATCCAGTCCAACCTATCATCCATTNCAGAATAAGCCAGGCTGGAAGAGACCTCCAAGCTCATCCAGCCCAGCCTATCACTCAGCTCTATCCAGTCAACTAGACCATGGCACTAAGTGCTCCATCCAGACTTTGCTTGGGAATAGAATAGAAATAGAATAGAATAGAATAGAATAGAATAGAATAGAATAGAATAGAATAGAATAGAATAGAATAGAATAGAATAGAATAGAATAGAATAGAATAGAATAGGACAAGTTGGAAGAGACCTCCAAGCTCATCCAGTTTAACCTAGCACCCAGACCTAACCAATCAACTAGCCAATGGCACTCAGTGCCCATCCAGGCTTTCCTTGAACACCTCCAGGGATGGGGACTCCACCACCTCCCTGGACAGCCCATTCCAATGCCAATCACTCTCTCTGGCAAGAGCTCCCTTGGCAACCTGTTCCAGGGTTCCATCTCTCTCCAGCACACATAGCAAAGACCTTGGTTTTGTTTATGTTTCCCTGTGCATCAGACCACAGATGCCACATTTTTGGAGGGCTTTCACTCTTCCACAGGTGCAATCCAACCTCGCTGCTTTGTGGGAGTCAGAAGGAGGGTGGTTATGTTGGTGCAAGCTGACTTTATCCTCCCCTTCACAACAGAATCCATTGGTTTCATGAGAACTTGGACTTGAGCTATTACACAGAAAGAGATTTATTGGTGAAACAAATTTATTCTCTATAGGGCTTTGATTACCAAGCCAGCTGAGATCCAAAAAGGTTAATTGAAGATGAAGTATTTATCTCTGCCACATCTGAATGAAGAGGTGGGAAGTTTTGCCCTGCAAAAGAACCTGGATGAGGCTCACCCATGACCTTCTAAGAAAGCTGATGCCAGTACTGATGCTGTTTGGCCTCTGTGAACAGCAGGTGAGCAAACTCTTTGCAGTGGGCACTGTTCACAGGAAAGAAAAATGTAGCAGACAGGCAGAAAATTTAAAGAAAGAAGAAAAGATCATAGAATCATAGAATCAGTCAGGGTTGGAAGGGACCACAAAGATCAGCCAGTTGCAACCCCCCTGCCATGCCCAGGGACATCCTGCCCTAGATCAGGCTGCCCACAGCCTCTGCCAGCCTGGCTGCAAACACCTCCAGGGATGTAGCCCCAGACACCTCCCTGGGCAACCCATTCCAGGCTGTCACCACTCTCATGATGAAGAACTTCCTCCTCACACCCAATCTGAATCTCCCCACCTCCAGCTTTGCTCCATTCCCCCTAGCCCTCTCACTCCCTGATAGCCTAAGAGGTAAAGACTAGAAAGTAGTTACTTAACTGGAAGTGCTATGTGAAGAGATGATGCAGCTGATGACCTTAAAAAAACTCTAGCACCTGAGTAAGCTGCTGTCACTGAACATCCCTTTTACTTCCTCTCCACGAGCCCCTTGGAAGCAAACCAAAAGCTTTGGCTTCCCTTCTGCTGCTGTGGGTGGGAAACTCCCTTCTGCTGCCCAAGTCACAGAATCACAGAATCACAACCAGGTTGGAAGAGACTTGCAAGCTCATCCAGTCCAACCTAGCACCCAGCCCTAAGTAATCAACCAGACCATGGGACTAAGAGCCCCATCCAGGCTTTGCTTGAACACTTCCAGGGAATAGGAATAGGAATAAGAATAGAATAATCCAGGTTGGAAGAGGCATCCAAGCTCGCCCAGTCCAGCCTATCACCCAGCCCTAGCCAATAGCACTAAGTGCCTCATCCAGGCTTTGCTTCAACACCTCCAGAGATGGTGACTCCACCACTTCCCTGGGCAGCCCATTCCAATGCCAATCACTGCCTCTGGGAAGAACTTCCTCCTAACATCCAGCCTAGCCTGGTGGTTGGGAACCCTTCTTGGGGTCTCTGATCTCTGGGAGAGGCAGCCTGTTTCTGTATCACCTTTAACTTGTATATTTCTGTATCTAGCTGTAAATATTTGTAATCTATTGCAAATATTATAAACATCTGCTTGTATATTGTGCTGAGGGAGCAGCCACGACCTCCTTCCAGAGGTGGCAGAGCCATTTCCATGGAGGCCTCAGACTGCCCAGCATGGCTCAGAGTGGTTTTGCTGCTAGGAACTCCTGGATGCTCTGCTCTCGCTTCGGCTCCGTGCAGGAGGAGAGAAGTGGGAGAGGGACAGCAGCAACCCAGGTGGCCTGCAGAGCCACAAGATCCCTTCTTGGAAACATGGAAAGGTGATTACAGATAAGCTGGCGGATTGTGGCCGGAACCAGAAGGTCTCAGGGACACTTAAAGAGGGTTAAGCAGCTGAACGTCATCACTTCTCTGCAGCCTGCTCCTGGGGCAGGCAAATGGTCCCCCTCGGCCTTCAGGGATGCTTGGAGAGAGATACAGCTTAGACTCTGAACATTAGAGACTTGGTGCTCATATGCTCACAGGATGTCAGGGGTTGGAAGCGACACAGAGATCACCAAACCCCCCTGCCAGAGCAGGAGCAGACAATCTAGCTCAGGGCACACAGCAACACATCCAGAAAGAGTCTGGAAAGGCTCGAGAGAAGGAGACTCCACAACCTCTCTGGGCAGCCTGTGCCACTGCTCTGGGATAATGGGTCCAAAGTGGCAGAGGGGAGATTTAAACAGGATGTTAGGAGGAAGTTCTTCAGTGAGGGTGGCAAGACACTGGTACAGGTTGCCCAGGGAGGTTGTGGCTCCTTCCTCCCTGGAGGTGTTCAAGGCCAGGCTGGATGAGGCCTTGAGCAACCTGATCTAGTGGGAGGTGTCCCTGCCTATGGCACAGGAAGGCTGGAACTGGCTGAACTTTGAGGTCTCTTCCAACCTAAACCATTCTATGATTCTATGATTCTATGACCCTTCCAGCCAAGAAGTTGCCTCTTGTGTTGAGCTGCAACCTGCTGTGCTGCAGCTTCCATCCATTGCTCCTGGTCCTATCCCAGGCAGCAGTGAGCAGAGCCTGTACACCCCTCCTGACCCCCACCCCTCAGGTATTTATAAACATTGATTCAATCCCCTCTCAGTCTTCTCTTCTCCTGACTCAGCAGCCCCAGGTCCCTCAGCCTCTCCTCCCCAGGCAGTGCTGCAGTTCCCTCTTCATCCTCATAGCCTTCCCCTGGACCCTCTCCAGCAGATCCCTGTCCCTCAGACTGGGGAGCCCCAAACTGAAGGCAGTGCTTAAGATGAGGTCTCAGCAGGGCAGAGTAGAGGGGGAGGAGAACCTCCCTTGATCTCCTGGTGTTGTGGTTTAAGTGAATTCCTTGACCCATCCCTTCCTCTGCCAGAGCAGGAACAAGCATGAGGTGCTGAAGAGGAGAAGTTGATGTTCCTTAACAACCTGTGCTAAGCTATTGGGTCTGACTTTGACCTGTCCATTGAAGATATTGGTTTTTTATCAATATCACTCTACATTTGCCTGCAGAGAGCAAGAATTGTACTGCCAGGGAGAGAACTGATCTTGTAGTGTGACATTCTCTACACTGGGCACAAACTGCAGACATTTTCCCACTAAATGCAATCCCATTCATTAAGATCAGGGAAAAACAGAGAATTTTAAACTTCCAGCTATGGAGTAGCTCCGAGCAGCATCTCCTTCACTGTCTCACTCTCTTCTCTGCGCAATAGGTTGTACAAGCCAACCTCAGATGGTCCAACAAGGCCAAGTGCAAAGTCCTGCAGCTGGGTCAAGGCAATGCAAATCCAGGCTGGGCAGGGACTGGCTGGAGAGCAGCCCTGAGGAGAGGGACCTGGGAGTGCTGGTCGAGGAGAAGCTCAACATGAGGCAGCAGTGTGCACTTGCAGCCCAGAAAGGCAAGCAGAGGCTGGGCTGCAGCAGGAGCAGTGTGGGCAGCAAGGCCAGGGAGGTGATTCTGCCCCTCTGCTGTGCTCTGCTAAGACCCCACCTGAAGTACTGCATCCAGTGCTGGAGCCCCTGGGACAAGAGGGATGTGGAGATGCTGGAGGTGTGCAGAGAAGGGCCACGAGGATGCTCAGAGGGCTGCAGCAGCTCTGCTGTGAGCACAGACTGAAAGAGTTGGGGCTGTGCAGGCTGGAGAAGAAGCTCCCAGGTAACCTTCTTGTGGCCATCCAGGATCTGAAGAGGGCTACAAAAAAAGCTGGGGAAGGACTTTTGAGGCTATCAGGTAGTGAGAGGACCAGGGGGAATGGAGCAAAGCCGGAGGTGGGGAGATTGAGCCTGGAGGTGAGGAGAAAGTTGTTGAGCATGAGAGTGGTGAGAGGCTGGAATGGGTTGCCCTGCAGGGAGGTGTTTGGGGCCAGATCCCTGAAGGTGGTTTTGGCCAGGCTGGCAGAGGCTGTGGGCAGCCTGCTCTAGGGTAGGGTGTTCCTGGGCATGGCAGGGAGGTTGGAACTGGCTGATCCTTGTGGTCCCTTCCAACCCTGACTGATTCTAGGATTCAATACCTTGGGAGTCTCACAGCATCACCTACTCACCTCTCTATGTATTTGCTGTAGGCTGCCAGAGGAAAGGGCAGGTCGGAGGTGTGCAACCAAGGGCACAAGAAACCAAAGGACAGAAAGGGTTGGCAGGGCTGCTGTAAAAGCAGGAGAGCAGATTTCTGCACCCTAGCAGGCACCAAGCAGCATCTGCTATAGTTATGGCAGCGAGAGGAGCTTTGTGTTCCACTCCTTGCTCTTCACACACCAGCAGCTCAGACAAATGCACTGCATATGTGGACACAGGTAGTCATCTGCACTCTTCAGAAGCATCCAGCCAGCTCTGAGTTTTAATTACTCCTAACTTCTACACTCATTTGCTTCCAACCTGGCTGCTTTTTCAGCTGATGGTGGATGAGAATGGAGCTGATGGAAGAGACATGAGGCCAGGTTTCAAGAAAATGTAAGCTTAAAAGCAAGGAAATGCTTTTAAAATGAGAAACCTTCACTCAACTGTTCCTGAGTATATAGAGAAGACTTCAATAAACACTGCAGGTCTGGGAAGGATTTCTCTGCCATGGTTTAATGGAGAGCATTATAGACAGAACTACACCTCTGCTATGAGGACAGGCTGAGGGAGTTGGGACTTTCCAGCCTGGAGAAGAGAAGGCTTTGAGGAGACCTTATAGCAACCTTCCAGTATCTGAAGGGGGACTACAGGAAGGCTGGGGAGGGACTTTTGAGGCTATCAGGCAGTAACAGGACTAGGGAGAATGGAGCAAAGCTGGAGGTGGAGAGATTCAGAGTGGATGTAAGGAGGAAATTGTTCAGTATGAGAGTAGTGAGGCCCTGGAATGGGTTGCCCAAGGGGGTGGTTGTGCCCCATCCCTGGAGGTGTTTGCAGCCAGACTGGCAGAGGCTGTGGGCAGCCTGCTCTAGGGTAGGGTGTCCCTGGGCATGGCAGGGGGGTTGGAACTGGCTGATCCTTGTGGTCCCTTCCAACCCTGACTGTTTCTGTGATTCTGACATTGTCACTTAAGGACACAAGAATCAGGAGTGGAATTTCAGATCATATTCTGTGCTTCTGTCCTCCACAACCTCCCTCCCTGGAGGTGTTCAGGACCAGGCTGGATGAGCCCTTGAGCAACCTGTTCTAGTGGGAGGTGTCCCTGCCTGTGGCACAGGGGGGTTGGAACTGGCTAAGCTTTGAGGTCCCTTCCAACCTAAACTGTTTTATGACCTTACCTCTGCATGTCATCGCCCCAGAAGGCTGCTGAGGGAGAACGCTTGACTCTTCTCAGCCTGGGCACCTAGCTGAAGCGATGCTGTATTAATTTCCCAAGCATCTCTTGTTATCAGAATCCGCCCACCCCCTGCTCCCAGCAGTACCTGTCAGAGCAGCTGTGTCAGAGCAGCCCAAACCACCGCAGTCAGCATCTTGTTGATTCCGACTGCAGCGAGGTTTCCGATTACTAATAACCATACCACTAGGCAGCAGTTGGACTGGTTTAGCTAGACAGAGAGGGGGAGAGAGAAAGAGAGAGAGAGAGGGAGGCAGATTTTTCTTGCCTTTCCATTCCCATGCACAGATGGAGGTGAGAAGAGCCCTGGTTTAGCTTTCCAACACATGCAGCCTGCCTCATGTTGCTCTTCAAACGACATCGACTGCTCGACCGGATCTGACTCCATCCCCATCCTGAGATTCTGCAGGTCAGACCCCACCTGCAGCACTGTGTGCAGCTCAGGAGCCCCCAACACAAGAAGGACATGGAATTGTTGGAGGCAGAGGAGGCCACCAAGATGCTGAGAGGGCTGCAGCAGCTCTCCTATGAGGACAGGAATGAGAGAGTTGGGGCTCTGCAGCCTGGAAGAGAGAAGGCTGCCAGGAGACCTTGGAGTGGCCTTGCAGTATTTGAAGGAGGCCTACAGGAGGGCTGGGGAGGGACTATTGAGAAGGTCTTGTAATGACAGGATGAGGAGGAATGGGATTAAAGTGGCAGAGGGGAGATTGAAACTGGATTTTAGGAGGAAGCTCTTTGCAGTGAGGGTGGTGAGACACTGGCAGAGGTTGCCCAGGGAGGTTGTGGGTGACAGAAGCACAGAATGTGATCTTGGATNGTTGTGGCTGCTCCCTCCCTGGAGTTGTTCAAGGCCAGGTTGGGTGAGGCTTTGAGCCACCTGTTCTAGTGGGAGGTGTCCCTGCCTATGGCACAGGGGGGTTGGAACTGGCTAAGCTCTGAAGAACCCTTCCAACCTAAACCACTCTGTGATAATTCTATGACAATTCTATGAACCTGCTTCCACCTTACCTGCTAATAAATTCTGTGCTGCTAATGTCATCGTCTCCAAAACACCCTCCTGTTTACCCTGCCAAAAAAAAAGATGAGAAGATGACTATAATCTAGGGAAGATCTCGTTCCACAAACAGCCACGTGGAGAAATGACTCAGAAGATCATCTGCTGAAAAATCCACAGCTGCCGTTAGGTAAAAAAAAAAAACCAAACCAACAAAAGCTCACAGCCAGGAGCTCCAAAAGGGCACAACCTTGAAAAACCATCTCAGGTTTTGCTTTCAAACCTTTCTTTCCCTCACCCTCTTGCCAGGCTGGCACAGCTGAATTTTGCCACTCTTGTCAAATCTCACCCGTTGGAAATGAGTAACAGTGGCAGAGTTCTGAAGGAAGATGGCACTTAAACACAGAATTGTCAGGGCTGGAAGGGGCCTCAAGGATCATCCAGTTCCAACTCTCCCTGCCATGGGTAGGGACACCTCACACCAGATCAGGTTGCCCAGAGCCACATCCAGCCTGGCCTTAAAAACTTGCAGGGATGGAGCATCTACCACCTCCCTGGGTAACCTGGTCCTATCTCTCACCACCCTCATGCTGAAGAACTCTCCCTAACGTCTAATCTAAATCTCTCCTCCTTTATCTTGCATCCATTTGCCCCACTCCTATCACTACCCAACATCCTAAACAGATCCTCCCCAGCTTTCCAGTAGTCTCCTTTAGATACTGGAAGGCCACAATAAGGTCTCCTTGGAGCCTTCTGCAGATTGAACAACCCCAACTCTCTTCAGCCTGTCTTCATGGCTCCAGCCCTCTGATCATACTTATAGAATCATAGAATCCTAGAATCAGTCAGGGTTGGAAGGGACCACAAGGATCAGCCAGTCCCAAACCCCTGCCATGCCCAGGGACACCCTACCCTAGAGCAGCCTGGCCAGAACCTCATCCATAGAATCACAGAATCATAGAATCAGTCAGGGTTGGAAGGGACCACAAGGATCATCCACTTCCAACCCCTCTGCCATGGGCAGGGACACCCTACCCTAGATCAGGCTGGCCAGAACCTCATGGCCCTTCTCTGGACATGTCTCAGCAGGTCCTTATCTTTTTTTTGTAACAGGGGCTACAGAATGTTGTATGCTCCAGCAAAGATCCTCTCAAACAATTTGCAAAGGTTGCTGTGACAGCTCTTTGGCTGAAACTATTTTTTTTAAAAAAGGGTTTTTTTTAATTCTTCCACAGCTCCTTGAATTATAGAATCAAAGAACGTTAGGGGTTGGAAGGGACCTCTAGAGATAGAACCATAGAATCCTAGAATCAGTCAGGGTTGGAAGGGACCACAAGGATTAGCCAGTTCCATCCCCCTGCCATGCCCAGGGACACCCTACCCTAGAGCAGGCTGCCCACAGCCTCTGCCAGCCTGGCCAAAAACACCTCCAAGGATATGGCCCCAAACACCTCCCTGCAGGGGCAACCCATTCCAGCCTCTCACCACTCTCATGCTCAACAACTTCCTCCTCATGTCTAGCCTGAATCTCCCCACCTCCAGCTTTGCTCCATTCCCCCTAGTCCTCTTACTACCTGATATCCTAAAAAGTCCCTCCACAGTTTTTTTGTAGCCCGTGGAAGGCCACAAGAAGGTCACCTGGGAGCCTCCTCTTCTCCAGACTGCAGATCCCCAACTGTTTCAGATCATCAAGTCCAACCCTTTCTTTCTCTTTGTGTGTTGTACCCAAAACAAAAATTTTAGAATTAAGAATTAGATTAGAAATGAAGAGGATTTTTTTCCCTGTGAGGGTGACAGAGCACTGGAACAGGCTGCCCAGGGGGGTTGTGGAGTCTCCCTCTATGGAGATATTCAAAACCCACTGGG
Source organism: Psilopogon haemacephalus (assembly GCA_013396835.1). Classification (NCBI taxonomy): domain Eukaryota; kingdom Metazoa; phylum Chordata; class Aves; order Piciformes; family Megalaimidae; genus Psilopogon; species Psilopogon haemacephalus. The sequence goes on along the minus strand of VWZI01022481.1, from coordinate 151,178 downwards.
ATGTGTTCCTGTGTGACCTGCTCTGCTCTAGGTGATGCTGCTCTGGCAGTGGGGTTGGACTGGATGAGATTTGGAGGTCCCTTCCGACCTCTGACATTCTGTGATTCTGTAATTTAGAACTGAGACTTCAGAAATAAGAATTCCACCTTTGGAATGTAGTTTGTTTATTAGAGCCATTCTGCTTCATTGCTATGTTTCACAGAATGTTAGGAGGAAGTTCTTTGCAGGGAGGGTGGTGAGACAGTGGCAGAGGTTGCCCAGTTTGGGTTCACAGGGTTGGATGCAAGAGGTGTTTCAGGGTTGCTTCAAAGTTGCTTTCTGCTTTCAAGCAAATCCACTTTTCCACCTGTTCATTCATGCTTTGTGCTGAATCAAGACATTCACTCTGCTCTCTTCATCCCTGGATGTGTTCAAGGCCAGGCTGGATGAGGTCTTGATTGCCCTGATCTAGTGGGAGTTGTCCATACCTATGGCACAGGGGGGTTGGAACTGGATGAGCTCTGAGGTCTCTTCCAAACTAAACCATTCTCTGATTCTGTGATTCAGACCCCACCTGGAGCACTGTGTACAGTTCTGGAGCTCCAAAGACAAGCAGGACATGGAACTGTTGGAGCCAGTGCAGAGGAGGCCACCAAGATGCTGAGAGGGCTGCAGCAGCTCTGCTATGAGGACAGCTGAAAGATTGGGGCTGTGCAGCCTGGAGAAGAGAAGGTTGACAGAAGACCTTGGAAAATGACCTTCCAGGATCAAAGGGATAAAAGGAGCTACAGGAGAGTTGGGGAGGGACTATTGACAAGGTCTTGTAATGACAGGATGAGGAGGAATGGGTTTGAACTGGCAGAGGGGAGTTTGAAACTGCATGTTTGAAAGTTGTTTACAGTGAGGGTGGTGAGACACTGGCACAGGTTGCCCAGGGAGGTTGTGGCTGCTCCCTCCCTGGAGGTGTTCAAGGCCAGGCTGGATGAGGCCTTAAGTGACCTGTTCTAGTGGGAGGTGTCCCTGCCTATGGCACAGGGGGGTTGGAACTGGCTGAGCTTTGAGGTCCCTTCCAATCTAAAGCATTCTATGATTCCATCTTCTGCATGGTCTGTACATACATCTCCCACACTCTCTTTTTTTTCCCCCACTGGCTGCAGTTCCATTTGCTGCATCTTTCTTTCTTTTTTTTTTTTTTTTTCCATCTCATCTTCATTGACTGGGCTGTGAGAGCTGCTTTCAAAATACCAGGCAGAAAAGACAAAGTGTTTTCAGAGATGTTTTCTCTTCTTTCCTTCAGGCCATCACAGTTCTCCAGCCCACCATCCTGTGAGGCACATCAGACATTTACACAGTCTACCTCAGTTTTGAGTTATTGAGTTTGCAGCTCAGCCACTTGCGGTTGAGCTAGGAGATATCTTCTAGGAAGTCTTCCAGTTTCAAAGATTCCAAGTGACAAAAAACAAAAAAAAAGAAAAAAAATCCCAGAAAATGATCCCACATCCCATGTGTAGTATCCAAATGTTAAATTGTTCTAGCAGCTGAATTATGAGCACTGGTGAAGATTTACACTTCATTTTCTGATGCAGCTTTTTCAGCTTTGCTTCCCAGGCAGATAACCATTTTATGCCTACATGTGCCTCGTGATGAAAAAGACTTCTAGAGTTGTGCATCTTCTGATCTGCTTCATGGGGCCAAATGCAGGCTGAAATAAGAGGCACAGACTGGTTTGGATGGGAAAGGGACCTTAGAGGTCATCTAGTTCCAACCCTCCTACCATACTTCTTACCATAGGCAGGGACACCTCCTGCTAGACCAGGCTGCTTAATCTGTCTTTCAATGCTTTCAGGCTTGAAGCCTCCACAGCTTATCTGGGAGACCTGTTCCAGTGTCTCACCACCCTCATGGTGAAGAACTGCAGAAGATAAGTTGAGTGCTGGAGAGTTAGAAAAGGCAGAGAGTGAACAAACAGCTGTGTGTGTATAAGACATGAGGGCTATATGTAGGCCACAGGTATGGAGAAGGGATAGGATAGGATAGGATAGGATAGGATAGGATAGGATAGAATAGAATAGAATAGAATAGAATAGAATAGAATAGAATAGAATAGAATAGAATAGAATAGAATAG